>WEIV01004747.1:137923-166962 GCA_013390005.1 Calyptomena viridis | reverse complement strand
GGCCCTGCTGGCCCTGGCCCGGCAGCCCCCCGAGAAGCCGGCAGCCACCCCCCATCTCACCCGTCGGCCCTTTCTGGTGGCCTGGAACGTGCCCACCCAGGACTGCAAGCCCCGCTTCCAGGTGTCCTTTGACTTCAGCATCTTCGACCTGTTCGCTTCCCCCAATGAGGGCTTCGTAGGGCAGAACCTCACCATCTTCTACAAGGAGCGCCTGGGGCTCTACCCTTACTACACCCGTCAGGGTGTGCCTGTCAATGGCGGTGTCCCCCAAAACAGCAGCCTGTCTGAGCACCTTGCCCACCTCGAGGCAGGCATCACCAGGTATATCCGCTCGCCCACCAAGGAAGGGCTGGCTGTCATTGACTGGGAGGAGTGGCGGCCTGTCTGGGCTCGCAACTGGAAGCCCAAGGACATCTACCGGGAGGTATCACAAGATCTGGTGTCACGACGTCAGCCCAACTGGCCCCGTGAGAAGGTGAACAAGCAGGCGGTGTTTGAGTTTGAGTTGGCTGCCCAGGAGTTCATGGTGAGCACCCTGCGCAAGGCCAAGAGCTTCCGACCCAAGCAGCTCTGGGGGTTCTACCTCTTCCCTGATTGCTACAACCACGACTACAGCAAGAATGAGGAAAGCTACACTGGGCAGTGCCCGGACGTGGAGAAGACCCGCAATGACCAGTTGGTGTGGCTCTGGAAGGAGAGCATGGCGCTCTACCCCTCCATCTACCTCGACACACTCCTGGACTCCACTCCCAACAGCCGCAAGTTCGTGCGGGCTCGGGTGATGGAGGCCATGCGCATCTCCCAGCAGCACCATGATGGCTACTCCCTACCTGTCTTTGTCTACACCCGACCCACCTACATGCGCAAGCTGAATGTGCTCAGTCAGGTAGGGTATCCTTATTCCAAGCCCTGGGCTTCTGGGCTTTGGGGTCAGCTGAGGTGGTTCCTCTGCCAGTGTTCCATCTTGCTCCTCTGCAGGAATAGTGGCTCTGGAGACTGGTGCCTTCATGGTCCTACTGGCACTCTGTGTTTGGCTGTCTCTGTGTGGGTGGGGAGTGGCATTGTTTGGCATGTGCCTGGCCCCAGGGAGCAGGAGGGGTGTCCAGCCTTGCCTCCTTCCCTTCAAGGGGTGTCACCATGTGAGGACCCCCACCTCAGCCCCTCTGTGGCTGAATGATGGGGTGCCACAAACTTCCCTTATGGATGTGGTGTCTGACAGCAGGACTGGCACCAATAGTCGCCATCACCAGGAAAATGCCTGGGAGGTACTGCAGGACTCCTGGGTCCTGGCAGCTGAGACTCTCTGATATATGAGCCTGTGCTGTGCTGGCTTAACCCCTGAGGAGAAGGGCAGTGTTGGGAAGTCTTGCCCCCAAGGAGCTGGGACAGTCCCCTCTCCTTGTGGCTTGAAGCAGGGATGGGTCTTGCCTTCCTGACCCTGCAGTGGACACTGCTGGGGGTGTGGGTGCTGTGTGGGGTCTGTGGGCACTAACTGGGCTCTGTCCCCACAGCCGGACCTGATCTCCACCATCGGAGAGAGCGCAGCACTGGGTGCAGCTGGGGCCATTCTGTGGGGTGATGCAGCTGACATCAAAAACCGGGTACGTCTAGGGTTAGCATCTAGATGATGGGTGGAGGGATCACCTGCCCCCAGAGGGAGCCCAGTGGCTGAGTTGTCCTCTCCTTTTGAGATTCTTTTCTCCCTGGGTCACACCAACATGCCCTTGGTGCTTCCTTTCCCATAGGAGTTGTGCCAGACTTTGAAGAACTACCTGGAGGGGGACCTGGGACGCTACGTTGTGAATGTCACGACAGCAGCAGAGCTCTGCAGCACGACGCTGTGCCAGGGCCGAGGTCGCTGCCTGCGCCAGGACAGCACTGTTGATGTCTTTCTCCACCTCAACTCTACCAACTTCCAGCTGCAGCGCCGGGAAGCAGACAATTCTCAGCAACCCCTCTTCTGGGCCGAGGGCCAGCTGTCCTCTGATGACATCCTCTTCCTACGGACCCACTTTCATTGCCACTGCTACCAGGGCTGGCAGGGCAGTGGCTGCCAGACACCCGCTGGCCCCAGCGATGGTGCCCCTGGCCCTCTGGCACCGCTGGGTCTTGGGGTGCTGTTGCTGCTTGCAAGCTGGTGCTACCTGCCCCTGGACTGAGCTGCCCCTTTCTGTGGTGGTGTAGGGGCCTATTTAAGATATCACTACCCTGCCTCAGAGGCAGCTTGTCATGGGGGGGTGCCCCTCGCTGTGAGGGGGAGAGCTGTGTAGTTGCCCCATCTCTGCCCTCCCTGCTGCAGTGGGGATGGGGGGGAGGGGGACACCTCTCCTGTTGTAAGGAGAGGGATGAGGGCAAGAGGGACATGGGGATAGGGAGTAGGTGCTGTGTGGTGCTAAGCCCCTGTGTCCTGCCCCACACTCAAGTGCTTTACCTCGAATAAAGCTGGTCAGAGTGAGAGGTGTGGGCTGATTTGGAGCGGGGAGCACGGATCATCCAACTCCCAGACATAGCCACCGTGGAGTGGGAGCGCTCAGGGTGGGTGTGTAGCTGGGGGGTGGTACTACGAGGGCGGGACCTCTCCCAGTGGAGCCGGAGCCGCTCGGGGAAGGCACTCCAAGGGTGGGATTTCGCCCCGTGGAGCAGGAGCCGCGTGGGCAGCCACGGCTGGGCCACCCACGTGGAGGCCGCGCGGGTCCGCACTGGCCACGCCCCCGCCGGGCTCCTCTCCGGGCTGCCAGCGGCATTCCCAGCCTGGACCCGCCCCCAGCACCGGGACGCGCCCCTGGGCGTGGGCAGTGTCCGGGCTGCGGGGTTGGAACACCCCGGGATGCGGACGGCGAGAGGCATCGCCGTCCTGCGCGCCACTGCCAGGGGTGGGTACAGCCCTGCGGGGCCGGGGATCCCCCTGTGCCGCGAGTGTCCCTCGGCTCCGCCGTCCCGTGCCACGAGTGTCCCCCAGCGGTGCCCTCGCGTGGCTCCTGTCCCCGCGCCACAGCGTGGTAGCGCAGCCCTGCTCTGCCTTTGCCTGTGCAGACTTTCCGAGCACTGCTGTGTCCTTTAGGGTGCCCGTGGGCATGGCACGGCCCCGCATGGCATAGCCACCTTCCTGCCCGCCCCCCTTAGCTGCCATGCGTGTCCCCAGGCCGTGACCTCCCTCCTGTGGCTGCTGTCCTGTGCTGTGAGTGTCCCCAGGCGATGCCCTTCTGCGCCACCCCGGGCCGTGTCCTGCTCGATGCCGTGAGCTTCCACCCAGCAGTGCGCTCCTCCTGCCCGCTAATGGCCGTCACTTTCCCCTTCCCGGCGCAGCCTGCGTCCATCACCGTGACCTTCGTCCTCCCCCCGCCCGTCCGTGTCTGTCTTTCCAGCCCACTCATCGCCGGCCCGTGACGGGGTGTTGACTCTGCGCATTCCTTCCCAGCCGCGCCCGCCGCCGCCGGTTATTAAGCGAGGCTGACTCGCTGCTGTCTCCACTCTGGGGCCTCTGTGCTGGGCTCCAGCTGCTGATAACTTCGGGGACTTTGAGGAGGTGGTACAGGTGACAGTGTCCCACTGCTTGGGAACGGAGGTGTGGATTAATACCAGTCTCGGCTTGGGGATAAAAGTGTCAGGGTTTGCCCAGGTCCCAGCTCTCCCCAGGAAGCTCTGGGACCCACCCTGAGCCCACTAGCACCATGGCATCTGCATGGTCCTGCTGGGTCCTCCTGCTGCTCCTGCCTGCCCCAGCCCGTGCTGGGGGGCCTGGCCCTGTCCTTGTCAACCGCCCCTTTGTCACCATCTGGAACATCCCCACTGAGCGCTGTGCTGGGGAGCACAATGTCACTCTCAACCTGGAAGTCTTCGATGTGTTGGCCAACGACCAGGAGTCCTTCATCGGGCAGGACATCACCCTCTTCTATAGCAACAGGCTGGGTCTCCTCCCCTACTACACATCTGATGGGGTGCCAGTGAATGGGGGGCTCCCCCAAAATGCCAGCCTGGAGTCTCACCTCCGCCAGGCCACTGAGGACATCAAGGTGACTGTGCCCAGCCCGGCCTACAGTGGGCTGGCTGTCATCGATTGGGAGAAGTGGCGCCCGCTGTGGAGCCGCAACTGGGACTCCATGGAGATCTATCAGCAGAAATCAGAGGAGCTGGTGCAGCAGCAGCACCCGGAGTGGCCCCCTGAGGAGGTGAAGGAGATGGCCAAGCAGCAGTTTGAGGAGAGCGCCCGCAATTTCATGAGAGAAACCCTGTGGCTGGGTGAGAGCCTCCGTTCCAATGCCTACTGGGGTTTCTATGGTTTCCCCAACTGCTACAACAACCATTTCGATAGCCCCTACAATGGGACGTGCCCAGAGGTGGAGCAGCAGAGGAACCAGAATCTGTCCTGGCTCTGGAAGAGCAGCTGGGCGCTCTACCCCAGCATCTACCTGCCCTCCCTCCTCAATGGCACCAACAAGGTGCTTCCCTATGTCCGGCACCGCGTGGCTGAGGCTTTCAGAGTCCAGCGTGGCATCCTTGACAGCGGCATCCCTGTCCTGCCCTACTCCCAGATCGTCTTTCAGCGCACTCTTGACTTCCTTTCCCAGGTGATGGGGGTGTGGGGACAGTGGGCACATCTCGGGCTGATGGATTGGCACCAGGGAGTCTTTACCTCTGCTGGGGCTCGGTGGGGGCTTTGGACACTGCTGACTTATCCTCTCCTTGGGTGCAGGAGGACCTGATGAACACCATCGGGGAGAGTGCAGCTCAGGGTGCTGCTGGCATCATCCTCTGGGGCAGCTTGAACTACAGTGCCTCCAAGGTGAGTGCAGAGGGTGGCACCAGGTCCCTGCCAGCAAGGACTTGCAATTCCTCAGCTGTGCAGGGCTGTGACACCACGTGCCATTGCAGGAGATGTGCCTGAGACTGAAGGACTACGTGGAGGGGCCCCTGGGCCACTACATTGTCAATGTGACAGCCAGTGCTGATCTGTGCAGCCAGACCCTGTGTTCTGGCCATGGGCGCTGCGTGCGCCGGGAGAACAAGCAGGGCTACCTCCACCTCGACCCCTTCCGCTTCACCATTGACCTGCACGTTGGCAAACCCTGGCTGGTGGCTCAGAGCCTGGAGTCTGGTGATGACGTCTCCCAGCTGGCCAAGGAGTTCAGCTGCCAGTGTTATGACAAGTGGCAGGAACCCCGCTGTGACACCCAAGCTTCTCCGAGTGACCCCCCCACCCCCAGCCCAGGGACACCGGGGCAGACAGGGTGACACCACCTCATGCCACAGCACCCTCACCATGGAGCTGGGAACCTGTTGGGCTGTTAATAAAACCAGAAAGCATCCACAAGTGTCTCTTTCTCTTTTGGGGTGGGAGGATCCCCCCATTGTGCCTTGTGGTGCTGCCAAGGGCTGTGTATTGGGCTGGGGATTTGGGGGGTTAATGCCTCAGAGAAACCACAAAAAAAGAAAATTTATGGCAAAAGACATAAGAAAGTGGATGATGGGGGAAGAGGATGAGAAAAGAGGGAATGATGGGGAGTGGCCAGCGAGTGGAGGTGATGGGGGTGAAAAGATGTACCTGTGCAGCTGTGGGGAAGTGTGGAGAAGTTTGTTCTCCAACCCCTCACCAGGCACAAAGGAGTGGAGTGAAACCAGTGCCCCCACTGATTTTCCCCTGGAAGACCATATACAAACCAGGTCACCCCTCTAATGATGCACAAAAGTGCAGATTTCTTTAGCCCAGGACACTGACTCAGCCATACCTATTTTAAAGCAGTTGTGAGAAAGCATGAAACAGATTCCCTGGTCCAGCTGAGATAAAGATGTTTGCATCTTCATATGGATGTTCAGCTTGGAGCAGCAGAATCACATACTCAGTTTTCTGATCTTAGGCCCTAATTGGGGCAGTCTGTTGGGACTGTGTTGCATAGCACTGTATGTTTACTGAGGACTTTCAAACTTCCACCTTTAATTTTTAAGCTGGTTAATGTAAACTACTCCAAAGCATGGATCATCCTCTGCAGTGTGTGTGACAAGCCAGTTTTCACCAAGATATGGACACATTGGTCGATGGAAAGGAAGGGCAGCATGAAGCAGCATCTACTTTAGGTGCTTCAGTTAAATCCTCTTTGCTAAACTGGGCCGTAGTAACTGCTCTTATCAGAGATTCTTCCTTCAGTCACTGAGTAATGGGTTGTGTACTTTTGGTAAAAGTTGAGCCATAGCTCTATGGCACAGTCAAGTCACCTGAAGAGTCCAAGGGCTTGTGAGCCCCTGATATCCTGGTATGGCTTTGGAGAATGTCTCTGCAGAGGAGAGGACCACTCATTTGTAGATGTCATAGGGAAGAGCATCCTCAGAGCATACACCATGTAACCCTCTTTCTGGCTTTACTTCCTGGGGCCAAAAACCCAGGCTGGGCTCCTCTCAGAGATGTTTCAGCTGGTGCAGATCAGCTGCTTCTGTTCAGCCTGTGGGTGTTCAAATAGGAGTAGAGCTACAAAAGGACTCTTCTGCAGTGAATTGAACTGTGTGAGGGGACAGTGGTTCTATGTATTTCCAAGCCAGTTTGAGGCAGGCAGAACTGGAGGGGCTGTGTAGCCCACTGCCCACCACCCAATCAGTTGCTTCCTTGCCTGTCCAACATATCATCCTCAGAGAGAGAACAAAGCTCTGTTAAAGCCACAGGCCATGTAAGAACTGTTTTCCACTGTCCAAATAGGATAGGACAACTGGAAAAAGTTTATTGTTCAAACAGTTTATTAACAACTCTCTTAGGCTCTATCTATAACTCTGTTATACTCTTTATCTCTATTAGACTGTATCTGTACTCTGCTTTGGAAGTGTGGGAGCAGCTGCCGGTGGGGACGAATGGGCTTCAGTCCATCTTTTAGTGGGTACAGTCAATGAGGGTGCAGATGTGTTCATGTCCCTGCAAACTGAACCTTTGGGCTTCTGAAGGGGCCTTTCACAGAATCACAGAATTAAAAAGGTTGGAAAGGACCTTTGAGATCATCAAGTCCAACCTATTACCTATTACCTAAACTATTACCTATTACCTTACCATTACCTAACACCATCTCACCAACTAAACCATGGCACTAAGTGCCTCATCTACTCTCTTTTTAAACACTTTCAAGGACAGTGACCCCACCACCTCCCTGGGCAGCCCATTCCAATGGCCAATCACTCTTTCAGTGAAAATTTTTTTCCTAACATCCAGCCTAAACGTCCCCTGGCTCAGCCTAAGACTGTCCTCTCGTTCTGTCACTGGTAGCCTGAGAGAAGAGACCGATCCCCACCTGGATACAGCCTCCTTTCAGGCAGCTGTCGAGAGCAATAATGTCTCCCCTGAGCCTTCTCTTCTCCAGGCTAAACAACCCCAGCTCCCTCAGCTGCTCTTTGGAGGGCTTGTGCTCCAGTCCCTTCACCATCCTCGTTGCCCTTCTCTGGACACACTCCAGCACCACAACATTTTTCTTAAATTGAGGGGCCCAGAACTGGACACAGAACTCAAGGTGTGGCCTAACCAGTGCTGAGTGCAGGGGAAGGATAACTTCCCTAGTCTTGCTGGTCACACTATTCCTGATACAAGCCAGGATGTCACTGCATCTGGGGCTCTGTGTTTGAGGGCAGCTCTCGTGCACATTGCCAAGATGCTCTATCCAGGGCACAAATTTCTTTCAAAAAGCAGTTACTAATACCAATGTCCTTTCTAGAAGAATTTGTGTTGTCAGCACCCCCAGCACTGGTATGGACCCTGGCAATGATAAATCAATATTTGATTTCTTGCTGAGTTACTACTGTCAACTTGTTAATTTTTTATTATTACATTGAGGAGGATCTGAGAATGTACCACTAGAGACACAATTAGACCTTTGGACTCCTCAGTCCCAGCTTTCAGAAACATGTACTTGGTTATTACAAAGCTCTTTGCTGAGATGGGGACCCCTGAAAAATTGGATTTTAGTCATAATTGGATTTTGGCCCAGAATGAATTGTTGTATCTAATTCTTATAGAGATAGCCTGGTAAATGTTGGGTGTAAATGTGGGAAACAATATTATCTTAGTATTTTTTTATGTGGAATGTGATTTAACTTAATGAACACTCAAACACACTCCTCCCAAGTTACAGGGAATCTGATATTTGCCTTCTATTAAATGCTGAAATTGAAAGCAAAGTTCACCTTGCTATTCACACAAAGAAAATTACCATGAATTTCAAGTCCTTTTTATGCCTGGAAGGGATCAGTACTGTGTGCTTGTAACTTCAAGTAATTTAATATGCTTCAAGTGTTCAGCTACTGCATATCTGGTGCATAGTTGGAGGCTGGTCTGGGGTTCTCCTGGGCACTGTATTATCTCAGTCCATTAACTGAACTAAGCACTGAGGTGGCCATGAGGAAAGAGATGTTTCCCCAGGAGCTGCAGAGGGTCTAAGACTGTCAGAAGCACTGCAGAAACCCTGTCTCTAGGTGTGGACTTGCAGCCTGCCTTAAAGAAAAGTGAGGCTGAAAACTTGGGCCAGCTTTTTTTCTTGCTGTTTAAATAATGCAAGCTTGGGCATGAACACAGTTTGTCATTTTCAAATAATAGTTTTAAAAGTGTAAGAGGATTTGTTTCATTCATCCTACCTATTTTAGCTGTTCCTCTCTCCTTGCCTCTTACAGCGTATCCAAAGACACCCAAGACATGGGATTTCATGTAATTTAGCTTGTCTTACTCCAAACTCTGAGGAATAGGGACTAGAAACACACTGCACATGGTGCCAACAGGCAACTTCGAAGCACTGAACATCTGCTGGGTTGTGTTTTTCCAGGTCTGCAAACCACACTGTGCCTTTCACATGTGTAGTGCTCTGCCAATCCACCCCAGTGCCGGAGTGAGCCCAGCTCGGCGCAGTGTGCTGGAGAGGAGCCAGCAGCAACCCACAGGCCTTTGTGTGTTCACATTTCTGGCTGCCCCACCTCTCTCGGGTGGGATATGCTTACAGGGCTGTCACGGCAGCTCCTGTTTTCCGTGCTCAGGATTACTGAGAAACCTGCTGTGCACAGAACCCGCTCATCCACTGCCTTGCAGGGCTCATGCTGAATTGATTTCTAGGCTTTGTCCATGTGCTGCTTCGAGAAATAAGGGAAGTCTGTCACTTAAAAACTGTCCTTACGTCACCCAGTTTTTCATTTCAACAACTGATTATTTTCTGTCTAGGTTGCTTAAGCCACGTATCTCCACAAATAATTTATCCAAAGTACTTACCATGGTTTACTATCCCAAACAGAGAGATCTGAACTACCGATTTCTCTAAAGGATTATTTTTCTATCTAGAATGAAGGTGCTCATAGTGAGAAGCCTTTAAATGCTTTGATATGACTAGAACATAAAGTAGTATAGCTGAAGAGTAAGGTCTTGCATAAAACAGATGGAAGAAAGCTCTCCCCCAAAAATCTACAGGCTTTTCAGATACAAGCAGGAAATTAGGGGCCTATTAATTAGCTAATAAGGAAAGTTCTCATCTGCATTGTTCCTTGACTAAAAGATCAAAATCAGCATAGACAGAGAAATTTCCCACATTGTTAGAAATCAATTTAGTCAGACACTAAGAGATTGTTTTCAATTTTGTCTTGCATTAACAGCCCACATCTATGGTTAGATAACCAAGGGGATGACCATATTTTGAGACCTCAGGACTTGCTTCAGAATCCCACTAGTTATCATTTACTGTTGCACTTCACTTCATCCAAAGCCTTGGACAGAAGTCATAAACCAAAATCAGGAGTATGGGAAGCAGGTCCTTCCAGACCACTTCATCTGCAGCCCTTGCAACTGGGTGCTGAGCTTCAGCTGATAGACGAGTCCAAAGCTCTTTTGGAAGAAAAAAATCCTTCCCAAAAGCAGACCATGGTAACTGTCTGGCTTGAAATGAAATAGATGGCATGTGGGTCTTTAAAATGCCTTTTATTCTATTCATATTGCAGTGGAGGCTTGTGACATGCAAGTGCTGGTCACTGAGAGCTCAGGCTGCTTCGTAGGCTTGCAAGGATGTGGCAGCTACAGGGAGAGAGAGGAGGGCTGGGTGCTCTGCCAGCCTGGGGAGGGGTTTTGGTCACTGTTCATCTGCAGTTACAGAAAGCCCACCTACCTCCCAAACACCCGCCACTCTGCTGTATCCAAAGTCCACAGGCGAGCAGCTCACCCAGCCACAGCAGCTTAGAGAAATATGAGACCAGGAGGAGGAGGAGGCAGCAGCACAAAAACTGCCCCCAAGAACATTTGAACCTGCTAGAGGTGCTCCCCAGAGCCATTTCATTGGCTTTGAATAAAGCACACCCCTGTACATGCATTGAGGGCGTGCACAAGGTTTCATTGCTTTCCTGGTAATAATTTAAATAAAACTTGCCACTTTTTTCCCACGTGCAATGTCAAAGATCACTTCTGATTACCGTTTCAAAAGTGAAATATTCAACTCCTACACAAATAATTTCCAGAGCTTGAATGCACGACCCTGTACCTCAAACCCCCTCACAGCCACCTTTTGCTCACTCAGAGCAGCACTGACCTGAACACAAGATCTTCGAGCTACCAATCACCTAAAATGAAAGTGGCTCTTCCACAGTCTCTTTGTATTTGTGTATTGTGTTTGAAAAATCACCCACTTCTTACCTTTTCCCTTGCTCAGGTATTTCTGGAAGAGACCTGAAAAGATCTAAATAAAAAAAACCCTGATCTAAGAAAGATCTAAAACGTTCTTCAGGGGCTGTTGTCTTAGACTTGACATTCCTAGTTTCCGAGCAATAGCAGGGATATCAGCCTTCATTCCTCTGATTCAACAGATTGCAATTTCAGAAGTTACTTGAAAAAAAATGCAAGCCCTGAAGCAGAAGGTTGTGGGCCCTCAGCACGCGTTTAAACATCCAGCACAAACAGCAGACCTTGTTTTAGGTTATATAAACTAAAATGCCTCTGCATTTGGGAACTCGTCCTACTTTGTTCCATAATTTTTTAATCTGCCAGCTCTGGGGCTGGGCACCAGAACAGAGATTTCACCACAAAAATGTGGGCGCAGCAGCAGCTCCTTTGTTGCGAGAGCTTCAGGCCTGCCAGGGGCAGGGCTGGGATATGGGGTGCAAGGGCTTCCATGTTTTCTGTCCGAGAAATGTGTAGTTTGTGTTTTTCAGTGCTGTTGGGACTGCCAGAGGTGGAACATTCGTGCTATTTGCAGCATCTGCTGCTCTGATTTGGCAGGAACTCCTCTCCTAGTTATTTTCCACCCTGAGGTTTTAAAAACAGGCTAATCAGTGTCCTGTGCTGGCATTAGTAAGTCAGCAGGAGTGTTATCAACAGCCCAAGGAGGGTCAGAGTAAGGCCTTGTGAGTGACTGGAGTGAGGCCATTTGCTTGTGCTGTATAAAACACCTTGCAAACTCATTTTCTTCCAGTGACATGGTAAGCACAAAACCATACGGTGCTCCAAACCCTGCTCTAATCTGCTGGTGCAGACTGAAAGCAAACACCAAATAGTATAGCAAAACCTTTTGTGTGAACTGTCCTGCACTTGATTGCAACTTCTCATGAGGAAAAATCTGATTTGACAGGTTGCTGGTCCTATTTTCCAATTAAGACATAAACAGTTGTAATCCTCTGTGCTGCTGGGCAGAGTTGGAGGTTTGTTTTTGCTGAAACTAACCAAGCTGGAATTGAAGCAGCAGGAAAAAACCTAAAACCAGGTTTGGGAGACCAAACTTGCCCTCAGTGCAAAGCATATATTCTTTATTATCTTATTTGTTTTAATACACACCAACTGATACCTGCACACAGCAGATACCAGCTGGGATAACAGGGAGTTCAATATTTAAGGCCTGGCTTTGCTCACCATAGCAACAAATGTGTAAAGAGAGTAAGAGGACACAGATAACTTGCAGCATCCAGCACAGCAAGGGCAGTGCTGTTGGAAAAGTGACTTTTCCCAGAATATTTTATATCCTGTCACAGTGCATGATGCAGAACCACAGTGGATGTCTGAACAGAAGCATCCAACGTACCCTGGGGAGTGTGTGTTGTGCAAAGCATCAGCAGAATATACACAGAGGTAGGTGTTTGCTTCCTTGTCTTCAAGGCAGATGGGAAAAGGAGTGGTCTGGATTTAATCTTATTCTCCTTTGATAAAATAGTGGAGGTGGTGATTCTTGAACATGGGTCTGCTCTCCCTGACTGCATAAACCAGCTCTTGGGGCACAAGTGACTCTTTATAATCACAGGCTGAGAACAGAAAAGCCTCCCAAAGGTACCCTTTTCTCTCTGCATCTCTGCCATCCTACTGAAATTAATTAGATGGAACAGATTTTCTGTCCAAAATCCATGCTGCATTTATTCACACTAACAAACACCTATGTTGCTTTTTATTTCATGGATTACTCAGTTTGCTCTGACAATCCACTCATAGAATTTGTTGAATCAGTGATTACATTCAAACTGAATGAAGTACTTTGAAAAGCTGTTATCAGTGCCCCATCAGAGTCTGAAACCAGGTGAGTCCAAGAAGAACTGCCACCAAAACCTACTCAGAGCTAATATTCACAAAACCTTTCCTGCTTCAATTGTGGCTAGAAGGCATAGTATGAGCATTTGTTTCCTGGTGGATACCAAAAAAGGCTTACATTTTTTTCTAAGCAAGAAAAAACTATTTCTACCTATGTAGGTCTATCTAGAAATACTTACCAATAACCCAGAGTAAAGGCATTCATCTTTAGAATCCCTAGTCTGGGTCCTTGGTAGATAAATTGATGTCAGAATTAAAATAAGGCAGTTAATTGATGAGAATCCCCAAGTGAGACAGAAGAAATACACATCAGATTATTCATATCTATTGTGGTCCAAGCATGCTATTTATTTCTTGTACTATGCAGACACTGGTGGAAAGAAATGCAACACCAATGCAAGCAATTTGCCAAAAAATGTGCTTAATATAATATTTATATAATCTTCTTACATGTTGCCTGTTGTGAAGGGGAGCTGTGATTAAAGATACATTTTTTCCTTAGTCAAAGGTTATGGAAAATCTCAGTTGTTCGGGATCAAGAAGCAGCACTTGACTACAGCTGCACATACAAAAACTGAGCAGCATAAAAATAGCCTGACAAACACTCCAGCAATGCACATAACAAGATTCCCCTCTCCCAGAGAGCCTGAGAAAGGCCAGGCAAGCTCTTAGGGTCTGACCACACTGGAAATGAGAATTCCCACTCACAAAGATAAGGCTTCCCAAACATCTGAAGTCTTCAGTCTTGGGGTACCTTAACATGCTCCTATGCTTCAGGACAAGGATACACCTGTTTTTTTAAGATCTTATAGTCTCAACAGAAAAAATAGCTCAGAGAAGGAAAAAACAATGTACAGCATGGTTAGTGACTACATGAATAATTGTATTAACTTTTGCTTACCAGTTCACCTGTTGGCTTCTGCCTTTTAGTCTTATCCTGCACAGCTACAGTTTGGGTAAAGAATGCAAAAGTATCTTTAAATAAAGACTTGTGTTATCTGGCTCAACTGAATGCAATGCAGTCCTGCATTTGCCCAGTTTCCAAGAAATATAAAAATAAACCCGACAGCTTAAAATTTCCAACAAAGCCAAGGAACTTGACCACAGCATAGCTAAAAGAGTTACAAAAATCCAAATGATTTACTCTTCTTTAAATTACTGTCATCCAGATGTGAAAATTATTAGCTCACATTAAAGCAGGATAAATGCAACCTGAGAAAATAACAGTCACAGGATGGGTGTCCCAGGCAGTCCAGGCCTGCCAAGTTGTTCTGATAAGCCCGGTCAGATGCTTTTCCATACCAAGCAGCTGAAGCCAAGCTGTGTTTTTGTGGCCTTTTCTTCAGTTGTTTGAAACCACAAAGCCACATTTAGGGAAAAAAGATTTTCCAAAGCCTGTAAGTGTGGAAATGTTTCCAATGTAACTATTTTTGAGAACGGCTCAGAGCTAAGTAAAAAATTTTGGGAATGGATGACCTTGCTTGCTCAGTCTATCCAAGCACAAGCTAGAATCAAACATCCCAGGCAGGAACTGTATTTACCTTCAACGTTCTTCTCTCCTGCTGAGTTCTCCTAAACTCAAATAAATTACCTGATTTTTTTTTCCCCCTCATGAATCTGTTCCTAGTTCCACTTGCCAAATTAACTAGACCTCCCCAGTTTGGACAACATCTCAACAACCTCATCAGTGGCTGGCTGCACAGATCAGGAGCAAAACCCAAGACTTCTAGTAATTCTTGCTATTAATACTTGTACTGGTATTTACTTCCAAGAACACTGAAGTCCTTTGCACAGTTAGGATCCTGCAGCACAGCCCTTCTGGGAGTGCAGCTGCTGCACAATGCCAGGGAAAGGTTAAGGTGTGCCTTCCCACCTTGGAAAAAAGTTGTGGGGGAGGATGAACATGGTTAAGCAGAAGACAAAAACCACCAAAAGAAAACACAAGGCTGTTTGATCCCCAGCGAGGCTCTGCCCCCCAGCCCGTGGCACTCGGGACCTTTTGTTCTGCCAAGAGCAGTGGAAATTTGTGGCTGATGCTGAGCTACATCTCTCTGGCTATCAGGACAGGGAGGGCACTTTGAACTTTTTTACCAACACCAAGCAGTAAGGAATCCTTCCAGCTGAGTGATTTTGTTGGATTTTCTTCATTTGTAATGCTAGAGACAGGAGGGTGAACTGCTGCAGTGCCCAATTCACCCTCAGCTCCATTTCTGGCCCTGCTGCTTCACATCAGCTGCAAAATACCTTTTTTTAAATTTTTTTTTTAAGAGAGCATGGGATAAGGTTTCACTAAGCCGAGAAAGCATGACTAAAAGATATTTCAAGGGGAGAGTAGATGAGACCAAGGGCCTCTCCCCTATCCCAGGACTCAAAATTGTGGGTTCTCTCTTTCAGAGAAACTCTCAAACAACTCCAGTGGCTCTTGCTCCAAGCTGGAAGAAGTCATAGTACAAACCCAGGGTTAACTAAATCAAGTTTTGAGCTATGCCACCTGTGCTGCAGTGACAACTGGTGTGCCCATGAGCAGCACTGGGGACATGGTGACTGTGTGCACAAACCACATCGTCCCCTCCTTTACACTGTTAACAGTGGACAACAAAGATTGCTAATGCAGAAAAGAACACAGTTACATAAGATCACTTGACCTTCTTAAGAAGATAAAGCAAATGAATCATTAATACTTAAGATTAAATAATAGGGAGTTAATAAGGATTAAGTATTGTCCACAAGGTGGACACAGATGACTTCACCTCCACAGAGCCCAACATTTGCACTATGGCACCTCAAGAAGCTGTTCAGCTCTAGGGGTTGCACAAGGAGCTGGATCTTACTTGGATGGTTCCCCAAAAGGAAAGAAGATTGTTCCTTAGAATTGCACTAGCAGTGAAACATTTTTCTCCTGTATTCACTCTCAGTTCTTAAGAAAATCAAATTTCCAGCGGGTATGTTACAGCCTAGGATTGGAGAAGTGACAGGGGATTGGTTTCTCAGCCCAAAGGAACTCAATCCTTGCTCTGAGTCACTGCACAAGCACTTGAAGGAAGTGATACTGAGCATAGTACTGACCTCAGCCGCTGAGTTTCCTCATTGCAGGAGGCGTCAGCACCTGGAGATAAGCATGCAATACTCCCTGTTTAAAAAAAATCCAAAGAACAAACCACCCTTTCCTTAATGTGGCTTAATTTCTATAAGCAATTAAGAAGTCATATTTTGTTAACTAAAGATTTAAAGCATCAGATGATCCCCAGACAGAGCCAGCATAGTTACGATGCTTATGTTACCAGTGGGGGTCTGAAACCAGCTGCTCAGACAGCAAACTTAGACTTGATATCACTTGGAGACAGCTTGGGAAGCAGGACTCAGATGTGTAGGTAGATGAAAAGACATCCTGCCAAGGTAAAGAAAATTTGCGTGTGAATTTTAAGCAAAACCAAAACCAAACAAAATCTCAACTCAGTTGCTTATGTCAACCATTTTCACCTTAAAAGGGAATTATTCTGATTTTGCCTTAATAAGTGGCTTTAGACTGATGCTTCCTTAATCTTCCTTCATTTTCTGTTTGTCCCCTCTCTCATCTGCAGCGGTGTTTCCCCCTCCCAAAACTTGTTTTCCTATCTCTGCAGGCCAAAGGCACAGAAGGGCAGATAACAACTCTCCTGAGCACAGTGCTGCCTCTCCAGCTCTTTACCCCAGTGCAGGGCACATTTACAGTATGATGAGATAACAGCTCCAAAGCTTCTATGCACACCCGTTTGTTCATGCCTGCCTCAGATGGGCAGCCTAATAAAATTGCAAAGCTGTTAGCAAAGGCAACCACAAAAATAACCTGCCCCAACCTGAACAAAATAACACACTCCAGTGTCACCCCAAGGCTGGTATAAGGAACTAGAGGATTGTTGTCACCAAGCTCGAGCTGCCAAATTGTCCTCAGGGCTGCTGTATGGCAAGGGCACGAAAAAGCATCAGCACAAAGCCAGTGGGTGTTTGTGCCCCGAGCGCACGTAGAAGCTGTAATTGCTCCGATTGGCTTCACCTAGGACTCCTTCGGGTCACCGGGAGGTGGATCCCAGCCCTGGCTTGTCCCCTTGCCTTGTCCCAGGTGGGGTGGGTTCTGCTTGGGCTCTCTGGGTCAGCGCTGGAGTCACATGTGGCTCCGTGGAGAAGCTGCACAGCTACTCCTTGGCCTGGCTGGGAATTTGTTGCTGACCCATTTCTCTGGACACTGTTGATCCCTATCTGCTCCCCGTCCGGCTGCCTTCACACCCAGGTCCGCAAAATGGCTATAGCTGCTCCACCTCCCCCGTCTATTTGGTATGTATGTATGTATGTATGTATGTGTTTATTTATTTATTTATTTACAATATTTGGCTCCTTTTAACCAAACAGAGAGCCCTGTGCAGGAAGCGGAGNGGTGCGGTCCGTCCCATCCTATCCTCCGCCGGAGCCGAGGCTAAGCCGCAGATGTGGGGCTGCCGCCGCCGCAGCCGCTGCCCGCAGGGCCGGCGCTGCCGAGGTAGGACCCTCCGGACCCCCCTGCACGGAGCGGGGCTGGGATGGGGCTGTGCTTCTCCCCTTCCCACCCCCTGGCTTCCCACCCACGGGGCAGCCCCCGGCCCTGGAGAGACCCACGCGCGTCGGGGTCCTGGACCCCCTGGTCGGAATTTTCCCTTCCTGTTCCACCGGGGAGTGAGAGTGCCCGGCATCTCAGAAGCTCGGGCGGTGGGAAACGGGAATTGCGGCTTCTGCTGGAGTAGCCCAAGGCGAAGGATGGTTTGGGAGATGTGGCGTGGAAAGACGGAATCGTAGTGTACCAGTGGCTGTTTGCTTCCCGAGTTATTTTTGGAGATCGCTTTGCTGTGATGGATTTTTTTAACCGTCTGTGGGAAGGCGGGTTTACATCGTGTTCCTCCAAGCCTTGATGCCCTCCATTGGCTGAGGAAGGGTGTAAAACCAGTGCTTTGGCAAATACTGATCCAGCTGGTTAGTTCTTCTTCCCTTATTCCTAAGGGCAACATCATAAAAACATGTAATCTGCATCTTTTTTATCTTGCTTCGTGAGATTTGGCTGTTGGCTGGTTGAGGCCTTCCTTGGAAAGGACTAACTCTCCCTGGGGATTGAGGTCTGGCATGTTTGTAAGGCAGTTTGTGTAATACAGAATGACAGCTGTGACGCAAGTGCACCAAAACTTCTGAATGTAGGCTCAGTTGTGGTTATGTTTAGGTGTTTTTTCCCCACTTTCCAGGAAAATTGTATTACATAGGCTGGAAGATGAACTGGCACCTTTGGGCTCTCCTGTTGCCATGGGGCAGAATGGGGAGGCAGAGGTGGAGGTGGCAGCAGTGGGGTGTTGTACTCAGGTCTGTTAACGGGACTGGGGAGCCTTGGCCTGGCACCCTGAGCTGCCTGGTGCCACAGAAAACTGGGTGTCATGGGGTGTAAGAGGGGCTGTGGCTCCTGCACAGTGAGTCAGAGGATTGCTCTTGTTTACAGCCATCACTTTGCTTCTGCCAGCCTTATAGCAGCCAGTGCCTGCTTCATCCAGGAAATGTATTTCAGTAAGGCTGGTGTTTCAAAACCACTCAGACTAAGATGAGGGATCCTGGTTCAGATGGTGAAATACAGTGATGGGCCATTCCTTACCTGTGGCTGCACTAAAACCCCTCTAACTAAACCTGAACTCAAACTGTTCCTTAGGTCATTCTTACGCTCACAGGCGTCCCCTGTGAGCAGGGCTTTGTTGCCTGTGCTGAAATGGATACTGCCCTCGCTCCTCCTTGTCAACACCTCGTAGCCTGGCTCATTATTGGCTCTGTAGCAGGTCCCATGGTGCTCATGTGGCTCTTTGGAGTGTGATGAGTAAAAAAAGTGTTAATCCTAGAGAAACTTTAAGAATCTTTAAGATTTTTAAAGATGTTAATTCTGAATTAAATGCTTTATATTGACAAGTGTCAAAGAAAAACTATTTCATATAAGACAAAAACATACTAGGCCAAGTACAACTTGGAGTGGTCCTATATAGGGCCAATTGGTTTTGTAGTGGTCTGCAAAGAGCTGAAGATGGGACTGAATAAATACCAGTTGTGAGACTCCTGGGGTTCATCCAGTGTGTTGCAGAGCAGTTTGCAAAGTTTCCAGTAAGTTTGCTTAACTGGCCTTACTCAGTTGTGAGACACTCCCATAATTATGGCTGCAATTAAAAGCAATAACATCCATTTACATAAGATGCCAGTCCTTTTAAATCAGTGCATCATCTAATGAGAGCATTCGTGTAGGGATAGTTATGCAGGATGAGGATCCAAAGCTGAGAGCATTCTGGTGAGGATTTTGTTTCAGAACTTTTTTGAGGTCATTTGAAGGAAGGATGTGCTATGAAATAGGACATTTTGTTGTGAAAATGAACTGATTCATAAATGTAACTCTTACCAGTAGTAGGATGTTGTTAAATAAGTGATTGTAACACTTTATTTTTTTTTATGTATCATCCATCTAATTTAGAAAAAAATCAGCTTGGTTACACCAGTATTTTCTCAATTTGATTGCGTCAATGTCCCTTCTGCTTTTATGAGTAAGAGATTTGGTAAATCCAGCCTGTGGATGGTATTTAATTGCTGATGAACCACTACGGATGTGTTGAATTGCTCACTGAACCTGCATAGTTTCCTTGGGGTTTAACCTCTGCATGTGATGTCCACAGATTTTTCTTTGAGATAAATATAAATATTAGACTTTAAGTGTTGGAGAACATCACGTACTTGGGGAATGCTTCAGCTTTCTTCTGAAAGAAATTACCTGATGGAGTATTCCCACCTTCCCACTCTATACTTTTTGTTTTCTTCTTCTTTTTTTTTTTTATTTGTCTGTTTTAATTTACTGAATATGGTCTAAGCTTGTGTCCCCACACCCTGGGTGGGGCAGCTCCTTGGGAAGAATCACAAGGCCAGTGTAGTAGAAAGGGTAAAAATTCTCAAAATACAACTGAGGAAGCACCAGCCACGAGTGTGAGAAGTTCAGGGTTCCTTGGGTCTGCTCTGGTTTTCCCCAGAAGCCTTTTTTTCCCATTTTAAGTGAAATAATTAGTCTGTTAGCCTTTTCTCACAGGCACAGCACTTGCCTTGCGGTCTCTGAGACCGTAAGAGGTTAAGTAATTAAATTGTATAAGGGAGTAAAAGAGAATAATGAACTCTAAACTCCCTAGTCTGTCTAGTTGGGCTCTCCAATTCCTAAAATTAAGTAATTTAGGTTGATTCCTGATTTTACTTGATTTTTATCAGGCTCTCAAAGTGAGGATACAGGAGAGAGTTCCACGCTGCTTCACACAGGCTGTTATTTCCAGAGGTGGTGGCTTGACTTCAGGCATGATTTGGTCATGCAGAGGGGTAGTGTCAGTGGGGCCAGCGTGGTTAATAACCAGGCCTGTTCTTGGGTGCCTGCCAAAACCTGGCCCTAAATATTGTAATCCCATGCTAATTATGAATGCTGATCTCCAGGCGTATTTAATGTGTTACCTGGTGAAGTACTGACCTTGTAGCTGTCGGGTGGTGCAGTGTGCACTGTGTTAAGTAAAATCACACAATGGTTTGGGTTGGAAGGGACCTTAAAGATCATCTCATTGCAGCCCCCCTGCCATGGGCAGGGACACTGAGACTGGGTTACTCCAGGCCCCATCCTTGAACACTTCCAGGGATGGGGCAGCCACAGCTTCTCTGGGCAACCTGTGCCAGGGCCTCACCACCCTCACAGGGAAGAACTTCTTCCTAATATCCAATCTAACCCTGCCCTCAGTCAGTTCAAACCCATTCCCCTTATCCTGTCACTCTGTGACCTTGTCAAAAGTCCCTCTCCAGCCCTCTTGTCCCTGTAGGTAGTGGAAGGAGCTATAATGTCTCCCAGAGCCTTTTCCAAAATCACTGTAATGTGGTGGGCTTGTGAATTTGTGTTCATGCAAAGTGAAGAAATACTTCATTTTTTTGCATAAAATGTATAAACTTAGCTGTTCTGTGGTAAAAGTGCAGTTGTAAATCCCTTTTCATTGTGTCAAACTTATCCCTCATTTGAGAAGCTGTTGGATGGGGGGCTCTTCTGGATGTTGATGTCTGTGACATCTGAGGATCTGAAGTAATGCACTGGAATTAAGCCTGAAGCCTTTTAAGCATGTAGCTGTCATGAATACAAATAATGAGTTTCTCAATTATAACTGACTTTTACCCATGTGATGGATAAAAAGGATGTTTTGCAATGTTTTACTAATAAAATGGGATGGATTTGTCATGGGTGCCCTTGTGGAAACAATATGCCTGTTACAGCCCTAAATTCTGTGTTTCAGTGTAAATTCAGCACTCGGATGTCTGAAATACCTTTATGGAGTTAGTTTCCAAATGATTCAGTATGTTACTATCTAGTTTACAGGCCACGCATGAGTAGAAAGAGAGGAAAGGGTAGAAAAAGGGGTAAGTAAAGGGGTTCTAAGTTCTTGCTTCCCTTTTTCACTCTGAAATTGAGCTACAATTGACCTCACTCATTCCTGAATATTTTTTTTTCTTCTCTTTCTTGCATTGTGTCCTGTCTTTGTGTCGAGCTGGCTTCACACATGTTGTGTCTTGGCACTGGGAATTGCCAGGAGAGCTGTGGAATCCAGGCTCCCTGGCAGCTGTTCTCTAAACAACAGTTACAACACGCCCCCGCCAGCCACGAATCTCTTGTGGGGTTGGTACATGTCACTAAGAGTGATACCTAAAAATCACTTAGATGTGCTATTTCTGCCTTGCTCAGAAAAGCCACTTGTGGTGTTGCATCTTTGGAAGTAGATTCACACGTGAGTGATTTCTCCATGTGCAGACAGCAGCAGACTCTGTGAGTTGGCTCAGTCTGTGCTGGCACTGCAGAGGCTCAGTTTGATCCTGCATATGTTTTGGGTGCCTAAATGGGAAGGTTTCCCTAAGCAGCAAGAAATCCTTGTGTCTGGATTGGGTACAGTTTGCCAGTGGATAGTTTAAATCAAAGGATGCAAGGGACAAAATATTTTTGGTGATATGTTTATAGCTAAAAGCTCTTATATGACTACACACCCTTCTTTTGACATAAACTAATCAAGAAGCACAACAAACATGAGCTGTTTTAATGCATCTGAAACCGCTCTGACCAATGATCACTGCCACAACAATATTTGGATTTAAGGCTGGCTTTTCCTTCCTTCAGAGTTTTCTTACATGATCATATATCCCTGGAAATCTAATTTATGTAGGTTAATAACAAGCAACACTTGTTGTTCCTGGGAACCCTGTGAATATTCTTGAGCACAGAGCTGTGCAGAGTTTACCTTCTGCATTAAAGAGGGAAAAAAAAAGAGCTTTGTAGTTTTTTTCTACTACCAATGTGAAACTGGTTTCCCCAAAACAATGAGGAGATTTCAGGAGTTCGTGACCCCTTGCAATTAGAAAAATGTCAGATGGCTTGTGAGGGATGAAGGAGGAGGGGGCACAGCCCTTGCTGTGGAGGAAGCAAGCAGCCCAGTTAGAGCTAAAGTAGTTACTCATTTTTGGTAGGAGGTTGATCTTGCAGCAGCTTTTTTTTCCTCTGAGAAATGTTCCATTTGCTGATTACAATAGGGGAGTTTAAAAATCCAAGCAGTTCTCGAAGAGATGTCTCACATGGGTTTATATATTGGGGTAGTAATTGATTTTTCTTCCCCAGGCTGGGCCAGTTAGTTCCAAGGATTTGTGCTTGTCTGGTGTCAGTCTCATGTCTGGTGGGACAGTCAAAGCACTGTGTGTACTGGCAGCATTGGCAGGGCAGCTCTTCTCTCTTGGTAGTCAGTTTTTACTACAATGTAGGAAACTGTTTCTGAGACCTCTGTCATGTGTGAAATGAGTTTTAGATCAGTGAGTGAGTTCAGATGTCCTTGGTGGTGAGGGGGAGACCTGGGGAGGACATGGAACAACCCATGGAGTGGTGACTGGAGCCAGCAAGCCTGGACAGCTGGTGTGTCACTGGAGGTGGTGAGTGGGAGGGCCAGCATGCTCATTTGCTTCTCGTTCTTTTGTTTTGTTTTCTATTTTTATATCCCTTATATATTTTGCTTTCAATTTGTGTTTAATTTTTTGAATGTGTTTTTAGGTGTTCTGATGCCAAAGGCTGTCCCCTTCTGTTGTATGTGATGGAGTATGGCCTGAGCATCTGAATAATTTTTATAATGTAATTTCTCTAGGGACACTTGTGCTGAGACAAAGTTATTTTTTCAAAAAATAAAGAGAATTCTGGTGATTTTTTTTTTTAAATGGAAGGTTTCTTTACTAATATTATGCTGCACACTCTCACGTGGTGAATGTTTCCCCTTGCAAGAGTTTCTTTTGTAGCATTTGTGCTGTTTAGCCTGTCTGCACTGCATAAATTTGATCATTTTGGCTGTTGTAATTGTATTATCCTTATTAAGATTCCTCATTTGCATATTGATCCTGTTAGTCTCAGGAAGCTGATAAGCCATCTAGCTGTACTTGGAAAATACACAGAAAATTAAAAATCTGCCCTGGAGGCTCTGAAAACTGAGATTCACCATGTGTCTGGCCTGTGTTTTTTTCCCCCTTCAGTTCTATGTTTTAAACTACCTGCCATCATTGCAGTTTGCCAAATTAAGATTAATTTTGCTTTAGTTATAAATCCTGTGATCAGTAGCTTCTGAGAAGCTTTGCTGTAGTTTGCTTGTATTTTTGATTGGATGAATATGCTCCTTAAGCTTAAGAATATTTCCAGTGACAGCTGGAGTCACATATGCAGTCAGGTTTTTTCCTCCTTGTGTCAGTGTCAGTTTTCCATGCTGGCCTTCCAGAGGGATTTATTCTTTACTTTCAAAAAATCTGCTTTTCTGTCTCTGTTGCCTATGGGGCACCATGAAACCAAGTATAACTGTAGAGGACTTTGGGCCTGTTACTCTTTGCTCTTTCTTCTGTTGCCATGGGCTTTTTCCTTAATGACCTGCCTGACCATGCAGGCTGGAGTATTATCATCTGTTGGACTTTAAGTCCTGTCCCACTTTTTTTCCTTTGTTCTAGCTCTGAGCCAAGTCTAGACCCTCTTATGTGAGGTTTTACCACTTCTCCCTCATCCTCTCCTGTTCTGAGGCCACTTTGGGTACTTCTCTCTATTTACATGTTATTTGTGTCGCCAAAATGTTTGTTGACCCCTGTTTTGTTCTTGTTCTCTGCGACCTCTCTGTGCAGTCATGCTGCTTCGAACAAATTGTTGTTCTTTCTTCCCTGATACTCTTCCCCCCTCCTGGTCTGGCCTTTCCTCCTCCTCCCACAGTTTGACCTTGCCTTGCTCTTGTCTCCCTGTGCCCTTTTTCAGCCGTTCACATGGCTTCAGCTTCTATTATGTGTTGATGACTCACAGATGCACTCTACACCTCCGAGGGTTTGTCACCCAGCCCAGCGGCTGTTTTCCTCCTTGCCTTTTTCTCTTTGATTTCTCCATCAATCATTCAATATTTCACTCCCCAAACACCGGGTGGTGCTTCCTAAGCTCTCTTATCTCTTGTCTTTTAAAGTGCTGCCATCTGATAGGTAGCTCTGTCCCAAAGCCTTCATGATTTTTTAGAAATTAATTAGGTTTACTTTGTGCATCTGAATCGCATGCAAATTTTGTGTACTCTTTATTGTCAATATATTTCTCCTTTTTCATCTCATCAGACAACTTCCCTAATGCATGTAATAAGTCTTTACAGTTGTTTTTCTTCAAAGTGACTGTCTTGAGGAATTGTATCTCTGAAGTCAGTTGATAGTATTTGGTTTTAAAGATGGTATAGTGTTTTAGTTCCACTATGAGAAGGTGGCTGCCCTTATTTTGTCATTTTTTTACTTAGCAGCCTAGATCCAGCTGTTATGAGCAAGTGGAATTCATAGCATTCTAGCTGATTGACAGGAGAAAGGATATGTATACATCATAAATGTTAAAACATCTAATATAAAAGTAGCTGAGCATAATTCATGAGCCCGTCAGCCTGGATATGGGTTGTCTGTTTTACTTAAACTTGTCAGTCCTTTCCTTGTGCTCCTTTCAACTGCACTCCTACTCATAATAGCAAACCTAAACTCAGAACTGGGGGGGTTTTCTAATATAGTTTTGTGATTGAAAAGGAATAGAGAGCTTTGAGGTGATGGAGACACTTTGAGGCTGCTTAGCAGAGATTGCTTATAAACAGGTTCAAGAGGCACAAAGACAAACATCCTAGTGGATGCAGGATGTTTTTGTTTTTCCTTCTCTTTCAAATATTACAGATTTATCAAGGCTTGGCTATGTCATGGATATCAGGTACCTCAAGTAGAATAGTGGACTTGTGCATCACACTTCCAGGGAAGAGGAGAGTGTGTGAGGGTGCAGCCACCCCGAGGTTGTGCAAGGCTGTACGTGCTGTTGCTGTAGTAACAACGTCACGTACTACCTGAACAATGTGTAGGAATGTCTGTCCTCATTAGACTTGCCATCTTGGAAATTTGATATTTTCAGTTAACCTCTAGACCTGTGAAAGTAAATAGGAAATTTGTGCAAATGCCGTGTATTTTGATGTCCTCTTTCTGCACTTGTTAGAAGCACATGCCCCCTCATGTAAATAGTTTAAAGTCCCTGGTAAGAGGGTTTATCTACAAAGGGCTTTTTAACACAGGGTTGCACTTAGAACACAGGAATAATGGATGGCATCTTTCCTTTATGTTGCATCATAACAGGAAGATTAAAACATTGCTCAACTTTGTGATGATGGAAATAGTTTTAAGCAATACCTGGAAGTGCCACTTTAGGATCTTGTCTATTTTTCAGGGAAATAATTTCAATGTTCTGTCAGAGGTAAGCGTGGGAGGTGACTCTCTGGAGTGAAGGAGTGAAGGTGGTTTGTCCTTCAGGTTTAATGAATACAAATAATGCAGACCAGCCTTAAATCTGTGCCTCCTGCTACACTTAACACAGGAAACTTCCTTGTGTTGGAACAACCTTGTCTCATTGATGGGGTTTATCTCCAGACATTAGGTTTCTCCTGCATTTAAATTAGACCAGTTATTTTTTCTGAAATGTGATAAACATCTAAACTACATGTTTGTATACTTAGAAGTAATAAAAGTGCTCTGAGTGGCCATGCTTTGAAGAATGGTTCATGTAAAGGTAATAAAAGAACAGAGTGACAGCTTAACAAAGCATATTTTTTTTATTTAGTTGATACTCCTGTGTCTGTGAATCTCAGTGTTTGCTCTGGGATTCTCATGCAGTTCACACATGTTGGTGAGGTGACATTCTGCTGATAACCTCTGTCTCCCCAAGTGATCTGAAATTATCTGATAGGTTTTATATGCCAACAGTACAGCATGTGGGCTCTGTAGAAACCTATCCAAGACTTTATTGGTACAATTCTTACAATAAAACCTTTGTATAGTTGGTGCTTGTTTCCTGGTCGTTAGGTTGTCATGGTTTGGAAAACACAGACCTGTGCTGGAATTGAGCCACACATGAACACTGCTGTAAGGGACTGCATTGCTTTGCCTGCACGATCAATAACTAGCATGATGTTTCAATAGACAATGAAGAAAATACAGTAAATGGAAATTATTGTGGGAATTAACTGTCTCTCCAGACAAATAAGTGTGGTGTGATGCTTCTGAGTGCCTGGACTGTGTCAGATCTTGCCTTGTATAAGATGTGTCGATGATTGTTGGAATAGATGGGAGCTTTTTCTCTTACTGATTTACCTTACACCAACATTTTCTACTTGGATGAGTGGTTTTCCTTATTCTTGCTAAGGAATATTGTTTCAGCTTAAGGAATCTCTTTAGTATCTGTATTTATACAGCTTTGTCTGTGTGCTGTCTTGGGTGTTGTTTAAATCTATTCCCTGATTAGCACCAAAGAGATTTCTTGTTCTTAGTAGTAGCTCATTCTCATCTAAAGCATGATTACATATGGGTTTTTTATCAATCTCTTTGATAGATTGATCTGTAGCCAGGAAGTCCAGTAGTAAAACGATCTCTTATAAAATAACTTCTGAAGGTGTGTATTGCTGAGGGCAGATTCTTTTTTTAATTCTGAATTCTTAATGACTTTGCTTGTCTTTGAAGTAGCAGTCTACTTCAAGACAGCTGGAACTTTTTCCCTTTAGGCAGTGATAGGAAATAAGATATGGAGAGGATGGTGCCAGTAATAAAACTTACTTGTTGTTCAGAAGAGATGGAGTAAGTGCTAGGGTCATGTATCACAAGGCCTGCTCCTTGTGATTTCAGTTGGTTTGGAATCAAGGCCCATATGGAAGGACCTGTGGAGATGGTGTGGGGAACCTGCTGAACTTGTCATGTGGGATGCTTGAAATTTTTGGGGACTTAGTGGGCTATTTGTCATTTTTGCTGGGTTGACTCCTGGGATATTAGACTCTGGGAAAACAAAAAGGATGGTACTTTTGGTTGAGGAGAGAATCACAGGCAGTCTTGAGGCGATGGGAAGTCTTTCTTTAAGGACTTGATGTAACAAAAAGTCCTGAGAAACTGAACTGAAGGTATGAACCAATGTATGTCGCTCTGCTCATACAGTATCCTGTCTCTCTCCCTTGATTGCTCATTGTGCTTGCTAAACTCTTCATGGGAAGGAACTCACTCTGTTCTCTGTGGGAAGCTGTGTGAGAAGCTTTTAACTCACGAGGGATCTCTTCTACAGGATGACTGTTCCCAAGGCAGAGTATGTGTCATCATTCAGGAGCTCTGGAACAGCCTGAGGAGAGAGAGAGGCACTTTTTTTTTGCTGCAGCTTCCTTTATCTCTAGATTTCCTTGGCAGTTGAAGAGCAAGGTTGGGTTAGTACTTGCCTTACAAAGGTCACAACATACCAAGCAGAAGGGCTTTGTGATTTAGGCAGGTTGTTAGGGACTTCTCTTCCACAGGGAGGAAAAACCTGCAGGGCTTGATTTCTACTTCAGGAATATGAGAATTATCTGGGGGAGGGAGCAGTCTGTCCCCTGCTGAAGTGTTAGTGCAACAAGGGATGTGATGGAACAGGCTGAGTGTCCCAGCTGCTCTGCAGTAGTTTTGGTCATCATTTTAGAAACTGGGTGCAGCTACAAGTCTTTTCACCATGTAAGAGCGCCAGAACAAATACTTGGTCAAAACAAAAACATCAGCTCTGTGCCCCACATCAGGTGTGTGATGAGAAATCTCTCCCATTCCACCAGAAACCCAGTTTTGAAATGTTGGAGTGTTGTTACTTGTGAACAAAAAGGGTGAAGCATAGCTGTGTGTTTGGTCACTGACTCTTCTCATTGGCTTGCAGTGTTGTAACAGCCTTGTATATATTAGATAGCTGTCCTCAAGTGATGCTTCCAGCTGTGTAGATTTTGGCCAATGAAGGACTGCTACAAGCCTGCTGAAGGTATACTTGACATCTCTCTTGATTTTTTTTTCATTAAATGAGAAACTCAATTATAAGCTCAATAGGAATTACCCTGTCTGCTTTACACAAACACTGTGGTGCTGTGTAGCAGGCTGCCAGGTAGCTGCTGGTCAGAGCCAGTTAATCCCTGTGAAACAGGGGAGCTTTGGCTGGATATCCAGAGCTGGGTATGTAAGAGATGTGTGTGGTTGAAGGCTCTCCTGGTGTGTGTCTGTATTTCTTGAATAACAGCCACATGTAATGATCTTTGCAAATTTTGTGTTTTGTTCCTTCTTTAAATTAGGCTGAAACCAGGCTGGTGCTGTGCTGTGTGGCTGAAGTGTTTTAGAGTAGTTATAAGCTGGGGGGCACACAGCCCCATCTCTCTACCTTTTCAAAGGGGGATAAGGAGACTAATCTGATCTCTCCTCCTCCCACTATTGCCATATGTAGAAAATGAAGATACCTATTTTAAGATGGGATCATTTAAATTCCTGTTTGTCACTTCTAGCTAGAGCAGTAATCTTCCAGTTGCAACAGAAAACGTTTGGATTTAGGCTTTTCCCAGCTAATTATTGCCAGTTGTGTGTGTAGAGACCAGATACTTTTGGTTTTCTCAAAGTAAACAGCTGAGAACGCGGTGATGAGAAAATATAATGCATGGTGTAATAGAAGGAGAATTGTTTTAGAGAAATTGAAGTAGTAGGTTAATGATAAAATATAATTTGTTGGTTTTAAGTAACTAGAAAGAAATGGGGATATTTAGGTCTGAGTGTGGACTTGCCTCTCCATCTCTCTCAACAATTTTTTTTTCCATTTGGCTAGAAAAATAACTCGGGATTGGTAGATGGACTTTTCTTCCTTGTATCTTTCTGTAACCTCTGACTGTGCCTAAAAGCCAGGTGCTGATGTATTTTACTTCTGGGGGGCTTTGCTGTCTCCTGCCACAGTGACCCCAGTATCCCTTGGCTGTACGTTTCCCAAGTGCAGCGGGGAATCGCCTCGTTTTTCCAGGTTCTGTCTGGGCACGGGCCGTCTGCTGTGGCTCGGGGTGCTTGGACCAGTTCTCACCCCGCGGCACCCGCAGCATCTGCTGCCCCAGCACGGGGAGCCCCGTGTCCCTCCCCCGTGTCTGTCCGTGTCCCCCAT
>WEIV01004747.1:123073-137721 GCA_013390005.1 Calyptomena viridis | reverse complement strand
GGCCGGGCGTGCGGCCGTCCCGGGAACTGCGGGATCACGCGGGGTGTCCCCGGGCCAAGCGCAGCCTCCAGCGCCACCCGCGGATGTGCTCGGTGTTGGGGGATAGCCGCCGTAACGCTCACGTTCCGCAGAACCCCGCAGCTGATGCTGATTCAGCTCTGGCGGTGCCCTTGTCCCTTAGTCCCTCTTGGATTCACTGGTCTCTCTTGGATCCTCTGCGCTGCACAAGGGCTTGTGAATGGTTTTTTTGTGAGCAGTGTCTGCTCGGTGTGGCAAAGGCATGGCCATTTCCTTGTTCCAAGTGGAGAGTGTGTGCTGCTGGAATGATGGTGGGAAGCTGGGAGGCAGAGATGTTGGGTGGTTTATGGGTGTTTATGGGCTGGCACAATATAAAGTGATGTCTGGTAGAGAAATGAGATGCACGTAGGTGACTTGCATGTGTTGTGAAACTTGGATTATATGGCCACCATATGATACAGCATATTTACAGATACAAGTAGGGTTTCCTGTAGGATCAAGCAGAAGTCTTGGTTCAGTCTCTTTTAGTTCTCCCTGTCTCTAAATAATTACCACTTGCTGTATGCATTAAACCTGAGTTTCTTGTCAGTCAGTTGTTTCTGAAGAGTAACTTTATCACTTGGCTCAAGCATGTTATTTCTGTGCAGCAGTTCATTTTCCAAGACTGCCTTTTCCCTTGACGTTTTGCCTCTGCAGAGAGGTGCTTTCTCAGGTAAGCTTTCTGCTTGGCATGGCCCTGAGAACAGAAGCTTTGTGTAAAAGCCTTCCCAGGACTAAAGGCTTGTTCATGTTTTCCCCATAGCAGACTGAGCTGGGTCTCCAGCTCTTCACATGCAGTCATCAGCTCTGCTTGTCAAGCCTTTGCATTAGGACAGTGTCTCATGACGTGCAGAAGATTATCAATTATTGGGAATCTAATGCACAATGTTTTTTTCTGTCTTTTCCCAGGATTTGAATGTAGTGTCCTTGTAAACCATATTTTGAAACAAGGTCTCAGAAGTGGCACAGGATTTCTGTCTCTGTGTCCTTGGTCAAATAGCCCGTTGCTGCACTGAGGTTGTAAAAACAAGCCACAAACCAACTAACCCTTGAATAAGTTTAATGAACAACATAATCACATAAACTTGTCATCAACCAAGCTGAAATCTTTACCTCATAAAAAGAAAGGCTTGTGGGTGTCCATGAACATCTCTCCTGTCATTGCAGACACCTGGACTAACTCCTACTGGAATGTTATGCAGGTGCCACTGGTTTAAATCTACCCGAGTGAGAAAAGAATTCACTGACAATGTGCCTAGTGCTTTGAAGAGGAGACTTAGAAATGTGGTTGTTCACCCTGCAGACCTCTGACAAATGCTATTCTTGGATGAACAGCTTCAGGGCAATGTTCTTGGCTGTGAGGCAGGTGTGTGAGCCGAGTTTCAGTTCTAGTGCAGGGTGTGGATTTATGGAAAGGAAGTAGAAACTTTGTTTCTAAAAACTGGAAGGATTTCATGTGTTTTATACTTCATATGAAACAATCCTGAGAGGTGTGGTTTATAAACTGGCACTCCTGTTAATTTCTTCTTTCTGTTAATATTACATCTGTTGTGGCCTCACCTGGCATTACTGGAGCAGTGTTAGGAAAGCTGGATCATCCTGGTGTCGCCGTGCCTTGCTGTGATCAGGAGGGTGAGGTGGGTACTTCCCAACACTGGACTCTACCCTGGAATCTGTCATCTGTTGCAATGTCTGTGTGCACAGGAGACAGGCTTCTGGGATTAACTGGAACACAGATTGAACTGTTCCTGCTCACACCACTCTTGGCAGCTGTTGGAAGTAAATACTTAACAGGACGAACCAAGAAACTTCTAAGCATTCAAAAACTCCCTCTCTCTGCTCCTAGTTTTCTGACCCTTGTAACGTAACTCCTAACCCTCTGCCCCTCCTCACTTCAGCTATCAACTAAAAACAAAATCAGGAAAAAAATCTCAAGTAAAAACATAGTGCAGGCACTTACAGTGGAAAACTGTAGTCAGTCTTGGAGAGAAGAAAAAGCTCAGAACACAGAGAAGGGCAGGTCAACCAAACATGGTTTTGGAAAAATAGTGCTGACTCTTCTGAGGGTGTCTTGCCAAATGCCTCTGAGAATTGATTTTTTGTTATTTAGAAAAGTATGTTTTAGCTTGTAATAGAACAGAAAAACTAAAAATAATCCTCAGGTGCTCAGAGTCTGGTTAGTATTAAAAGAAGAGTATGTACTGGCTTTTGCTTGTGTTTAGGCCAGTGTTCTAATAATGGAGCGATTAATAATGAAAATGCCTATTGCACTTCACTGACATATTTTCAGAGCATTGCATTTATCTTCTGTAAAATATATTGACATGTATGTAACAGTGAAACACTGAGCTTTTTTAGGACTTTCCTCCCCCCAGTTAACGAACTGGGTTTCCCCCAGCTGTAAAGCTGATAAAGGTGATGTGGAAGGGCGACAGCTGGGTGATGTGTTCAGCCAAACCACTGCTCTCTGTGCAGCACAGGAGCTTTCCAGGCCCATTTGTCAGTAGCTTTTTTTGCGATAGCTAAACGGGATATAAGAAACGTGTAGTTTATTTAGGTTTTTCTGCATCGCTATTCCTTTAGCCTTCGTGCCAGAACACTGTTTAATTGGAAAAATGTATCATGCATGTAGTTGACTTAAAACACATTGCACGCTCCCTGGGCGTGCTGTTTTTATATTTTTTAAGGCTTTTCTGAGGCAGCGTGGTGTTCTCGGCAGCCAGGGCGGTGCGGCAGCAGCGAGCGGAGTCACCTGCTCGCAGCACAGCGCCCTTGTCACCGCCGGGTCCTTCCCCCTGCCGCACACCCGGGGCCNGGCCGTTCGCCCGCAGCGGGGTCGCGGTGCGGGGCCCCGACCCTCGACCCCCGAGCCCTTTCCGCCCTTTTCCGCCGGGGGCGGCGGTCGCGGTCCCCCGTGGAGGGTCGAACCTGCTGGATCTGTGCCCAGCGGAAGGCAGGGAAGCTCAGCTGGAAAGAATATCTTTCCTAGTAGCTTTTGTTGCCGTTTTGGTTGTGTTTTAGACGCTCTGGTTCCAGGGAGCATATTCTTTTGAGCATATTCTTCCTGGAGAGAGGCCTTAAAATGCCACTGTGTTCTTGTTTTGGTTGTTTTTTTTTTCTTTTTTTTTTCTTTTCCTTCCTTCAAGACCGGTGCTGTATCAGCCCATCTGTTCTGTGAGTTAATGACTTCCCATATTTTGAGGTGCAGCCAACCAAGTCATCAGCCTCCAGAGAGTTTCGTTGTGGTGTTTGTAAACCATAGTTCATTAAAAAACTTTGCCTCACAGGTTGTTTCCCCCGCCCCTTTCCTTCTTTTTTCCCCTTACTTAAGTAACTGAGGTCCAGTACGGGACGGTTTTGCAGACAAAAGGGGCTTTGTCGTGTGGAATTGTTTTTATTTGTCATGCAAAGAGGCTGCTCTGACAGAGCTGAGGCTCTGCCGGTGTGGCAGGAGTCCATGGGCTGCAGCCTTGGCTCTCTCTGCTCTTGCTTTGCTCTAGTCCTTGTTTAAAATAAAGGGAAAAAAAGCCCAAACTCTGTGCTAGGCAAACAAGCTTGTGTTTCTGTGGGAACTGAATTACTCCAGCATCTGAAACGTGGAAGGTTAAAAGGAGATGAGGGCTGAAATAGGAAAAGGGTCAGAAAATGTGTATAAGTGCTTTTGTAAACATGCTAAGGAGAAGGCTTCATTTTAGCTTTAATGTGACATCTCTTTTCCAAACAGAGTAACATTTGTTTGAGTTTTGATGCAGATATTGCTTTACAAAAAAATGAGCCCCAAGAACAAAACTGCATATTAGTCATGTAGTCTGGTGATGTATGGAGTTGTCTTGGCAGAATTATTTAGCTTCTCTTGACTATAATTTTAAAAAAATTCACATACTTGTGTGTTTTTTGTAGCGTTCTATAACTTTAATGTCTAAGACCCATTATAATTTAAAAACTCTTTTGCTAGAAAAACAGATTTGGAATTTTTTTTAATCCTTCTGTACACATTTACTCTTGCAGCTCTACCCATAAAAAACAGCCTGGAGAGGAGCAGAACTTGCTCTTCCTAGATAAAACCATCTATCTTGTTTCAGGAAACTGAGAACACTCTGTAATTTCCCCCATGCAGGGATGTTGCAGAGTGCTTTATCCTCAGATTTCCTTGTATGTTGCATTGCCCCGTGTTCTGGTGGGGCAGCGTGACCTGTGGCTGCTGTAGCTGCACTGGGGCAGCTCAGGGTGGACTGGCCAGACTGGGTGATGTGGGGCAGTGTTGGGTTGACCACTTCTGGTTCTGTGCTTCTACAGGTAACTGTCAGATGTCACTATTCAAAAAATACGAGGTGGAAATGGATTCCTTGTCCTCAAGTCTGGCTTTCCAGTGGAAGAAGTGAAGTTAATCACTCTTCTGAGTTTCTCAGCTAAGAAAGATGAACTCTTTCAGCCTTATTTGGTTGGGTTTTTCTCCTTCATGCTGATGGCCTTTATCTGCACTACCTTTAGTCTTTATCTTTCTAGAAGGTGGGTGAGGAGAATTGTACACACTTCCAGTTGAGGACTCAGCAGATCCATCTTCAGACAGACTTACTGGCTTTAGCTGGTTTTAGTTTGGTTTAGTTTGGTTTTCTAAAAGTTGTAGCAACTGCAGTTGTCTGGGGAAGAAGAAATGTGGTGAGCTGTGCCAAGGTTTAGCTGTCATGGGGCTTTGAGGAGCCAGTTCTTTTAGTCTGTGCATTACAAGGTCTTGGAGGAGGAGCTGTGTCCGTGTGCAGCCTACTGAGCAGACAGCTCTTACAGCTGGTGACAGCAGTCCAACAAAGGTAACTGTTCCAAGGACCTTCCACAGTCAGACTTGCAGGCAGTAAAAGTGCATATTTTTATTAATAACTGCCACTTGGGTTTTGTGGTCTTTTGTGGTAAGTTTTGTCTGTAAATAGATTGCATTAAAGCTACTCTTGGCATCACGTATCAGACTGCTTGCAGCTCTGAATCAAGCAATGGACTACAAATATGGGCATAAAAAATAAATAGCAAAGTATGCTGTAGTGAAAGTTGTTTTGAGAGGCTAGGAGAGGATGTTTATAGTGAGAGATAAATAGTGAACTTCCTGTGGTTAAACGTTTTTCCCCCCTCTACAGCTAATGGCTTTGTTTCCCTACAGCTGCTGGAATTTGGTCATTCTAATAATTGTCATTTGCTGTTTGTACTGCAGTAGGAATGTACATCAGGTCCAAAAAAAGTATCAAAGTATTGTCTCTACTCTGAGGAATTCTGCCCTTCGAGCACTTGTGCTGCTTGTGTGTATTTGTGCTCCCAACCCTGGGAACTGAGGGTGGACAGGGAGTGAGGTGAGGACAACACCCAGCACGGCCTGAGAATCCCGATGTGTGACAGCACTGTCACTGGTGGCATCACAGCTGCAGGAAGCAAATGGTGACCCCAAGGAAGTGGCTGATGGAGCTGCTGGGAGCAACTGGTGGCACAGGACTGGTTAGAGGACAAATATGAGTTCTGAATCCCTTGTACCAAAGTGATGTTAGAAACTGGTGGTTTGAACAAAAAGAGGAGAGACAAATTAGAAGATGATGGATGAGTTCAGATACAGGAGCAGATGCTCTTCAGAAAGAACAGCAGGATTGGGAACTCATCCCTGTGGGATGCAAAGAAGGGTGACTGGTTGATCAAAAGGATACAATGGATTAGCAGTAGTTAAGTTGAATAAGTGATGGGGAAAACATGTAGGACTAGCCTTATTTGGAAGGGTGGCTGTGTTGGCTTGTAGTCAAAGATATTTGTGTACAAGCCTCTAAATAGTACAAGGATTTGGGAGAGCAGGCCTTGAATTGAAGGCCATAGAAACAGCAAGAATACTTTGTAAACCTCAGATCACTAATTGTAACTGTTTGATACAAAAAGCATCTGCCCTTAAAAGCTGACTTTAAAAATTTAACACAGACAAGGAAAAAGCAAAATCTAATTTTGGGCAAAGGGAAGGGACAGCTGATAATATGTTTGGTAGTAGGTGAACTTGGAAAAAACGAGCTCGTGTCTCTGATTTCACAAGATCATGGAAGTTTGAGGGCTGATGAAATGCTGCACAGCTGATCTAGATTGTTCCATGTCCCAGTTTGGTTTCTCAACATTCTTTAGCATTTGCATTATTTCACAATAGAGTCTAAGAGGCAAAAAATAAGCATGAAATTTCTTCTTTCCTTGACTTCATGAAACCTTGGAAGGGTAGGCAGTCATAATTTTATTCTTGAGCTGCACCTTGCTGTGTTGTTCAGTATTATATAAGAAATTTTTAAACTGGAATAATGACTTTGCTTCAGTTGCAACACTTCATTTTAATGCACATGGCAATTTTCCCTCACTGACTGGTATTTTGGGTGTGTTTTTTATGTGTTCCTCTAAGCAAGGGAGTACAATATGCATTTCTTTTTGGTGATGCTCTTTATAAACATGTAATCTTAAATGGGTATTTTACAAACATCTATTTTAAAGAAAAAAATGACTAAAGTTTTAGACTATCTTTAGCAGATGATGGCATACAACCCTCAAGTTCTGTTTTGCTGTTCTGAATCTGTATGTTCCTCTAGCAAAATCAGTGTTGGTGGCACATCCACAGTTTGTGGCTGTTGGAAACCCTTAAGAGTGACATATGTGAAGCAATACTAAAAAATGAGTTTGTTTTCTGAAGACTAGGTTGTGTAGAGAGATTTCTGGAGGTAAACCAGACCATCCAGCATTAAGGAATGGAGAGAAAACTGCCTTCAGGAGTCTGCCTTGGCTCTGCACCTCTAGAAATACTTTTGTGCTGTAAATTGGTTTTCATATAAAGTGAATGATGGTGAGGGGCTGTGAAAAGAGGAACTGAGCATTGTGCCATTGGGAAACTAATATATGTAGCATATATGTTACATATATGTAACCTGTGGTATGTTTGGGTGTTTTTATCAGTCCACTTGCTCATGTCAAACTTGCTTACATTTCTTCAAGGGAGAATGTAAGTCATGAGACATTGACATTGAAAATACTGTCACTAGAATGGTTATTACTCCCCACTTGCTGTGAGTATTGGTAACATTTTGTTTAGTCAGATAAGTTGAAAGATAATTTTTTTTAAACTTCTGAGTATTTGATACATCCTCAGAACTTTGCATTTCATTTTGGTTTTGACTTCTTTTACTGAGCTGTTGAACAAAATGAAACTTTGTTAATTACACTGGATCATAAGGAAGAAAATAAAACTGTGTCTGCTGTGCTGAGTCTTATGTGTGTTGTTGAGGATGCTACGCTGAGCTACAGAAGGAACAAAATATCTGCTTTGTTTTTTTCATTTTAGTCCTGTCCTGTTAACATCTGCTTTGGCCAGCAAAGGTGCCTTTGGCTTCTACTTCCAAATGCATGGGTGTGTTTGGCACTGAGTGCCACCTGTGTAGGTGGTATTAGACTGCATGGTGGCCATCTAAACCAGACCATCAATTATTTTTTAGTGCCCTCAATTCTGAATTATGAACTGCCATGCTCTTGTTAAAGACAGGCACTAATGGTTGGTCTGTGCTGTAGCACCATGTACTGTGTAGTGGTGTTTACAAGGCTATGGCATTATGTAAAAACAGAGTATTTGGAATCATTGGGATCAGTGGTTTCCTCCTTTTGGTGTGCAGGGCATCTGTGTTACTGGTGTTATCTTTATTAGAGAGGAAAAGCACTTCCAGTTACCCTGGCACCTGATCAGAACAGGATTGCCACTTGTTTGACTGGGATAATTCCCTTGTTTTCTGCTTTATGGTTACCCACTAGATAGTGGTGCACAGTTATCAGAATAACAGGTGAGGTGTGCAGGTTAAACTGGACACACAGTGCTCTAATAAAAGCAAGTTTGCTAGTTTTGTACTTTCCTTGGGGAAATTTGTGTCAAAAATGCAAGTGATGCCAGACTGGCAGACTGACTGCTTGGCCATGGGAGATGTCCCTTGTGCATGTTGTGTTGATCTGGTTTGCTGCTTGGTGAGAAGATCTGTTACAAACCCAGGTAGGCAGTAGGAATTAATTTGGAAAGTTCTTGTTGGTGTAATCTCTGAAGCAACCAATAAGTGGGTTGCAGGTCTCCTCATGGTATCTTCCCAGCCCTTAGGTTTGTGCCAGTACAGCTTTACCAAAGACACATGTACTGTGAGAAGGATAAATTTGTATGGCCGACCCCAGCAGATGGGAAAAAGAAAAGAGTGCTCTAGATATAATGTTAGTTGCTAAATTCTGTCTGGGATGGGTAGAAAAACCTGTTTCAGCACAGTTCCTTGCAGAGCAGGAGGAACAGAGGTGCAGAGCCTTTCCATACAGATCCTGGTTTGTCTTTCAACACCTCTTATTTCAGTGCCTACACTGGAAAATTGTTTAAAACTCAAGCTAAGTATTTCAGGTGAAGAAACTTTCAAACTGGTTTCAAAGAACTATTTCTTCCCCTAGAATTTCTAGGGCTTCGTGGAACTTACTCTGAGGGCTTTTATCAGTGTCCATCTGGAAAATTGGATATGTTTGGATGGATCTGTTTTACTTTGCATGTAGCTCCCTGTAACTTTCAATTCATGGAATAATTGACTATTTCATGGATTTGAAGTTGGGTATCATTTTGTCTTCGCTCTCATGAAAAGTGCTGTATTTTTAATGGTTTTGGTTGTGTGGTTTTTTTCTCTTCAGTGTGTATTTTAAGGAAGTACATCTGCCTTTGCTCATCTCTTTGGGTTTTTTTGATTTATTACGTGGGGTAACTGCACCAGATTTGTGCAAGTCACTTGGTGGGATTGGACTTTGCCAGTCCAAGGTTTGGGAATCTCAGGCAGTCACAGTGCTTTTTATAACAGTTTAGCTATGCCTTGCAGATAAACACTGAGATTTAATCTGTTGGAGTGAATTGATGTCTCTTCTATCAAGACACTGAGTAAATTGATATGCATATGGATTGTGTAGAAATTAATTCCCTTTTAGTTTGGGTGAGGAGGGAGCTGGTGGTATCTTTGCATCTCTTTAATATCTTCTTTCTTTGTAGGCAGTTCCTTGTAGCTGTGATAGATTCATGCAAGGTATCCTTAGTTTTGTGCCGTTAAAATGTTCAAAAACTTGTAATTTGAAAGGAAATGCCTCAAAGTTTTCATATTATACGTATAACTTCTTCAACTTCCTACAGTTTTGTGGTTTTTTTTTAATTTAACACTGCCTTTGATTGAGTATTTGTATGCATACATCAGATTATTGTACTTGATTGTGTAGAATACTTGTGCTTTATTCCTGGTAAGAGCCAAAATGAGCTCTGCTCAAGAGTTTTTACTGTTAATATTTAAAGTAGAAATAATAAACAGTGAATACCATGTATGACTGTAATGTGTTAAGATTCACCTTTCTTGCTTGTTTTGCTGAAAAGCAAGAAAAAGTTGAGCAGTGTTGAGGTCTTGTGTAAGAGATATAAAAATTTCCTAAAAATTGCCTACACCTGGCTGTTTCCTTTCAATGCAAGCACTGGACTGAGGTGCACTGGGGTATAAGATGTCTGTGTCCTTATTTTAGTATTGGTTTTGTATGCAAATCCATGGATTTCTTGTTTTCTGTCTGTATACAACTCATGTGTCCCAGTACCACCACTGACTCTCTCACCTTTCCAAAATTCAACCCAGCATAAGAAACCTGGTTGGGTTCAGTGTACTCCTGTAGAAACCCCAGAAAGAGAGGGACACAGTGCATGAGCTGCTTGGATGGTCACTTCCTCAGAGAGCACACACAGTAACTATTGCAGTAATATTGCCACTGTGATATGACTCTTTGCTTTGTGGGAATATTGATGGTTAAATCCTAGTTTTCTGTGTTTCTCTTTCAGTATGTATGACCAATTGCCCCACTCTGATTGTCATGGTGGGTCTCCCAGCAAGAGGAAAAACCTACATCTCGAAGAAGCTGACACGCTATTTAAACTGGATTGGAGTGCCTACAAAAGGTGATGGGTTTACTTTTGTTTACATCAGAAGGACAGGGCAGGCATTAGGTGCTTTATAAACCTGATTTCCAGTAATTTTGTTGCTGACTACTTAAAATCCTTCTGGTTTTGTCATTTTAAGCAATAACATTCACAGGCTTTCTGTCCCATTTAAGTGTTAATTAAGCAAATTCTGGTGACTGTTTATTTACCTCCTTATTCTACGCCAGGTGCCTAAATCAACTTTATTCCCTTATCCCTTACCACTGCCCTTTATTTTGGTTTGTTTATTTTTTTCCTGCTATTCCTTCCTCCTTCTTTATGTGGGTGAAAAGGAATCTTCTTTACAAGTAGCTGAGCAGTCAGCACTTCTGGGTTAAACTTGTGACTTCTCAATCTTTTTTCTCTGTGAACTTTGTGCCACATGTAGTTCTCTGTCTACTTCTTTTTGTTTAACTGCATTTGTAGAATGACTTATAGTTCTTTGTGTAAATATTAAGAGCCCAAGGAACTGAGGCAACCACTCACCACTTGTTATCACTCTCTTAAGAATTTTAGTGTGTGTTTTGAGCAGGAGGTGATGGCTCAGATTGGCTGTGCCAAGGACCTGCTGTCCTGCCTTATTCCTGGGTTCTGTGGCATCTTGTAGGCCCAGACTGGCAAGTAAAGTAAAGAAGATCTAAGTTCATTTGAAGTTCTGAGCAGCCATCTCCCCTGTGTTTGTCTGTAGAAGGCAAAGACAGTTTCAGTGTTCTGTGATTCTGTCTCTAGTGCAGTAATGGTAGCTTTATAGTTATGCCTGCTTAAACATTTAAATAACATTAAATATATGAAATCATGCTAAAGTGCAGTGTTTTGGCTGGATATTCAGAGATATATTTCCTAGTAGCTCTAAGATGCCAAGACAAAGAGTGAACATCATTTTGATTCTGGGGTATAGCTTTCTGAGTTGGCATTTTCTTAAGCTTTTAGAAACTTTTCCAATGTGATTTATTTAGAAGAGACATTATGGAGGACATATTATATTGTGTAAGTGTGAGAATTTACTGGTTGTTTACAGGATTTAAATTATCACTTGAGTTTGACTGTTTTCACACAGTTTACCTCTTCTGATGAGCAGTAACAGATACCTGGAGAGTTGAGTTTTATGCACTGGGCTGAAGTGGAGTAACAGTCTAACTAGTTTAGACTATATCCAAGCCTGTAAAATGTATGTTATATAATGATGCATGTGTGTTACATTTAAATTTATGTAGATGTTATGTATATATGTCATTGTGTTGAGCACTTTACTGTGTGAGCTTTGAAAAGCAGAAATCTGCTATTGGACAACAAACAAGATGTTGTCCACATCTGGCTTATGCTTGGTTGAATATATCCCAAGTACAGTAAAATTTCTGGGTTGCTTCAGTTACAGGAGCAGGACACAGTTACAGGAAAAGCTCCATGGGTTACTGTGAGCAGCACATCAGAAAACACAAGCACTTGTGCTTAATAAAAATTAGAGCATTGCTGCCTAATTTTACAAAAATATACCACCTAAAGCTTCCATCATAGATTGCTGATTATTGTTTGCCTTCCCTGGAAATGGAGCCTTGGGATTCTCTTGGAAAACCACAGAGCCTTCCTGATAGTGTCATCAGTGATGTAATTGTACTGCAGTTGAAGTCAATGTGAAACACCTCGGTGCCTGGCTGAGGGAATAGATGACACGTTGCCTAATGCTTCCAGTTGAGAGAATCAATACAGGATCAGTATCAAGTAGCCCTAACATCTGTTACCCTTTGGTTCTTAATGTCTTAAAATTAGTGTGTGCTTAATTTAGTGAGTGTTCTTATTCTCTGAGACAGATGGTTCAAATTAGGAGGTTATATAAACCAAAGAAAAAGATAAATGGCATCTTCTCAAGTAACATTAAGCCAGCTGGAGAGCTCAAGAGCAGAAGGTGGAGGTAAATAGCCCAGGGTTGGTGTTAGTTGAATCATTTCAGCCATCAGTTCTGGATTATTTTCCTTCCAAAATCTTCTGTTGTTTAGAATGTGAAATGGTTAAAAATACAGAGGACTTTTGTCTGGGCTTTTTGAAGAAAATGAGGCCAATTAGATGCCTGAATAGAATTGTGTTGCAATGTGGTTTTTAGATACTAAACCTTGGAAGCTTTTTGGAATAGTTGTGGCTGTGTGGTAGTTGTGATACCAGTTAACTTTGGGAAGATTTCCATAGGGCTAAAGATTTTCCCACTAGATAGCAGTTTCCCTTTTGATCCTCTTGCATTAACTATTCCTTCTTATGAAGTTTAATACTTTTGATTTTTAAAGGTCTATTGCCTGGCAGCATTGGCCATCTGATCTTCTTGCACCTTCTGTTTTTCTTACAAGGACCCACCTTTTCATGTAGCCAGTGTGGCCAGAGCTTGTTAAAACCATCACAGAATAACTTGGGTTGTTGTATCACCCATGTTCTACAGTTGACCATGAAAAATTCCATCAACATTGCTGAATTCAAACAAAACTTGACTTTTGGGGAAATAAACAGTATTTATATCTGTATCCTCTGCCCCCAATCCCAACAACAGTCTGGTTCTTGAGCTGTTTTATTCTACATCTTTTTTTTCTTAATTGCAACTCTACAATTGCGTCTCTTGCTTCTTTTCCTCTTTCCAGAAATGAAGTCTGCCAAATAGTTGTACCTTGGCAGCATCTCAAACAGAATACTTCAGTGGGACCTACTGTTAAAAAAAGAAAAAAAGGCTTGTAGTTCAACAGAAAAAGCTATAGGTCAGAAACAACTTAAACATTAATTGCATTTAAGGGACCTGCTTTCAGAGCTATTGAATTAAATTAATGAGGGTTCAGTGTCATTGTGTGCTGCACAGGAAAACAGAACTGTCTTGCCCTAATCCCATACCCAATGTTGTGTCCATATGGCCATGGACACTATGGACCTTTGCCCAGATAAGGAATAGTTTTCTTTGACCACTGTGAAGAGATCACAATAAGAGTATAGTCCATACTTACGCTGATTTTTTTTCATGTTTTTGTTTTGTTGTTTTTACAATATAAGTGTTTTGGTTCTTTTTTAATAAATGAAACAGGGATTGTGAAATAGGATGTACTAATCCTTAAGGAACAGAAATATTTGAGCAGGATCCCGAAAAAGAACCATTTCCATTACTGGAATTTTAAGTTTTGTTTATCAAAAGCAAGATTGGTTGGTTATATTTAGAACTCTTCCTGGCTTCAATAAGAGCTGTAAGTTTTGTGTGGTGCTGTCAGAATACTGTTTCACTGCACATAGACACAAGAGAAAAAGCAAATAAACATAATTATTAATTATTATTAATGGTAATAATTCTTAGTAGTCCTTCATAGGCTTTGAGTAACTCCTGCAAAGGAGGAAAAGAGTTTCTTTTTGTTGTCCAGGCAAACTGGCAGAGGCACTGCAGTATGGCCAAGTCACTCCACTGAAGTCATGGACAGCCCAAATGTTCTTTAGCTATTTCCATGGTTGGGACCTGTCTTTTTGTTGAAAACCCTCAAAACACAAAAAAGTATGATATGTCAACTACCTACATGCTAAGTTATTTTATCCCTGCTGGTAGTTTGGTTTCAAAGCTGTCATCACTTCTGTCCTCCTTACATGACTGTTGTCAGCTCCCACTAACACTGGTTTCTTCTTGGCAGAATTTAATGTTGGTCAGTATCGTCGAGATTTGGTGAAAAAGTATAAATCTTTTGAGTTCTTCCTGCCTGACAATGAAGAAGGCTTGAAAATCAGGAGGTAGGTTTTGATTGTGTTTGGTGCACAATGCTGTTTGTGTGAAAATGATATCCTGTGTAGTTTGCTCTTAGAGATGGCTTTAAGTTGCGTTTTTGTGCACTCAAGGAAACCCTTAGGGAGATTGCAACATGAAATGATAAGGAAAAGAAATTCTAGAGAAGGTGGAAAAGTGATTTGGTTAGGCTGATTAAAATTTGGGGTATTTTTTCTTGATTGTTTCATCTCTGGCATCAAAAATGGATAGAAGGTAAATATCTGATTCCTTTTCAGCTTTCAGTAGGCTGTAACTACTGTTATTTCTGTAGATATTCGAGAATATTTTCACTCAAAACAAAGCAATTTTAACAAACTGTTATTACTCTTCCTACCTTTATTAAGTATCAGTTAATAGATGTGACTCTTTCTGCTGTCTAATTCCTAAAATGCCATTTTAGAGCTTTTGGTGGATCATAAAAGAAAAAAAAACAAACCCATGTAACAGCTTTTCTTTTTTGTTTCCATACTGGAGTTTTTCACCTGGAGCTTTTTGAATGTATTTGTCATTATCTGTTCAAGTACTGTAATTTTCTCCCTGAAATTGTCTTTTTGGCCACCATGCAGGTGCCTCATGCAGTTAGCCAATGCCTTGAAAATTGCCATGTTTTGCTAATGCTGTGCAAAGCAAGATGAGCACCAGTGTCTGTGGCCACTTGAAGCACTGGAGTCTCCCCTCTTGCCTGCAAAAGAGGCATGCTTTAATGTAGACACAGGCCTTGAGAAGAAAGGGTGAATGAAGAGAAAGAAGCAGCTCCCTCTTGCTCTGATCTTTCTTAGAAAAGATCAAATCAGAAAGTCTTCTGATTTTCTTCAACAT
>WEIV01004747.1:37664-122298 GCA_013390005.1 Calyptomena viridis | reverse complement strand
TACTGACAGTTTATCCTGGTCAGCAAAGCTGGTGGGTGTCCTGTGGTGATGTATAGTTGTATCAGTCACACCGAGGAGCAGGAGGACGTGACCACATTTCCTTGTTGTCCTCTGTTGTTTTTTTCCCATGTTTGGAGGGGGATTGTGTTCGAGATAGATTAACTAACACTTGCAGGGCTCAAATGCATTAATAAAATGACTTTAACCAGCATTTGACTTTTATTCTTTCATTTTTAAGACAGTGTGCCTTAGCAGCGCTGAATGACGTCCGGCAGTACCTCAGTGAGGAAAACGGGCATGTGGCTGTAAGTTTGTTGGTGAAGACACATTCTTGAGATGCTTCTGTTCTAAACAGTGTGTGTCTGCTGGATAATGCATGGACTAATTCCAATAGCTCTTCAGTGTATCAGATTTGTTTCCTTTGGCAGTTGTGTGCTCAATCTGCCTTGTTGCTGCAGTGAAAGGAGCACCTATTTTCAAGGTGATGATGCCATGTTGAGCAACTAGCTTTGATTTGAAGGGCTGGCTGGGAAGAGGGTAACAGCAAGAAAAAAGTCCACCTTCTCTCCACATTACTGCACTACATTACTCCACAATGTACTGTTAAACACATCAGTTGTTTTGCTTGAATGTCTGTTTCTGTTTGATAAGTCTAATGGTCCAAGAGGAAGGGTAAAGACTTACTGAACAAAAAAGTATCCTCTGTATTGCTTGGCAGTTGTTGCTGGCATGAGAAATCTCTGAAAAGAGAAACTCATAATAAATTGATGCACACCTGAGTATTTAATAATGGGATGCAAAACATCAGTTGTTGGACCATTGACATTCATTATTCAGATTAATTTGTGTAATTTTTTCTTAAGACTACTGACACTAACTCTGGTATTTTCATTAACTAATCAGGGAAACCCCTTAACTATAGCTGTAAGTTCTGCTGGAGACATGAGATAAATGTTATGCTTTGGCAAACTTCATACTTTGGTAAAACACTGGTGTGTCCTGAGCTAAATGTAAGTTCTTAGAAAAATGGCTGCCATGATCTTGTAATTCATGGGTAGGATTTACAAGTCTTATAAATCCTTTTTCTTCCCTTGAAAGTTTTACACTTTTATTTTGAATAGCAGATTGATTGCAGCATCTCCTTTTGTGTAGCATAAGTTAAAACCTATGCAGTAGTATTTATGATGATAATGGGCCAGGAGGAAGATAATCTGTGTGTGTGTTATGTGTTAGGCTTAAATTCTTGTTGCTTCTTTCAAATCCAGTGTTCTGATAGTCGTGTTTTCAAAATATTACCCTTTTTAGTATTTAGAAAATAATTAAGGATGTCTTTGTTTTTCTGTTGAGTATGTTGAGGTAGTGGGTAGAGGGAAGTGGAAGTGTTTTCATTGTTTCCTTCACATTGAAGGACTGTGAACCCTTATTTTTATTGTCACTAACAGGTTATGATGCTTTTTAAATTAATTTCTCTCTCTCCCTGTAATTATTCCTAGGTCTTTGATGCTACAAACACAACTCGAGAGCGTAGAGAAACTATTTATAAATTTGGTGAAGAAAATGGATATAAGGTGAGTCAGAAGCAAAGCAGTTCTGCAGCTAATGCCTGGACAAGTAAGGCAGTGATAACTTATCTGTACTCTGAGTTTAAGAAGTGCACTGGCACAAGCCACTTCTTCTTTAGATGTTTAGTCAGTAATGCATTCTGTGTTCCCAAGCATTGTTTGTGATTAAAAGTCATCCCGTCCTCATTTTTCTCATCTTTTATGTTTGTACTGTTTGAAGCTAAGCTATTTTGTGCTGTGGCTTCAGTTCTGTCATCCTGGACCTGTAGTTCTGAGTCTACTGGCAACAAGAACTACTCAAAATACAGTTCCTTGTGCAGTTCACATTTTTGCTGCAGAAACACAAAAGGAATTCTGTGTTAGTTCTGTACAACCTAAAAACTTTCTGTGGTTTTCTGCCTTCTCTTCAGGGTTGTTTTCCATTTAGCTCTTCCCCAGTAATCTTTCATTTCCTCTAAACTTACATCCCCATAAACCTTTGACACAGCAAAACACAAAACTCTCTTTAAGTGAGACTACTGCATTAGCTGAGAGGCTTCTAAATTATTATTTCACAACTATTAGTTACTGTCTTTATGGCTGGACTGACATCCTCTGCATTTGTTCCTTCTATACTATTTTTTCTCACTGAAAAGTTTTTCCACTTGTGAGCATTGTTGGGGAAAAGTGTAGACCGTGGTGCCTCATGGAATGGTAGGCCAGGAATTTCTGGTAAGAGGGTCTGGGGAAACTTTCTGAGTGAATGGAAGGAAGCTTAACACATGACATTGTTAAAAAGGCCTTAGCATGGAAGTGGGCAACAGGTTGCTTGTGTGTGTTAGTTTCCAGAGGTGTTTTAATGCATCTTCCTTCTTTCTGTTCATGTGACTTACATTTGGACTGAAGACTTTTTTTGTGGAGTCAGTATGTGTCGATCCAGAGGTCATTGCTGCAAACATTGTGGTGAGTATAGGAAGGTTTGCTTTAACTACTCAGTATTTTTAGAAGTACATTATAAGAACTTCCAACAGCAAAAAAACCCATTAGCTCCCATTAATGGAACAGTTTTCATTTATTTTCCTGTCCATGTGAATGTTACTAACTCAGAAGTTTAATTTCTCTGAAGAATTTTTGCTTTACGTGTATTTTAATTATCTTGCAGACAAAACTTTGTTGTGTTCTCCTCCTTCCTATTTCTTTAAACATCCATGAAAAAGGGGAAGAAACTTATGTACTACTCTCCTGGTTTTATTTTAAACAGCAAGTGAAGCTGGGTAGTCCTGACTATGTTGATTGTAGTAATGATGAAGCAACAGAAGACTTCATGAAAAGAATAGAGTGCTACAAGAACTCGTATGAGACATTAGATGAAACTCTGGACAAGTAAGTGATGAAAGAATATTGTGATCACAGTATTATTAAAATGTTTTCTTAAGGATTGGAGCATCCTGTATTGAGGATTAGGGCTTTCAAGGCATGTTTTTTAATGGCTTGAGCTCTCTTTCCTTTGGCAAATTAGAGAGAGTTGACTTTAAGGGTGTAGCCTGGAAACTTCCTTGTTTGAGGAAAGTTGGCTAATGGATCTACTCTGGGACAATACTCTTTATTCTCCCAGTTGGAGAATGGTATGATTCTTCTGGGACAGAACTAGTGTTTAGGAATTATTCTAGACTTGCTACAGGGGTTGGTTTTTTGCTATGTGGAGGAGACCTGAGCAATTTGTAAGCATAACTTAATTGATTGGCATAGTTAAGGTTAATTAAGAACCCATCAGTCTTAAAAATGTGACTTCTAAATTTATTTATTTGTGCTTGGGAATTTCCCCGCAGACTCAGAGCTGTGAGAAGCTGTCCTAACTAGATTATTTATCCTCATGCCAAAGTGTTCTGTTTTTCATTAACTTTGAGCTCTTAAAAGTAAGGTAGGGATGAACCATGTGAGGAGAAGCCCTGTTTCTCTTGCTGCAGTCCAGGCTTTCAGGGTGACATTTGGAGCTTTGGTCGTACCAGGTGCTTCTGGGTTGTTTCAGGAGCAGAGTTGCAGAGAAGGCTGAGCTGCATGTTAATGTAATTGAGTGTAAGCAGTGGGAAGCTGGTTCAATCAGCTCAGTCCATGCGTGTAATTCTGTGAGAGACCTAATGGTTGTGCCTGGCTGGAATGGTAATGATTAACTCCAAAGAGCACCAGCAGGAATGAGGTGGTGATGCTTGTTTCTCACCACCTCCATTTGGTTTTATTCTAAGTTTTCTTGTTTTATTGTGGTGTAGTATCTCAAATGCATCGCTAGAAACCAATAGTAGTTATTTTCAGCTTATTAGACTTTTTGTCTTCTGTAAACTAGAAGCTGCTCTAAAATTATAGCTCAGATGAGAAAGGATAAGCAGTGAAAATTGAAATTATTAGTTGTCTGATGCTGAGAGGAGGTAGTGGTGGGGTAAATTACAGTACTGTTAATAAATAGTTGTTGATAGAGCAGTTGAGAAAATGTCTTGCTTCAGACTAGTCCCTTCTGATGCCCTAGTTTTTCTGGAGGGATTAACTGGGGTGGATAAATAGAGACTGTGCCTTTTGGCCCATGGGTGCAATCAGACAAATACTTGCTGAGGGAAAGTGTTTGTAACCTGGAAAAAAGTATCAGGTATTGTAAAATAGCTGCCTATCTTATTCCACTGTGGTAACTTCAGTAACTCCACTGAATCTTCCTTTCAGTGTGAGGGCTGTATTTTTCCAAGAGTAGGATCTAAATTTGGTTGAAGTGCAAATAAAAGAAACAGAGAAGAAAGTGAGCAGCTGACGTGAAGGAAATAGAGTTCATCCTGTGCCTTTGGAGTATTGCATTATTTCTTAGGGCTGATGCATATTCCATGGGTAATTGAGAATTTTTTCATTTCTTTGGCTTGTTGCCTCTGTTTTATAATGAGAGGGTGGTAAGGTGGTGGTACATGCTAATAGCAACTATGTGGAATCTTACCTTTTTTTTTTTTTGATTGCTCATGAAAGAGATCTTTCTTACATTAAAATTATGGATGTGGGAAGGAGTTATCTTGTGAACAGAGTGATGGATCACATCCAGAGCCGGATTGTCTACTACCTCATGAATATCCATGTGACTCCTCGGTCAATCTACCTCTGTCGACATGGAGAAAGTGAACTCAATCTGAAAGGGAGAATAGGAGGAGATCCTGGACTGTCTGTCAGGGGGAAAGAAGTATGTACCTGGACAAGTGTGACTGGGTTTTGTGTGTGTCTGTGCTGTGTAATTACAGTTTTCTTCCTCTACAGCCTTTTTGTCTTAAAGTTTAAGAAGGACTTTTTTTTAGTTGCATATTTGGGTAGTGGAAACAGGATGGACACTTTGTGCATTGTGATTTGGTATGTACTCTTTTGTCTTTCTGTTGACTGAAATTCCTTTTTATCCTATAACACAAGGCAGTTGTGGAGAGGGCTTTATTTTTTAACTGTGTTTTTGTAAAATCCTGACTTGCTGGGTAATTGGAAAAGTTCACAAGTTAAAGCTGAAAGGAAAATTTCTGGAAATAGTTAGGAACTACAGAAAACTTGTATTTTCCTTGTACTCCTTTTCTTTCCTCTCCTCTCTCTCTTGGATAATGGACTGTGTTGTATTTCTTAGCAAAAACTTTGACAGTCTTTTGGAAAAAGTTGTAATGAGTTTACAGAGGCTGGAGCCTGTGTATTCCAAACTGAAAACACTGTGTTGGCTCTGAGCCCTCATCCAGTGTCTCATGGTTTTTCTTTCAGTTTGCCAAAAGCTTGGCACAGTTTATTAATGAGCAAAATATCAAAGATCTGAAAGTTTGGACCAGCCAGATGAAAAGGACGATTCAGACTGCTGAAGCCTTGGGAGTGCCTTATGAGCAGTGGAAGGTTTTGAATGAGATAGATGCGGTAAGTTGTTCTCTTTTAAATGTCTAATAAGTTGCTTTGATTGCTAGGGATGAGGGAAGTACTTAGTTTTTTAATAATACGCCTTTTATAGGATATAAAGTCATTGAAGCTGCTTCAAGAGCTTGGAAAATTTGTCATTAATTCCTGTTAACAAGGCTAAACATTTTATTAAATTTTTCCATAGTTAATTTATTCTTCTCGTGTCTTTCCCAGTAAAACATTCCCCTGTAGAAGCTGTGACATTTTGGGTAGGTGGGGGTTGGAAAGAATTTCAGGGTTGGTGTGCCTTGCTAGTTGGCACTTTCCAACTGCACCTCTAAGATATCTAAACAAGTTCAATAGATAAAATGTGACCTTGCTTGCCCATATGTGTAACTTCACCTATATAAGGATTTAACGATTCCTTCTAACATGAGAGTCTGGATGAGTGTCCTGTTCATCATGTGTGACAATTTTAAGTGTCAGAGTAACAAAAGGAAATTGTTAAAAGTTATTTATATATGTTTTTACTTAAAAGTGATACTTGATTTTTGCACTGCTGAAAATACATGGTTTTTAATTGTTTTCATAACCTACAGGGAGTGTGTGAAGAAATGACATATGAAGAAATACAGGAAAATTATCCGCTTGAATTTGCACTGAGAGACCAAGACAAATATAGATATAGATACCCAAAAGGGGAGGTATGCTGGTTTTAATTATTTAAGGTGAAGTGCTTTCTTGATTTCTTGAATACATGCATGCTGGCCTTAGGAAGGAAAAATAAATTATTTTAAAATTAATGAAGAGGTTGTTCCTTTCACCACAGGAAAGCACATAGAAGCTTGCAATGATTGAGCCCAGACCATTTAATTTGATTCAGGGCTTGACAAAAAAACCCATAAATTTAGAAAAACAATGGAGAGCTTTGATCTTGTGGGCATCATTCCTGTGCCGATGTTGCAGTGATAAAGAAGCAAGAATGGTTGCAAGGCTTCAAGAGTTGCACAGGCAAACGTGCTGCCGAGTTGGGCTGTTTCTATTCATCCTTGCTGTTGGTGATGGCTGTTTTTCAGGCAGCTCTGGATGAAATGCTGGGGAAATCTCAAGCCACGTTGGTCTTTCACTTTATTAAACTCCTTCCCTCTGGGAAAATCACTTGCTGACAGCTTTTCTGAAGCAACCCCATTACAGTGCAGCAATTACCAGATGGTCACAGGGCCTGTCCGTGGGTGCTAAAGGTTTAGGATTCTGGGCAGCAGGGTGGAGGAGTAATTGCACCAGCTGCTCGCTGTTTGTGTCATGAGGAACCCGAGCTCTGTCGTCTTCTTCCTCAGCAGTCAAGAGCAATCACTGTGATAAGAGCAGCGTTCCTGGGAGTGTGATGACCCGGGGTTTACTAATGAGGCAGTCGTTAAGCCGCGGAGTTCTCCTAATCCATTTGAACAAGGAGTATTTGTTTTTCAAATTGATGCAGTCCTCCGGGATGGTGACAAACATTTCGAACTCCCTCATTGCCTTGGGGTGATTAGTTGAGCTCAGTCGTTTGTCAGAGGTAGATTTGTGTGTTTGTCAAAGGCAATTTTGTGTCTCCGGTAATAGTCCGAAGTTTGAGCAGCTCCTGGAGACCAGGGGCTTTCTCTTGCCCAGGGCTCAGTCAGCAGAGCCACTTTCCATCCAGCCTTGGGACCTGGGTGAAGGCTCTGCTGTGGTCAGTCACTGCCCTGCCGGGGGATGTGCCAAGTTCTCTGCCTGTGCATTGCATGACACATTTTGGAAGCATTGTCTTTACTGTGCACATGAAAATGAAGTTAATCATGCACATGATTAAGGTATCCTTGCTGGTTACCTGCAGCATGGATTCCCTGTACGTAAATTGAGAACAACTGTTCTCACTCTGTAACTCTGGTGGGATGGTGGCTGCTGTCACCAGGCCACTTCCAACAAGCCCATGGTTTGTTTTCAGAGAGCAGCCTGAACAAGTTGGACTTTGTGAAATATTTGTATTCTTACTGTAGGCTGGGCTTCCCAGATACTTGCTTGGAAGAGAGGTGCTTTTGAAGATGAGGTATGGAAAATGATGTGCAAGACTTAACCTGTGCATTTGCAGATGCTGTGAATTAAATTCTAGGGATTTTGTGGAAATTCTTGATCAAAGTGCCTAATTTAATCAAGCTTTTCCATGAGGGAGATTTAATTTATGTGTCTGCTCTTTGATAGCCTGGAAGACCCGAACTGTGTTCTTAATTGAAGGAAAATTATTATTGCAGTATTTGTCGGTGCACTAATATATAGAAGGTGACTAACATGAAAGTGAGATCCCCTGTGTATACATAATGTTGTTCAAAGAGTTTTCCCTTTTTAATGTGTTGTGTTTCTCCTCCCCACCCAGTCCTATGAAGATCTTGTTCAGAGACTGGAGCCGGTAATTATGGAACTTGAAAGGCAGGAAAATGTGCTTGTCATATGTCACCAAGCTGTCATGCGCTGTTTGCTTGCATATTTTCTTGACAAGCCTGCAGGTAAATCTTCCTTGATAAATTATTAATGGTTTGGTTTTTTTCAATTTACTGATTATGTTTCCAAACAGTAAATTCTAACAATTTCCTGTGTCATCAGAGGGTGGCTTTGCTAGGCAAGTAGCCAAATGTAACTTACTGTGTTCGACCCAGATATAGAACTTGGGAGTTGATGTTATTGAGCCTCACCTGAAATATGGTGATGTTTGATTTTTGCTCTGTTTGATTAGCATTTCTGTTGCATACCAGGGAAGAACACGGATATACTGTCAGATAAAAACTCATTTAAGTGGTTAACCTGTAACATAATAGAGAAGTTACTTGTAACCTGTATTTTATATGTAATTTGTGGTTTGATTTCTCAGAACAACTGCCTTACCTGAAGTGCCCATTGCATACTGTCTTAAAGCTAACCCCTGTGGCTTATGGTAAGTGGTATGAACTATATATAATATATTAAGTCTAACTGTACTGTCTCTGTCATGAGGAAAGGTTGTAAAGCATTCAAATCAAAACTAATTTTAAATTTATTTTTCTTTAACGTGGAATTGAACAGTTAAGTTTGATGTTGCATCCAAGCCTGTACAACTTTGTTCGAATGAATGAATCTTTTGGATTCCATTTGCTTTGCCTTGTGCCAGGAAATACATATGTGTTGGTGGAGGCCCCGAAACCACCAGTGGCTGCTGGAGGACATTTTTGTGCTCAGTTCATATGCTATTTTGCTAATTCTTCTGGAAAACTTATGCATTTAGACATCTGGTACAGCAAGCTTTCAATTTTTATTGGTGTGTTGGAGGGTGTTGCTTTTTAGAAGACAGTCAAAATTACTTTTATACAAATTTATCATCTTACAAAGGGGTGTTCCCTTAGCCTTAAATAACTTTGTTCTTTTTCCTGAAGTATGTTTTCATGGACTTTCATAGTACCACATAAACTCAGCTCATTTGTTATGTTGGCATTTGTTCTTCAGGGGCTTTCATTGGGCTCCTCTGCCAGCTTGGGCAATGGGGATGGGGGGTTTAAGATCCCCTGCTTGGGTTTTGGACTGATTTCTACTGAGGTTTTGTGTGTTTCAACCTCAGCTTAATGTGTGCCTACTGTTAAATTTTATTAACTGATATCTGAGTTGTATCTTCTGATCTCATCACACTTGAGAAGATCATCTATAGGCAGAGAACTATCTGCACCATCTTACCAGGAAATGGATTGCTCAAAAACACTGGCCCAGTCATTAATCTGAAGTGCAGAACTGGCCTGGATTATCAGCTTTGAAAAATAGCAGTCCAGACCTGTAGCTTTCTTTTTGTTCAGTTTTTCAAATAAAGTTGAAATGAAGTACGCTATGAAAAAGTAGCTGTTTACACGGGAAAACTGCCTGAAGCAAGTTTTGTCATTTAATTGCCATGTAGTCCTGAAGTAACAACTGCCTGTGCTGTGGTGACATCTGGTGTTCCCAGCCTTGCATGACAAGCTGGGGTTTTGAAAATAGAGATTTAGAACAGTTAAAACTCTTGGATTTTTTCGAACTGGATTCTTGCTAGTCTCTGCCTGTTTCCACAGAGAGTTTTTAGTTTTGTTTGGAGCTGTCTTTGGGGGTTTTCTGGTGATTTTTTTTTTTTTTTTTGGATATGTGTGTGAAGTTGGGTAACCACTCATAAATTTTAAGAGAGCCTGGATGTTTGCAGTGTTTGCTCATACACTAAATGAGGAAGGAAACAAAGTGGTATGAAATACTGTCCCTGCCCTTTTGACTTCAGTGAAAGAAATGCCATTGTCCTTTTCTAAAGTGTTCTATGTATGTGTCTGATTAGCACATCTCAGTCAACCTACATTTTGGAGTTCACCCATCTGAAAACACAACTGTAAATCATTTCTACATCCATGGCACTGTTTCAAGCTGATGTGTCATTTGGCTCCAGTGAGCTGGATGCAGGATCAGACCTGGGCTGTTCCAGCCAATTCTGTTATGGGGAAATGCCCCCAGGGGGGTTTGCTCATCCTGGCATTGGAAGTATCTGATCTGCAATAGGGGGAGCATCTGTTGGAGCCTGACAGTTGGATTAGGATAAATGAGCCCTTTACCCAGGAATCCAGTGTAGTGGTGGTCTGTGTGGGAGCACACTGGAAGGAGAACCTGCAGCCTGCTGGAGGGATGAATGTGCACATTGGTAATTAAAAATGAGCTGGGAGTATGCACATTGTAATTACTGTGGAGTAACTCATGTCCCTGTAGTTTATATTGAAAGCTTTCCATACGATGCTTTTTCCAGATCTTAAACTCAGCTGAGGTAAGGACTGGGAGTCTCTGGAAGTACCTGCTGTGTAACTAGTCCTTAGTAATGGCCAGCAGGAGGATCAGAGCTTGTTTTGGCCACGGTGGATCTGTGAACAGAAGGATGACTAAGGGTCCTGTTCCAGTGGGAGATGTGTGCTTTTTGTCCTTAAACCCTGTTTCATGATTGACTGTTTCTCTGAGTGCTGGCCTCCTGCACTGTTTGCTCACTGTGTTCTTGAAAAATGGGCTTTCTCAGAACAGGCTTCCCAAGGGAAAGGAAGTACTTGCCTTTCTAATTTATTTTGATTTTTTTTGGAAGTGCAGTGGCTTTCTAGGAAACTCGTGTTTTTCTGTCATGTACCAATTCTATGGAGTGTGTTACGACTTAGGAAATAAGTGAGGAGAAAAATCTGAAAACCTGTTTGTGATAAAGATGGTCTCTGTGGTATGTCAGAGGAAGTGACTGTTAATGAATGTTGTGTAGAGAAATAGTAGCTTATAAAAGTCATGTTCATGTGAGATAAAACAGTGTTTGGCAATCAGATAGTGCTTAAAATGCTGGTCCCATGGTATATTGAGTAATGGTGTAATTCCCTAAGTTTATACTACCTGGGAAATAATTTTCTTCTGACTGTCTAATTTTTCTTGCTTCACTGGAGTTTAGAATTTTTGAATGTAAAGTAGAAGCTGCTTTTCAGGAGCCAACTTTGCGGTTTCAACTGGCTGGGGGTTAAAACTGTTTTTGCATATGTGGAGGAATGGAGGTTGCTAAAAACACACTGTACCTTCTTGTACACATTTTCATGTTTAAAATAGCAGCGTTTACCTTCTGTATTAGAATGAAATTCTAAGAAGTCCGGGATGTTTAAAAACAAGAAAAAAAAGTTACAAATAAGAACTTTCTGACTGAATGTTCTTATATGTTCAAAAATAAGAATTTGTTTCAAATAATGATAAAGCTAAGGTGAGAAGATGGATTAGCTGATTAAGAATAATGTCCATTCTGGTTGAATAGATTAATTTCAGTAGCTTTAGCTCTTCAGTATTCAGGAAATTCTGGTGTAAATCAGAAGGGCAAAGTGATTAACCTTCACTAACTCAAAACTAGATTGCATCTTTAATATAAGTTCACTTTTAAAGTAGACATATCTAAAAATGTGTTTTCTATCAACAGGATGTAAAGTAGAATCTATATTTCTGAATGTTGAAGCTGTAAACACACACAGAGATAAACCTGAGGTAAGACTTCCTTTCAGATTGGAGAACTTGATGTAATGTGCTGTCTGAGCTGATTTCTGTTGTCCTTGTGGTTAGAAATGATTTGATAACTCAGCCGAGTGTGTTTAATTTACCATATCAAGCTTTACTACCGGTTTACTGCTGGGGGGGGAAATCCTTTCTATTGAGCAAGTTTATCTTTATATAGTTTGTCTTGAAGATGTGGTATCAATCTAAAAACTGTGTAAAGTTCTGCCAGGCTTTGTCACTCAGCAGAAGTAGGGCATAGTGAAAAAGTATGTTATGAATGCCACGCTTTTTGGGGAGAGAGAGGTCATCAGTTTTTCATCACTGCCATGATTGCTGTATGAAAAAGAGGAATTGATGATGTCACCTGTGTTTTAAGCCAAAGCTGGAAAGGAAGACTAGATCTCGGGATACAGCAGGACAACTGGGGAAAGGAAATTGAGCCTATTTGTAAAATGTAAGTGGAGACAAGGTGTCAGCCCACAGCAGCTTTGTGTTCTCCCTGTGTCAGGCACGTGGTTCTCTGTGCTCCTCAGTGTTGACCCTGAGCTTAGGTTGATTCTGCTGCTTGTGCAAAGCTCTTCCATTGCTGCATTATGAATTGTTGTATAAAATGTGTCATGATTAAAGATCTCTGGTTCCCTTGCAGATCCTCATGCTCATGCCATAAGGCATGGCACCGATTCCATGCTGAGGGTGTGAGCAGTGCCTACTGGTGTACTGAAACTCAGTTTGATAACATAAAAAAGGGCTGTGTTTGGTGGTTTTCAGAACAATGGTTTATGGTGAAAGGGAATATAGTGAGAAATGAGGTTTTATGTGTGTATTCAGTAGGGCATGTGGCACAAAATGCCTTTTTTACCTGAGAGTTCAGTTTTGTGCAGAAATCATGTTGGAGGGCTCTGCAGAGAAGTTTTGTTTTAGTGATGTGGGCATTCTGAGTTCTGAAAATACTGACTTGGCTATGTATAGCCAAGGCATTTTCTGTTAGATGATTGCTTTGTGATTTCTTCTCCCGTTCCCTTTCTGCTCTGTCATTCTGCTTTACCACTTTTGTATCTTAGTTTAGTTCCTCAGGTTTGGGAAATCCGCTCTGTTTTCACAATGCCTGTAGTTGGAGAAGCATAGTGAAAATAAATGAGGATGTCTTAGATCAGTAGGTTATCCATCTTAAATAGGTAGAGGAATGGAACGTCTTTATTTTGCCTGATTAAAATATTAAAATATTAGTTGAATTAGTTGAAAATATTAGCTGAATTTACAGTTTGCTAAATGTTGTTGAAAATACCATTCCTCTAACTGAAGAGGTTTATTTCAAGGGGAACAGCTCTGCCTGAATCACCAAGTGACTCTCAGCATGTCTAGCAAGTGATGTGGCCATGCTGGTGAGGGGTGGTTGTATTCCACCTACATGTAGAGGGAGAGAGAACAGTTGGATTGCAGTGGACATGAAGGCACAAAACTGATTTGAGCAGAAATGAATGGTATTAATGAATTCTATAAAAAGAAAAAAAGGAGCTGAGGCAAAGTCCCCTCAAATTCTCTTCTGCCTCTGTCCCAAAGGAAACCCAGCCTGGTGACTATGGATGGTCTGAATGAAGGACTAAGTTGGTCCTGTCTGCATTTAAATGCTGCTCAGAGGACTATGAAAATTTCAAAAGCTTTCATTTTCATCACCTACAGAAGTGTTAATTACTTCTGTAAAGTTAAGTTTTCAAGTAGTAGTCTAATGAAGTTAAAGCGTTTAATTAAATGCAGCATCACATAACAATGTTGTAAAACAATGAAACTATTGGATTGAGAATTGCTCAGTGTGCTGTTCTGTGCCCCCAGCAGTCACTTGTAGTCTGTGCTCCAGAACAGTGCCCTCCTGTTGGGCTCAGCTGAAAGCATCTATTTTCACATGGCAGAACTGCAGGCAAAGCTCTGGAGCATTTGTTTGTGGTATGTGTGAACTTCATTGTACCACAGTGACTTTGTCTGGAGCAGATTGAAGTCTTGTGTTTGTCAGCATTGTAGTGCCTGAAGTTCTGACCTTTTCAAATGAAGGAGCCTTATAATCTGAAAATTGTTTGGTGTAGTTGCTTTAGCTGTTGCTGGGTCCCCTGTTTGGGCCAGAAAACAAGCACTAGGGTAAAATGTCCGCTTTTTATCTCTGGCTTAGTGGGTGAGTGACTGACAGGGAGATTGCTATTAGCAGGAATCCCAGGTCTCCTTTTTGAGTTTGGGGAGGGAAGGGGAAGGAGGTTTTAGTGAAATGTAAAATTGCCAATTCTTCAAACTTCATGCTGACAGGCTGCACGAGTCTTGTTTCACACAGGGTAAGGCTCTTGGTTTTGTTGAGTTCTGAATAATCGAATGTCACTTTTTTCTGCATCCTCTGGTAAATGAGGTGAGATCTAGTTGGTGTAATCAGCCTTGAAAAGATTAAGGTGCTTGAGAATATAATTTTTATTTTGTCAGGTCAAGTATGTTGGCTATAACACAAATGTTAGAAGTCTTCCCTTGGGACAGAAGTATGTGTTGTAGTTCAGCAAAACACTGAAAGTTGCTTAATGGATAGAGGTGTGTGTGCTGAAGCACATGGTTAGGGGGATTCCTGCTTGGGCTGTAAAAGACTTCCTCCTAAACGTGAATGACTTGAGCTTTTGGTAATGCTGTCAGTGTGGGACCAGTGGTTCCTGTAAATCCATTTTCCTGCTATCTCTCTGGGACAGTGACTGGCTGTCAGTCTGCTGCATTCTTGGGGCATGGGGGCTAAAAAATCTCTGCTTCTAAATCAATACAGCTGTGTACTTGTGAAGGAATCTGGTGTTTTTTGTTGCTCTTATTGCTGCATGATAAATATTCTCTGTATTTTTATTATTATACAGAATGTAGACATTTCCAGACCTCCCGAGGACGCTCTTGTAACAGTCCCTGCTCATCAGTGAATCCTGTGTGCTGATCAACTATCGAACTTGGGATGCTGTTTTCATCCTACTACAAAATAAATTGAAAAAACTAATAATTCCAATCACTTTGAAATAAAAGAGCCCAACCCAAACCCAACTCATAACCCAAACCAAATGTTTGTACAACATATGACTTGAAAAAATTATCTAATCACAATAAAACTATTGCACTGGCGAATTTATTGTGGATGAGTTATCAAACATTGATCGGCTCTTACTGGAATGCTGATTTTGTAAACTGCTGTAATTTAAATATCCTGCAGCATTAAGTTTTATTGTAACAGCCAGCAGTCATTTAGTGTTAGTTGCAGTGTATTTATGAAAGCCAAAAAACACAACATCCTGTGTGAGATAAGAAAGTCTAAGTTTGTTTTCTAGGCACCAGTATTATCTGTTTCAGTGCCCTCAGGAGTGATTGGACTGCTATGTAGTGTAAAATAACAACCCATAGTTACTGTAAACCCCTAATCCTTCTGGTCCATAGCACTAGTGCTCTCAATGTGCTAATTAATGATGTGCTGTTGGAAAAGGGTAGCAACTCTTCACTTAGTTTCAGGCCAATTATTCAAAGAACAGGAATGTGTATAAATGTTTTTAATATATGAATTTTGTTAACAGCTGTTCTGCATTAACTAGGCTTTAAGGTTTGCCCGCCAGCAGAAGTGATTTTAAATTCCCTCCTTTCCTGCTTCTTGTACAGACGTGGGTGATCAAGCATTTACAGTGCTGCTTCAGCTGTTTTGTTCCCAGATTTTATCTGGGCTCCAATAAGCAGCATTGATTGTGTCAGAACGGGGAAGCAGAGTTAATCAGAGGATTTTGTAGTTGTGTTGTGACTCCAGCAGACAAGGGATCTCAAACCAGCAGGGCATGAATCCAAAACTGAATGTCAGCAAAGCCTCTTGCAGGCTGGAGGAGGCTGCAGGTTGTTGATTTGGTGCCTCTGTGCCTTTCTCTGTGATGGGCAACACGAGGCCCTGGCAAGCACCTGTGCCATTGAGCAGGGAGCACTGAGGCTGGGAAAGGCAGAAAATCACAAAGTTCTGGAACTGTTTTCTGAGGAGATCTTTTAGTCTCGAAAGTAAGCAGGGAGTGTAGGTTGTGGAAAGCTTTTATCGGGTAGGTTTCTCAGTTGGTATGTTTTTCCAGCACCAGGATTTTGGAAAAAAAGTGTTACATATCTGCACTTCTAAAATTATAGTGAAGTTTTCAGAAGTTTAGAGCAATTGGGAATGTCTGCCGTAACCAAATAACTTTCTGGCCAGAATGCTTCCTGCTGTACTGCTTAGCATTTAGTCAAATCAGTGTCCCAGAATGGGGGAACCTGGATCATTTTCCTGTTGCCGTTGTGACTGTGATATAGGAGTGTTTGGTCACTTTTCTGTGTTTAATTGCTCCGACCTCTGGGCATGAGCTTTGCTGTGGAAAAGTGCCCTGGAGGAGGAGACCTGAGCCTGCCATACCCACTTGCACACACCAATTAGTGTGTCAGGTTGTTCTTACCCAACAGTTGAGGTGACATTCCTGAGAGGTTGCAGGAATCCAGCAGGTACTACTGAGACAACTCAGAGTGCTGTCACCTCTGTGGGCCATGGCTAAGGAAGTACCTTCCAAATTAAACTAAAGGCATTACATTTTTGATGGAGCCAAAACCTGCACAGGCGTTTGCTGTGGAAAAACTGAGTTTTGCTGCTTAAGAAAGGAAGGCTCTGGCTGTCAGAGAAAGTGAAGGGGAAAGATGAAAGAGGCAGGAACTTGGATGGAGAGGAAAGCCAAGCTGCTCTGTGTCTGGCAGAGGTTGCAGAGGGAGGGGAAGCAGCAGAAGCACCAGGACCCTCCACCCCTGCCAGCTGCTGCCAGCCCGATTTGCTGCGTGTTTCCCTCTGCTGAGCACAGCACTCGTTGTGCTGATGTGTGCAACAGAGTGAAGTGGATATTTAAGAGTGAAATGCTCTAAGGAGCCTCCTCCTACAGCAGGATTGCTCAACAGGCCCCTCTGGGTTACTTTCTCAGTAGAAGAAAGGCCTTATGCTGGAAGGGAAGTGGCAGTGACTGTTTCTGGCACAGCTTTCTAAGGGAAAGCTGCCTGATAGAGGGCTGGAATGTTTATATTGTGCTGTTTATTTCTCTATGCCTGTGCTAGTTCCTGTCCCCAGAGACTCCCCCTTTTCCCTAGAGGAGCCTTTCTGCAAAATCTTCCCGTTCTGCTTTGAGGATCACATGTTGAGAATCACAGTAGGACTGACTTGGCAGGGCCTGTCTTGTTCAGAGACCTTTGTGCTAGTGGAGGCTCTGTTCTGTAGGGAAAAAAGTGTACAAAGGGAGGAGTATAATGAGAGGAACATCAGTGGTATAGGAGCATATTTGAGTTAATCTGTGTGTTTTGGGTTTTTCCAGGGAGAACTGAGTGAGGTGGACCCTTGTGTAAGGCAGAGTGACACTGCTCCTGCCTTGGGGGGCTCTGGAAGCAGTGAACCCCTGCCTGTGCTGACTGAGAGAGAGTCCCTATGCCTTGGTAGGAATAGTATTTAGAAAAGGTGTGTGTGGTTTTTATTCCCACTCCTGTGTTTTCTGGGCTCTCCAGACTGTTGCTGCTGGTGTGTGGCAGTGCTGTTCTCAGGATGGTGGTGTGTCCAGGTGTGCTTTGGTAAGGCAGTGTTGAGCAGTTGAAGGGATGCCCTTAGGCCCCAAAAGCAAGGCAGGAACCAAAGTTACCTTTCTAAGCAGCAGCACTGTCCTCATTGCACAGCTTTTCCCTCTCAGTGCCCATGGCTGTTCTGGAAGGGGTTACAATCCCAGCTGCCATCATCTCATCTAATAGGATTCCTGTGAGTAGGAATCCACTTACTGTTAATGAGGTTATCGGTTCCTTTCTAAGCCCCCTGTTCATCTGGTCTCCCTGTTACCTATTGTGTTTGTCTAAGAAGCCCCTGGGGGTGTTTATCAGGGTTTATCCCAGTTTTCTTCCTTCTGTGGGACAGTTCAGCACTTCACTTCTGCAGCCTGTTTGTGTTTACTTAAATTCAACCACTTTTTGCTTTTAACTTTCTTGCCTGCATATCAATATTCCCTTTGGATCTGTCTCAGTTGCCAAGATGCTGCTTTCATCCAATACTTCTTATTGACTGAAATAAGCTGTATCTTCTGCCTTGCCTTCATCATCTTGTTTCCTTTTAGTTTCATGTTAGAACTGTTTAGCCCTTGCTGCTCGTGGACTAATTTCCAGTTTCCAGTACCTCTGGATTCCTGTGTACTAATGCTCCATTTCATGCTCCATTTAATTTTCTTTGAATCAACATTAGATGTTCAGCTTAAAAGATTTCAGCTAATATTCTTAGAGTGCCTGTAGAGACATTTCCATAGTCCCAAGGAATTTCTGGGTATGTTGCATCAGTTGCTAAGAAAAACACAAACACACCAAATGCCAGCATGTTCTGTTGGTTGGTTGGTTCTTTTCCCTTGTAGTCGTGCAGAATATGGACTTGTTTTGCAACTCGTCATGTTATTAGACAGATGCTGATGCTTTCTGTGTGTCCCTTGCTGCAGAAGAGATGCTTCTAGAAGCTTCTTTCTGAAATGGGGTTGTTGCTTTGCTTTCCTTCAAAGAGAGAAGTCAGAGTGGGTCAGGCCATGTGCTGGTGGGTGCAGAGATTTCCAGGCTTTGGGATGACTCTGTTCAGCAGCATTTGTGTGTGTTTGTGTTCTCAGAAACCTTGGCGTGGTGTTTGTTGAGCAGGGATTTATCCGAGGGCTTGAAGGCTGATGAGAAAAGAAAGGGCTGACATGGATGTAGGAGAACTGGTAAGGGCAAAAGTGATGTTGGCACAATTGAACACCTGAAAAAAATTGATGCTGCTTGTTTATATCCTATTTTCATAAGAAATGGCTGAAAATCTAGAAACTGGGGTTGGGAAGGGGATTGAATTGCTTTTTAAGCTGATGCATTTTGACTGATGGGGTTTTTTTCTGTGCTGAGAGTGCCCCTTGCTGTGTACTCATGGGGCTCCCCTTTCCCTGGAGCTGGACTGGAGAGACTTGTTTTCAAAGTAAACTCTCATAAATGTGGTTATAAAACCACTGAAGCATACCCAGATGTCAGTGTGACATCTGCCAACATGCCTGTGTATCCTGAAGTGCATTTAAACTTTGTTACCAGCTCTTTAGGGAACCCTTCATGTTACCTGATGTTCAGGGAGTTATTCAAGTTATTCAAGTCCTTCCAGTGACTTGGCTGCTCACAGACAGGATCAGAATTAGCTTTATGGCTGTTGGTGTTAAGGAGTCATTTCCTGGAGTGTACTTGGAACAAGGAGAGGTGGCTGTCCTTCCCTCTAGGTTTTATTGATGCTTGTGTATTTTATGACCTTTGCAGGGTTCTGTTTTTCCTTATACTACATGCATAAAGACCAGGAGAGACAGTGGATTAGAAAACTCTGGTTATAACTGTGGTTAAAGGATAAAAACATCTTGAAAACCATAACATTGTTATCTGTATGTGGTGTACAGAGACTTGACTGTCCTACCAGACCTGGTGTAATGTATGTCTTGGGGATGCTTTTCATTGGCAGCAGAACAACTGATTTTAGGCATTTGAGGGGCTCATCAGAGCCTGTGGACGAGGTCTAAGCCTGGTTTGAACTGCTGCTCAGGGGCTGGGACTGTTCCTTGTGATTTACAAAACATTTTCAGGGAAATAAGCATTAAAACTTGTTCATCTCTTGCACCGTGTTAAGCAAAACTATGCCTGGCTGTGAGACCTTCGCTTTGTCATCTCTTTTTGTTTTTAAATTTGCAGAATGTAGGTGTGGATCGGTCAAGAGAAGAAGCTTTGAGGACAGTCCCCACCCACCTATAGCTCCAGCTCAGGGGCAGCAGCCCTTCCTCCAGCACAGCTCAGGGCCCGCAGGTGGAGAAGGTGTCGGAGCGAGTTGGGATGGACATTCCTCCCCTTCACTTTCAGACATTTCGAATGTGATTCCGCTTCTTTGGAGAAAACCTGTAGTTGTGGATAACTCCCAGTGCTGAAAGGTATCAGTAAAATGATTATGGGAAGCAGAGTAGAGTTGGTTTTAGATTTTTTCGTATGTAAATTTGTGCAGTTTCAGTGGGGTTTTACTGTTCATCTGTGGAAGGTGGTTAATTGCCCGTGTTGATTTTACTATCGGATTTTAACTAGATTTTACTTTCTTTTTTAAAGTGTTTTTCTAAGAGTTCCTCTTATTTTTACTGTGAATGATTGCCTAGAATTACATGGAGATTTTTTGATGGTGTATTTAACATTGGTGAAATTTTACATTTTGAGCATTGGAGGCTTCGTGTTGCAAAGCTGCTTTAAATGGCTAAGCCCTTTAGCTCTGAGAGATGTTCTGTGTTTTATATTGAGCTTTGGTTTGCCAACCACAACTTAAAATTTTTCTGAAATTTCTGAGGGAGACTTTCCCTTTAGAAAATCAAAGCATTAAAGCTAGATTTGCTACCTGAAAGATTCTGCTGTTTAAGCAAGATTTTAACATTTTCCAGAGGCCAGCTGTATTTTGGAGGGCAGTGGGGGACAGGATTAAGTGGGGCATGAGAGTGAGCACAGCTGGCAGTCTGGGGAACAAATTGAGAGAGACAGACAGACACGACCTGTCTGCTGCAGTTATGGGAGGGGATGAGCAGCTTTTCTGACTCTGGAAGGGAGAGGAAAAGCATTTAGATTGTCAGGGTCTGGAGAAAGCTGCTTGTCTTGATAATGTTGTAATTTTTTTTCTTAGGTGAGTTTTTGAATGAATTTCAACATAAAAGTATATGTTTCTCTTTTATAGCCACATTTAATACGTACATCAGGAAACAGTACAGAAAGGTTAGGTGAGTTTAACCATTCTAACAGCTCATGTGAGAAAAACACCAGGTAAATTCTGAAATAATTTTAACCTGGCATTCCTGCCTTTTTTTTTGTATTGTTTTTAAGCACCTTCCATCATCCCAGTTCTTTGCTGCTCTTTTAGGCCTAGTGAAACTCCAGTGCTAAAAATGGAATTGTCTATATCTGTTGAGGCCACAGCCTTTTAACTGTACTAAATCAAAGTGTGTTTTGTATGTGTTACCAGACAACTGAAGTGAGCTGCCAGCACTGCTGCTGGGTCGAGCTCTGAAATGAGGAGAATTAATTCTTTGGTAGTTGGAATGTGTTTTTTCTAAGGATTATCTTCAATTAATTGAGCTTTTACCATGTAAGTTGTTGGGGTTGTTTTGTTGTTTTGTTTTTGTTCTTTCCTCAATTCCTGTGTGAAATACCAGGCCCTCATAACATAGTTTTGCAGGCAAGGGCTAAATTGTCTTTTGTTTGTGCAGGGTTCATAAATAATGTGCTGCTGTTGTGATTCATTTTTTTGTAATAAGCTACGTTCAGCAATATATTCAGCTCTGGAAGTAAGCCATAGCACATTGCTGGGTTCTGTTTCAGAAGAGGAATATGTAGGGCACAGACCAACCAGAAAGACTTGCTTCAAGCACTGCTGTCTAAAGCTTTGTGTGTGTGTGTGATCCCTGTGTTCAGTAATGCCATTTCAGACCTTTATTAATTCAGCTGTGTTCATAGTTTTGGGATGAGGAGAGAGTCCACACGGCACTGCTCAGAGGAGATAATTTATTGATGTATAGTTAACAAGGCCACCTTTGTGGCAAAACTGTAGGAGTAATTTTACTCCCCTCAACTTGGCGTGGGAAAACCAGGCAGCCCTTGCTCCTCCCCCGTCCAGCCGTGACAGGAGTGGTTAAACAGTTCTTACATTGACAGTGTCAGGGTTTATCCAGTTACAGAGGGCACATCCCAGGAGGCTGCATTAGAAAAACAGAATTTTGCCAGCAGATTGTGGTACTTTGAGTTCAGACCTGGCTGAAGAAAGGTAGTGGAAGGAAATGTTTCCCCTGGTGAGGGCTGAGCCCAGGGACTGCTTCTCTTTGCTGGTGAGCACAGCTTGAAGTGTCTCCTCTCTCCCTTTGTTTTACCTCTCTAAACTGTCAGAGGTGCTGTAACATCCTCAAGACTTAATGTTTTATGTACAGTAGGTATTTTTATAGCCTGCTTTCAAATATACTGTGATGAGTGTTTTACTACAATGGGTGTTCAGTAAAAAAGAATTGTATACAAGTGTAAATAAACTGTTGTGCTGATACTTGAAGAGAAAAAAAATGTTGTCTGTTCTGTGTTAGGAAGATACTAAATCAGTGACTGCATCTGACCATGGCTGGCAAGAGCAGGTGTAAATTTGTATTTGAATGTAATTTTAAGGTGAATGTAGAGCTGGAGTGAGTGATGGGTTCTCTTGGGGTGTAACCATAACTGCCTTTCTGGGAAGGCAGTTAAGAAATGCAGAATATTGTCACTTTCTAAAAGTGTGGGTTACCCCCCTGACAGAATGGTCACTGACAGGGGAGGGGAAAACCCTTGTCTGTGTTTGTACCCATTTATTTACTGCCTCTGACTGTTACTGCACTTGCCTGGCTCAGATGCAGTCCCTTGAATGGGTTTAAACTCTTTTCTTACATTGCTGGCCTTCGTCGTGATCTCTCAAACAAATGTAATCATTTGACCTTTGATCCAAGTAATAAAGATCAAATGCTACAACGTGCATCCCTCTGTGTTTCTTTCTGTGTCCATTTCCAGTGGCTGAAGCTCCAGGTGAGTGTTCCTGCACCTCAGCAGGGTTCCACAGCTTCCACAAGCTGAGTTAAGAGAGTTTATCCATAGGCTTAAGAATTAATTGAACCCATTGCTTGCTTTACTGTGAAAAATAATTATAATTTAAGTAACAAACTCAAGAATCAAGGAAGAAGTTGGAAGAACTGATTAAATACAAGCCAAAATTCACACACAGTGGAAGAGAAAGGTAAGACTTTATTAGTTTTATCTGGTCATTGGTATTAAGATCTGGTCCATGCCCTCAGAGCTACACTGTTCTTAGTTGTCTGCCAAATGCTGCTGCTGTTTTGAGAAAGCTGAAAACTAACAGCCAAATGGTGCCTGTCAGTGCAAGTCTGCATGCAGAGATTAGGTGGAGGGCGTTAAATTTGCAAGGTGCTTGTCATTCTGAAGGATAAGGACAAAATTAATTACTGTTTTGTAGTTTAGATTTATGTACTCAAGTTTTCATGTCTTGTTGATGGCTGTAGACTCCTGGGTGGTAACCAGTGTATCTTCTGTATTAGGTGGGAGGAGTGTTTTTATAATTTTTAAATCCACTGTGTATTTCTCTTTGGGGAAGAAATACAGGTTTTGGTTGTTTTGGAGCTTTTAGGCCACTTTCTGGACAAAATCCTTTAATACCTCCATCTTCCTGTAGTATAAGGATAACCTAGACCTGACCAGGTGAGTGAACCCAGCCCTTTGGTGCCTGCAGGTGGCCCTGGGGTGCAGCAGTTCAGCAGAGGATCTTCCCAGGCTGCTGTCAGGAAGGAATGTTGGTGTGGGGCAGAGTCTCCTGAGTGGCTGAGAGCATAGTGCTGCTGAGAAGGGATAGAGGAGCTGCTCTGTGGAGGAAAAGCATCTGTCCATGATTCATGAGTGCAGTCAGAAAGCACGGCTGTGGCAGCAGGAGATGCTCCTGGTACATCAGTCAAATGCCAGCTGAAAGAGTTGCTGTGTGAAGTCCATGGGTCCCTCTTGAGCAGGTTTGGCACATGTTACTCCAGAGCAAAGCAGGTAAGTGCAGGGAGCAAGTGGTGTGACAAACAGCAATCACTGTACTTGTCACTTGTTACAGCATCTTGCTGTCCAAATACCCAGTGCTTCTGGCACCCACATTTGGAACTTCTTAACTAGAAAAGCATTTCTGCTCAGGAGGAGGAAGTGCCCAGCACTCACTTTTGAAAGCAGAACTGCTTTCTGGTGAAAAATGACAAACTAGAAATAACTTAGTAGCTTACATGAAAGAAAAAAGCCCTATTTTCTGCTTTCCCAGCACATCAGAGCCCGTTCCCCCTAGGCCAGGGGTTTGTGTAAATGTGGTGGTAACCAGGCAAACCCTGGCAGTTTGGAAATGCCAGATGGGTTCTGCCCCTTCCAGCCTCAATCTCAGATGGCTTTACTTGAGTTATAACAATAAACTAGAGCTGCTCTTTAGGAGAAGAACAAAGGCAGCACTGTATTCTTGTGAGCCATTGCAAGTATTACAGCTTTCTCCTGCTCTTTCAGCAGGATTAACTGTCTGAAATTACCCAGAAGCTCCAGGGTGCTCCTGAGAGCTCTGTAGTGTTGTATAACTCTTGGCTGAGCTGACATCTTTTTCTGCCTGCTCAGTGTTGAGAAAAATGAAATCATTTACCATAGTGTTACAAGACACAGAAAACTGCTGAGAAGCAAGGGACCTTGCTTTAGTTTGTATTTTATGAGCTGACTGCAAGGAGGGGAGTTTTGGAAGGAGTTTTGCAGCAATTATATTAGTTTTTCTTTCTCATTAATGGTTAAAAATCAAAATTCAGGAGTAGGTGTTGCAACAAAGCAGGATCTGGTTTTGTGCCCTTACAGCTGCTGTGTTACAAACAAGTAAATAAAACTGGAAGGATTTTTGGCAGTTAACCAGGATCATTCCTCTTGGGCAGAGCAGACAAGCACGTCAAGAGCTCCACACAGTCATTACCTGATGGTTCTGTCCTGCTGGGATCAGCTGCTGGGATCATGGTGCCTGTTCTGTTAATAGGAAGTGACATTTAATGGCAGAACCCCACATTTCCAGGCAGGATGGGGCTGCTCTGGGATGCTTAGACCTCTGTCTCATGCTTGGACTGCTTGGAATGAATGTGTAGCATTTATTTGGCACAAGCACCACTGAGCTCTTTCCCACAGCAGCTAGTGTTAGACTAGCAATCTGCTGTTACCTGATTCTTCATTGGTTAATTCACAAAACCAACTATTTTAGGAAATCAATCAGGGCTTACAAAGTATTGTTTTTTTCACTGTAGTTTAAAGACAATTGGAGTTTAATTATATATTGTTAAAAATCATAGAGCCATGAATGAAAGTTACATTAAACTCTCTTTTAATTGAAGACAAATAAAAGAACCAAGGGCTCAAACACAGTTTAAAAAGACATCTTCTGTTCCCCAATGTCTTCTCTTGAGCAAAATATACAGCACATATATATATATAACATAACTACATTCAAGTACCAAACAGAATTTACATTTTCCCAAACAGAGAAAATAATGCACATGATTCACATAACCTGAAACCCAACCATGCATAAAAACACTGCCAATAAATCAGGAACTGGACATAATTCATCACACTACTGTGTATTATTCTGAAGTATCGACAACGTTGCTGGAATGCATTAACACTTGGGATTGTGGGTTTGTAACTTTTAGTCTTGCTTTAAAGTCCAACTGGTCAGAGACTTACTTGTTCAAGATCTGTTCAAATTTAGGATTAATAAAAGAAAATCCCATAAATGCAGACTGATCCATGGACTCAATCAGGTTTTTGTCGCTGTAGGACAATTTTGGCTTCTCACTCAGAAATTCTCTGTCAAAGTTGTTGTAGTCACTTGCTGATTTCTGTGTTAGAGAGGGAAGACAGTTTGAGAAAAACTGGTAATTACCTCTGGAACAAATTAATGAAATACAAAATTTTGGGAAGTTAATCCTTGAGCTCCTTCGCTCCTTCCCCCGCTTTAGAGAAAAAAACAAACTCAGCTTATTTTAACAAGACTATAAGATTATAACAGAGCAATTACTTATTGTTGGTTGAAAACAAAAAACAAACAGCACCAAGGCTGCTTTGGAGGAGAATGACCTGGATTTGTGAAAATGCTCCATAATTACCCAAAGATTATCTATTGACAAAAGCAGTGCAGCATTTACTTACATGTGAGCCACATATTTGTTGCCATGCATCAAAATGTTTAAATTCCTGAGAGCATTTTAGTCTGTTCTTGTTCAGAGGAAAAAAACAATGCCCTGTAGCAACTGCTTTGTGTGTGGATGCAATATTTGTGTGTGTTTCATAAAAATTCACATTACTGAAGACTGTTTTACATTGTGAGCCTCCAAAGGTTACTGTTTATAGGATCCTTCACTTCTCTGTGAACTTGAAACCTTGTGTTCTTGAAGTGGCCAGGTTTCCTCCAGTGAGTAATTAGGTACACTTTAAAGAGACTATTGCCTCCAGATCACTTCACCTGTTCCAGTAACAGGGTTGAGGAACACTGGTTTGAATTTTTAACCAGGTAAGATGAAGCAGCAGCATCCCACAGTGATACAGACAATGAGTTACACACAGTCTGTTCTTCAGATGTTTTTTTCAGATAACATCGGGCTTGTACATTAATTCTAAATTCAGGAGCATAGAGAATACATTTTTTTTTTGCCCCTTTGGAGACTCTGGAGTTGGTTTGAAGCAGCAGAGATTTAATGCTTGCACAGGATGCCTGCAGGCAGATGCCAGCTGAGCAGCCTCAAGCTGCTGGTGCTTCTCCCATGTGGCATTACAGAGAAGGAAACCACAAGGAACTGTGAACATTTCTAACACAGAGGAGCATGGGAATCAGAATTATCTGTTGGTTTTTCTCAAGATTTTATTCATAAAGAGGCTCCTTGAGAGTGTATAGGAAGACAGCTTCAATGGGAAGATTTCAGGGCAGTCAGAGGACTATAGTGCACTTTTTTATAACTGAACCATCCAAGAACAATGGGGTTACAGATACACAACTTTCTCATTAGTAAACTGTGAGGAGAAAATGGCAGTAGGATACTTTGAGCAGGTTTGAATAGGTTACTTTGATCAGCCCCTCAGCTGCTGTTTGGTACAGAACAAAAAACAACTCACTTACCACTTTTGGCCTGAAGGGAGGGTCCACCTCCCTCTTCTCTAGTGCTGTCCAGTTGATTGTTTTGAAGAAAGGATGGTCTCTGATATTCCCAGTGACCCCAAGTCGTTTTGCTGGGTCCCTTTCAAAGAGCTGCAGGAGAAGACACCCAATAAAGCCTTACATCTGCTCAAAAGGTACGTGGCAGTAGAAGAATAATGTGTGTGCAGCTAAAAGAACTAAGATTGCTGACAGTAAACAGTCCATTAGTAATTAATCAGTAATTAATCTGACCCTTGTAAGAACAATTTGCTTGCTGATGAACAGCTCCTTTCCAAAGCCCAGATTTATCCCTCCCTGGCCAGACAGTACCAGGACCCACGTGCTGATCATCAGTCCTACCTTTTCTAATATATCTTTTGATTCCTTGGTAATCCAGCGTGGGTAGTGAGGGGTGTCCACTCGGATTGACTCAAACAGCTCATCCTCATCATCCCCATGGAAAGGGGACTGGCCAATCAGCATCTCATACAGCAGGACCCCAAATGACCACCAGTCCACAGAGAAGGTGTACCGCAAACCTTGCAGGATCTTGTTACACAGAGGAAGAAATACAACTAATTAGTAAAAGGAAGCAATATATTGAAAAACAGGAGAGGTATTTTAAGAGAGAATCTTTAATAACTAGGCCATTTAGGGAAAATTAAAAAAAAAAAAAAAATCTCTCTAAGAAATTGTGGACACTAATGCACATCTGTGGTTTTATCCTTGGCTGCTGTTTCTGGGAATGTGGCCAGCTCTGTGGACAGGTCTTTACTCTCATTCAGAAGTTTTCTTCATTAACTTTAAATAACCATACATGTTGGAAAACATCTTCCCTAGTTTTTTTACAAGGTGAAGGGAGAAGCCAGTAGGAATGAAATGCAGATTACTATTAAACAGGCTTTGATATAATTTAGAGCTTTAAAAGTAAACTACCTTAGTTGGGCTACTTTGAAAATGGAATTAAAAAAAAAAAACCACCAAACTGTAACACAGGGAATTTAACTTCGTGAGACTTCCCTTAGAGGCTGCTTTTGTTTTGAATTCTGGTTGTTTGCATGGGCACAAGTCTGTTCCTTATCTGCAGTGCACATACATAAATTCATTCAGTGGGAGCCCCTTGTGTGTGCTGGCTACAAAAAAATCTCAGCTCTTAAAAAAACGGAGCATTTCAAAACCATGTTTTTAAACTTGCAGCTATAGACTATTAAAAAATTTCTATTACTTTCTATAAAGAACTCAGGTACAATTATTTTGTCTGTGCTAATTCGACATCAACTTTTCTGAACTATTAGTCTACAAGAGATGATTAATCACAGCAGCCATTTCTAACATCAGGGCATTAAATCCATCCCAGTGGTGTGTGGCTGTGCCATACTGACCTCAGGAGCAATGTAGTCTGGGGTCCCACAGAAAGTGCTTGCCTTGTTCTCACCAACAACGTTTTCCTTGCACATTCCAAAATCAGCTATTTTGATGTGGCCTTCTTTATCAAGCATCACATTGTCCAGTTTTAGGTCTCTGGAAAAAGTGTTTAAAAGAAGTTGTTTTGAGTCATTTTTGTATTCAGATGCACAGTTTCTTCACTGGTAAACACCTCCCTACAGTGTCACAGAGGCTTTTCAAGGAAATAATCATCCACCAACACAGTCTGTGGAGGCAGGAGAGCCAAGGGAAGAATTCTCTCTTGTCAGAGCAAATAAGACACTGAGGTGCATATATAGAGTGTGACCTTATAATCCTCCACATCTGCTTTCAGATGTAAAAGCACAGCCAGTGCTGCTGTTGCTTCTGGAAGGCAATGTGAGTTAATGCCCCAGCAGCTGACACAGCAGTGCTGTACGAGCTCCAGAGCTCAAAAGAAGGATTGTGTTGGATTCTGAGAGCCTTTGGCAGGAGTGTGATTGTTTGAAGCCTGCCCAGCTCTTAACACTACCTGTGACTTGTTCCTGGTTACAGCACAAGTTGATGTGTTATGGCCACAGCCTGTGAAGTGTCCTATCCACACCTTTTTTTCAGAATAACACTGTTCAAATAAAAGCTTTTTCCCAGCAGCTTCCAAAAGCTACATTCCCTCCCTTTGACCATGATGTATTTTTTGTTCATCTGACTGCAAACACACATACCAAGGAGGGCAGGCTGAAGAGAAACTGAACAGCCCTCTGCTTACCAAGAAAGACTGAAATAGAGCAGATAATTTTACATAAGAACAGGGCAGCCTTTTCTCCTGAGTAGCTGAAGTTCCCAGTAGCAGGTACTTAAATTGATCAGGGTATGAGCTGCAGCTCAAACCAAGAGTTCCTGATCTAATGCAACACATCATAAATCCTTCTATATTTGGACACCAGCTGCTGCTCACCTGAGCAAACAATGTATTTGAGATGGGAAATACTCACAGTAACTTAGAGCACTTACCTAGCTACAAGTTCTAAAAGCATTTGTAAGATGTGCACTTACATGCAATGCCTACTTAAAACTGCTCTGAGTCAGGTTCTGGGGTTATACTGGTGAACATCCTATATTGGATGGGAAAAACCAGTACCATTGGTTTGCTGGTGTCTTACTGGAAAACGGTACTGCTTCTCTGAAAATACTTCATGCTGTGAGATCTCCTTCTAGGAACAGTGTAATTTAATGTAGGGAAATTTAGCAGCAAGCCTAAATATGCTCTAAAAATTCTGGGATAGAGGGAGTTCATGCTGATGATAACATATCCTGGAGTTGGATCCTTTCCTATATAAAAGCCTGCAGGAGGCTGTGGGAATAGAGTTGGGAACATTATGTACTTTCTTGGATTATGGCTGTCTTCTCTGAGCAGCAGATAGGCTTTTAAGAATTGTCTTTCTTCACCAAGGATTCCTGTAAGGTTCCTCCTCTTTACAAATGCTTTTTAACTAGACTCCAGAAAATTGCTCTACGGGATGGATGCTCCGACAGATGTTCCCGTTTCTATAAAGGGAGGTGGACAATACCAGATATTTGGGGCACATTTACCACATTTGTAATTGGCTCAAACACACAGACTTCTTTCTTTGTACCTGTTTGGTACACATGTAAGAGCTGCCTGAGAAAGTAGCTACCAAATGACTTTGAAACTGAGGGTGGGGTGAAAGGGACGAAATTGAGAGAAAAAAACTATATCAAAATGTTTTAACTACGTTAAAGTAAACTTCTGATCTCTTGTAGTGTGGATATTTACAGTCAGAAGCAGTGGATCAGGGTCTGGCACCTGATGCTTCCCCCTGGTGAGGCAGAAGCATTGATATTGTGGCTTCATCAGGAGGTAAAACCAGCCAAGTGTCACCTCAGTGGTTTGCACAAGGCCAGTGGGAATTGATAAGCCTCAAGGACCCTCTCCCTCCAAACTAAATAGACTCATGATTTGAAGGCAGTGTTTAAAATTAACTGAAACAAAACTGCTTTTGTGTAACACAAATACCATTCCATCATTCTAGTTGCCAAGGAAAAAACCACACAAATAGAGATTCATGTCAGGCATGTTAATGGCCTTGGAACTACATCAGAGCTCTGACAGACAGCTTGTATTTGTTACATCAATTAGGAATTCAAAGATGCATGAAGTGCTAAGACAATCCCCAGGTCCCACCCTGGAGCTGGCTGGTACTCACCTATAAATAATGCCTTTGCTGTGAAGAAACTGGAGCCCACATAAAATTTCAGCTCCATAAAACCTGAAAAGACACAAATGCATTTTAATCTTCGCTTGGTTAAAGCACAGTCAATGCAGGTAGCTAAAATAATGCTGTAAACATCTCTTTGTGGAGTGAGAAGCACTGTCCCCATCTTTAAATCCCAATATACCTGTGTTTGTGCAGCCAGATGCTGTAACCTGCAGGTTAATCCCTTCACCACACATCGGCAGTGTCCAACACCAAACAGCAGAGGGGACACGACAGCAACTCACCCTAGGGATTCATTCCACTTCCCTCAGGGAACACTGTCCCTTTTATCCTCTTTAATAAGAGTCTCTGTATGGCTTTAAAAATATGCACGTGCCTTTTGAAAGGCAGCTACTGGGAGCTCAGTCCTCAAAGATTGCTTTAGGAGGGACTGGGCACTAATGTTGAGATTAGAAATGGGCCTCACCTGTCTCCCTCTGCACCTGCCTGGTTGGAACAGACTGCAAAAGGAAAAGTAGCAACTCTTCAGGGGTATTCTCCTAAAAAACAGAGGTGATAATCCAGAGGATGCAAAGGAAAATGCTAAAAGAATGCATCCTCACCTCAAGAAGTCCCTATTTTTTCCTACTTGAACAAAAAAATATTTCCACTTCTGTAGAGCTGAATGAATGTTGTCCTAAAACTTGACAAATAGGCCTAGGGGATAACAGAATAGGCTGCCAGATGCACAGATACTTGCTGGAATGCAGGTAAACTGGAGGGGTTTTATCCAAATTTTTGCTGGAGAGAGCTTGCCCTGTCCTATACAGCTGGCTGCTGTTTATGGCAGACTCCTGGATCTGATCCCATCCTGTCAGCATTCCTTAGTACAGTGCCCAGTAACAGAAGTAATTTCCCTGATGCAGGAAATTTCCCTGCTCTATTACTTTTTAGGTTTTGCATGCACCCATTCAATATTACAATTAAAACTCTCATGGGTTTGGGTGAGGGATGTAGAAACTGACCTTAAACTACAATTATAGATAAAGTAACAATAATACAATATTTTTGCCTCTTTTAAACATCACTGGAGCTGAAAACTTATGCCATAACTAACATGCTTGCTACAGAAAGCACTTACCCATTTTATTAGTATCTTGTGAAATGCATAGATGTTCCTGTGCTATTATGACAACTTATAACAACAATCTAAGTGTTGGTTATTCCTCCTCCATGCTGTTTTCCAATTTTTCCATCAAAATACCGTCCCGAAGGACAATGAAGCTGTAGCTTTTTCTTTCCACTACTGGCACATGCTGCAGTTTACTGTGCACCTCTAGGTACAAGCATCCCATAAAACATCACACTGCTATACAAATTAACAAGGCCTAACTCCACACATAGTTAAGTGAAAGTCATTGTATTAAACCACTGCCTAGAAAATTCTTTTCAGTCATCAGCCACTGAAACTCAAGTGCAGTTGAGGGGCACAGATCTGGAAGCAGCAAATCCAAAGACTAAAATCATTCATGGAGATGGGGAGTGAAGGGTTGTGGACTTACGTTGCTCTGTAGAGATCAAAACGCCCCTTGTCTTGTATGTGGAACATCAGGTCTCCCCCATTCAGGAACTCCATAACAAAGAACAGATGATCCTGTTTGCAAATAACCAGGGAATGAAACAATTACTGATGCTATTCCAAACACAGATGAAGTAGTGATGTGTCTATGGGGACCAAACAGCAACTTCCCTCCCCTTCTGAAGGATTTCTCTGTTTCATGCACCCCTAAGAGTGTATGAGGCTCCTACAGAGTTGAGTGGTTTGGTCTTGTAAAGCTAAACACTGGATCTTGTACTCTGTGAGTTCCTAAACTTAATAAAAACACACATTTAAATAGACTTACTGACTTCTACCTGTGACAGTCATCTTTTTTCCTCTCAGTGAGAGGAAAGTTCGGATCAAGGATTTAAATTAAACTGCCTCTTATTCCAGATTACATAGATGTTTTTCTGATCTTATTCTGTCCTCATCAATGTGTGTTTGGTCATCCTCATATTCACTTTCCACAAGGCCCATGAACTACTGCACAGAGCACAGGAAAAGGAAATCTTTAATTCTTGTACCACCAAGTTACTTTCATTTGACTGCAGATAACAGCATCCATTTAAAAGGCTCAGTCTCTTGTGTTGCTGTCACCATTGGGCTTTTTCTTACCTTTGTCTGAAACGTGCAGTAAAGATGTGTTAGAAATGGATTTTCCCAAGCAAGTGCGAGTACCCGCTTTTCCACCATGGTACATTCCACATCATCATCAATTAGCACCACATCTTTTTTCAGAGCTTTGATGGCAAAGAATTCATTCTTCCCTTTCAGCTCAGCAAGCAGAACCTACAAAAAATAAAAGATGAGATTACAGCATGGGTAGGAAGGACTGTTGCTGATGGTATCAATAAGGGCCCGATGACAATTCAAAAGCCACATTTAAAGGGAAGGATGAGGGAGATTTGGGAAGATGAAGCTGCTGGACATGAAGATGAGAAGGTGGGGTTCAAGGACCACCTACACAGGCACAGCAGCTTTTCTATCAATGTGTTGTGAGTGTATAAAAAGCAGCCATGTAAAGCTTGTGCCTTCATTAAAGCTGTAGTTTCACACACAGCCGTGGACAGAGCCTGTGGAGGGGACACTGCTCTCCCAAATATCCCTCTCCTCCTGCACTGGGGCATTATGAGGCTGTTTCTGTAAGGAGGGTATGAACCTAAAATACCCATTTGCACTCGTTTTCCGAAAGGGCAATTCTTCTGCCTCGATACTAAACAGCTGGCAAAGTGCTGTGCATTGTGAATCACTTTTGAGTTTAGACAAGATCCAGGTGATGAATTTCAGGGCTCTCTGACAAAGATGTCTATATACAATTCTGTTAAAAGATTGTCTACCCAAGACCTTTCTGGTTAGTGGAAATAGACCATGACATCATGGAAATCAAGCGAGGCAAGACACCTTAAGCTCTCAAAGTTTGTTACATACCTTTCCAAAGCTTCCTTTCCCCAGTACTTTGTGGAAGACAAAGCTGTCTATGTTGAACTTTCTCCTTGCAATTCGAGATGCTGTATTGGCTGTGTTTCCCTCCCAGAGCTTATCGTACTCACTGTTATCTGCTGATCAAAACAGGGAGGTTAAAGTTCAGAGGATGCAGAAACACTGTGTGACTCAGATCCCTGGATAAGGATTAGGCACTGACACACTCTTTCAATGCATCTGCTGCTGGAACACTGGTGAACCTAAACATAAGGGGCAGCTCCTGTGGTTTGTAACAAGGTTTAAATTACTCGAGCATACTTGATTTGGATTTGAATGGAATCTGTGATTGCTTCTGATGCTGAAATTGAGCAATAATTAAGCATTATAAAAATCAAAGGCCCTAACTTTCCCCTGTGACTAAAGATATTTTGCAAGGACTGCTTGCAAACAAACTATTTATCTTCCCTTGGCAGAACAGGCAGCCTAAGCAGAGGGGCCATAAAAGATCTGATTTATGTCCAATACTGGCTAAGAAGCACGATCATAGAGTTTAATCCTGATTATATCCTAAAATTAATTACTGTACTTTCTTTTGCCCTGTGCTGCACAGACCTGCTGGGTCACTAAAAAGATGCTGATGTTAATCATGAGATGATCTCATGTAATTGCCCAGCATCTGGGACAACCCAGGTAGGAATCCCAGGGGCTGCACCCTGATGTAGTACTTGCAAGAGGTTTTGGAATTTTTAACTTCTGTTCTGACAAACCAAAACAAATATGCCGAGTAATAGCACAATAATATCTTTACTGAGCATTTGAACAGAATTAGTTCAATGTATAGATGAATATAAAAAATTTTGTACACTCCAAATCCACCCTTTATCTCTTACTGAGCCTTGTCATTTCCATGTGGTAAAATGTTACTTCTACTCTTGCATTTAATTTTGCATAAATTACCATTGGTTAGCAGTTATGAAAATAAGCTTATACAGTGCTTGAAATCTTTAGCAATAGTAAAAAAACCAAACATCAGTGAATAACTATTTAAATTGTCTGGTAGGTAAATGGCTATACTAATACATTGTCACTTTTCTTACCTGTTGTATCTCCTCCTGGAGCTTTATGTTTCTTATCAAAATCTTGATAAATACCAACACTTTCTACAGACCCAGAATCAGACCTTCGTGTAGATTTCTAAGAAGGGGAACATTTGAAATTATATCAGCACTATTACTTTAGATAATAGCTGTAAATGCAACATGTTGGCAGCATAAACTTTTTAACTCCCAGTACATATCTTTTCTCAATAAGCATAGTTCATAAGACTACTTAATCACCTTCTGTACAGCTTCAGATCAGCCAATTGCTTTACTTCATTCACTGCAAGAAAATAAGTCACTGAAAGCCCTGAACAGTCTGTGTTGTACTGTTCATTGCAAAATTATTAAAGGTACAACAGTTTGAATCTACAACGGGATGACTTTCAACTGTGGGAAAATGTCCCCTTGGATTATGTTCATTTGGAAGAGGAGGTGGGAATCACTGTCATACTGGACATGCTGAAGTCATATCTGTGTGTGACATCCATCTTTAGCACATGAAAACAAATTTCACATATGGAAGATCCCTGACATAAAATTTTAGTAATGAAAAGATCAAGCTTCTGTGTCATGGAAGATCTGGCACAACAGCTCTCACTGTTTTCAAAGTAAATATCCTGTGAAAGCTTTGGAACACACAGCTCAGAGGAAGCACTGTTGTCTTTTGTGGTATATTTTCCTGTTGTATTTCAGGACTTGTGTCTGAATCTTTATTTGCAATTCATGCTGCAGCAGATGATGAACAATGGGGCCAGTGTTAATTCCTGAGGAGTTCTCCGTGTGTGTATATATGTATATATATATATATGAGATTAATAAAAATTCAGGCTATATGGTATATTTCTCATTCATTCAATTTTATCATTCCAGTGGAATGTTAAAGTTGAAGCATATATAAAAAGAGACTTCAACGTTTTGATGCCAGTGTTTAATCAACTAAACAGAACAGGAGAGAATACCTTGGCACCACAGAAAAACAAAATTTGATTTCATGAAATCACACACCTTTTAAAAATTCTTTAAGTGGGATCTCCCCACCCCCCATTTCAATTTCAGGCTATTGGTACCTTTGTTAGTCTCTATACATGTCAAATTAAAAAAGAGAAAGCTGTTTGCATTTCCTCTCCTCCAAACTCAGTTCCCCATAAAAGTGATACATGAAAGATGAAGTGAAAACCCCAAGATGCTCTGAACACAAGTAATTAGCTGACAAATGGCAGTAAAGCATACCTGGCTAACTTGATTTAAAGCCTCAGCTAGCAACTTCTGGTTTATTCCACATAGGTTTGCCACCTTCTTCTGGCATTTATGATGCACATTCATCCCACATTCTAAAAGAAATACAAGAATGGTTATAGAAGCATCAGGAAACGGCTGTCTGACATTACAGCAAAAAAGGCTGTTTCTCTGTGCAGTTCAGAAACCTTGTTTTAAGACCAGAGTGGACATAGATCTGTCATTGCTAACAAAATTGCAGCTTTTATCTTTAATACAACGAAGGCTACAAAAAACTGTTCACAAGGAAAAAACTCCAACCACCATTACTTTACCCTCAGAATCTGTTACAGTAAGTATGATCTTGCCTTTTTGTGGGAGAATTGTAAAAGCAGTATTTACAGTAAATGCTTTTGATACACTTTTGGGTGCTACCTAGAGCCAGAACCACCAAATTCCAGCTATTCCCAAAGCACTAATTCTGATTATACTCAAGATTACACCTCCACAGCATGTTTCCTGACTCTGTTAGCAGCTCACCTTGGCTGAGCTGTCACACGAGCCAAGTGCCTCTTGGCCTCTCTCTGGTACAGAGGCTTTTTCAACCCGCAGGGATGAGCTGAGTCCCATCCTACCTACCACACATGGAAATGTAGTGTGTAGGCAACTAGTGGGGGTGGAACACTGGGAAAGCACAGAGAGGTCCCAGCTGCCCTCCCTCCTCCCCTGTACCTTCACATTTGAGCCCTTGCTTGACCAGCCCCCAGAGCAGGCTGCCACAGTGGTCACAGAAGGTTGGGCTCATGTAGTTGTAAACTCTGAAGCGATGAGGCATGTCAATGTTGAACCTTTCCTTCTGAAACTGAGCACAGGCACAGGGCTGAGGCACTGCCCACAGCAGGACCAGCTTCTGACAGAAAACTGCTTGCATATTACAAGGCTACAATGATTTTATATTAGTCTTACATCCCTCATCCAGCAGGGAAGGATCTCCCATGAAATACCACCCACCCCCTCGCTGGGCTTTTAACTACTTTTTTGACTGGAAAACTTTGTCCACTTCAAGAGAAGACAGCACCTTGGGTTGTACAGCCAAGTATCTCCCAAATGGACTTGGCAGTTTCTGTACAAGGTTTTGTTAGTTCAGAAGTGTTTAATTACATAATTACACTATAAATATATCATTCCAGCTCTTACCATTGTGTCCCTGCTGTTGGCTGCAGTACCAGTACACCTCCCAATGATTTTATCAATACATTTCTTATGAATAGCAGCATTGCATTCTTCAAGACATGCACAAGAAAAAAAAGGATTCCTTCAGATAATAAATACATGGGATGAGGTGTTTGCATTTCATAGCAGAATGTGAAAAACACACTCCATCACATCACATTACATCACATACACCAAAAACTTCTTCTCTATCAAGATGATGATCCTTTTTAAGCTGCTTCCCCCAACCCCCTCTTTTTGTTACAAGCTTTATTTTTAAACTAAATCAGCCTCCATTAGGCCATGCCACCAACATTCAATAACAGAAGGACAATATTATGCTTTAGGGTTTTACCCTCTGATATCTCTCTCCTCCCTGTTTGAAGTAATGCACAGAGACCTATACTAAGTCAAAAGAGCTTTTCAATTTAGCTGTAAAACCTCTCAATAGTTGTGAATCATTTCAGAAGAGGTTTCACAAAAACTGCTGTCATAAGTGAGTGCAACTTGTCAAAAGCATTACACATTCTTGAGATGAATAGCTAAGCCTAAATTGATACTAAAGCCCAGGTAGGAATCTTAGTTAGATTCCTTCAGTTATTGTGCAAGATTGATATTTAACATCTACTACCACCTATGGTGATGGTGCAGTGTGCCATGCATATTTACAAATGATTTTTTTCAACAGGAACTATTAGATCTTCAGAATCATGTGGAAAGCAGTGCAAGAAATGAAAAAAATCAACTTACGCCTACACTTGTATCCCTGCTTGTTGAGTCCCCTGAAAAACAAATTATAAAAAAGGAATTAAAAAAACATCCATGTGCTGGAATAAAAGGTAGGTTGTTTTTTTATTATTATTTTTACCATGTCAACCAATTAATCCTTTGTCTATGGGAATATTTGTTCCTATTAATAAACTGGTCTACATTCTGCTAATCAGAATCTTCTGTCTTAGGAAAGCATAGTTTAGAAGATAAGATAGATAGACCAGCAAATTAGGAGGGAAACCAGAAATGTCAAGATTTCAATCACATGGGAAATCCTCCTGATCTGACTTAGGATGAAAACAGCCTCACTTTGAAAGGGATCCAACTTCTGTCTCTCTCTGAGTCTTTACTGTGCCCTCAGCTACATCACATATCAAAGTTTGAGCATAAATTTCTCAGATCCACCCATCTTGTTCTCTTGTGACAGAGCTGCTAATGATTATGTGCCAGATCTCACTTGATGCTGATGGAATTTTTGTCAATTATTTCAGTGGCAAAAATATTCAACATTCTATTTTTTAATGTGAAAGAGACAACTATGGTTCTTGGGTATAAAAATGCTCTCAGTAAACATATAATTTCAATTTTCAAACGCACGTGAATTTTTCCAAACACACATCATGTTTTGTCTCAATGTACCTGAAGCAAATTTTGAAGTTATTTGGGAGTGAGGGAAACTGAATTTTTCCTTCTTACCATACAAATTCTTTGCAGACAGAGCAAAATGTAGGTTGTCCAAAGAAGGTGGCAATAAACTCATGATTTTTGATGTAGTGGATTTTGGCTTGCTTGATGGCTCCTCTTCTGTTAATAGTTACTGTCCCCTCATCTTCCTTCATTGACTGTTTGCAGTCTAAGGGTGAGACAAGAAGACATGCTTTTAATACTTACAGGCATTAAAAAGATTAATATTTGCTTCTCCCAAGTGTTCAGTTTGTTTTTCTGTTTCAGAATTGTGTTTCTCTTTATTTTACAGCTGCATTCTGCAGACTTGCAGTCCAACAAGGTTAGAACACATGCACACACTGCTTCCTAAGGTGTCTCCATGTCCCTGTCTGCAAGCACATAGCCCATTTTTCTAGAGAAATGACAACCACAGTAGTGTCTTGAAAAAGTGTAAGTTCCTATATGTTATGTGATTTACGTTTAAGATAAATAAACATTTTATTCAAAGCAGGAGTGTCCAGCAGAAGCCTTTCCATGCTGCTGCTCCACATGCCCTCCTGACCCAGGGAATACAGCAGAATTTCAGGTGAAGTGCTGCAGGACCTTGAGTCACCATCTGACCATACTACTTGGAAATGGCTTTCTTTCAGCCTCCAGGATCAGTAAGCAGTGAGGACAAGTGAGATTTTTCAGTCAGACATTTCCTGTCTCATAACATTGATGATCTGTCAACATGTCTCAGTCTCATTCCTCTCCCCTCCTCCTGTAATTTAATCACATTAAATTACATGTAATATTAAGCCAAGAAATAAAACAACAAATTCCCAGACTCCAAGTCAAACTGGCTCATATAGATCCTTCATTACAGGTTATACTTATTTCCACCCACTTTCAAGGAAGCTTCTGAGTTTCTTTTACAAAAATGAGTAAGATTGAGACACAGACTATACTGTATTACTTTTACATTTCAAAAACAACAGGAGTTTGTAACAAAGAGTGTATCAAGAGAGACTGGGTAACAAGTAATTTAACCCTAGGACACATTCCTTGTCAATTCAGAGGAACTGTTGAGGGTCAGTCCTGTCCAGCAGGAATAAAGGCTTGAATCAGCAATGAGGGGCTGATCAACCATTAACTCCATCAGCTCTGGCCAGCAGCTTGTGGGTCCCATTCTGGAAGAAACATGGACATGGTTCACACGTCCAAAGTGCTGCAAAGCTTAGGGTGACAAGAGCTTGCCATTTGCAGGCTGGGAAGTCCCACAGAAACACAGCAAGCTGAAAACAAACAGAAGAGCGTTTTTCCCACTGTCAATACAAGAGTTTTTTTAATTTGCTTTATTGCATTGCTGCCTGTTATCAAAATCAAAATCAATGGGAGCTTTGCTTTTTGTACTGACAGAAGCAGATTTGTTTCCTTGGCCAAGTCACACTCCTGGCAATGTCTGAATTTACTACAAAGTTATCCAGGAGCTCTGGTTTTCTTATTGCTAGCTGCACTTGGTTCTTGTCTTCTTATTAGCTGGCTGCCACCACTGCTATTCCAACAGACCCTGAACCTGGAATACAATCTATCATTTGACACCATTCCGAGTGTCCTAATATATGTTATCTGTCTCAGCCACCAGCAGCCAGACAGCAGCAGCATGTGCTGTCTTAGAAAAGAAAGGACACCAGCTCAGAGATTAAGGGAAGATTAAACATATTAGTGAAAAGAAAATGGAAAATAGGTCCCCGAGCTTTGCTGCTAGGTATTAATGCACTTTTCTGAGAGACTGGCAACCTGGTTCAGAGAAAACCCAGCCTGACACCTTCTGAAAGGAGCTCACAGAGTGCACTGTGACACCCTGGCACCGTTTGTGCCCCTGAGTTACCTCTGCCCTGGCAGGAACAGGATTCATTTTTGCTGTTCAAACAGGCTATAGTTCATTCACCCAACGAAAACTCTGATCAGCTGCTGCACTTCAGCTTGTCCAAGTCTGCAAACAGTACTATCTCTTTGTTTAACCCTGCTGAGCAAATACACAGACCTCACCCACTGCTCCTCCAGTGGTTCAGGGAAACCACACACCCAAGTGTGTGTGCAAGGAAAACAAGGTGGTTGGGAGTCAGCAATACTTCGTATTGTTTGCTGCATGAAAAGAATGTCTTTGTAAAGGAGATTTAATCAGTAGCAGGAACAAAGCAGAGAAAGACGCTTTGCTTTATAGCACCTCTTCTGAGGAGATCAACTGTGATGGAGCAAATTAATGGACACAAGCAAACGAAGTGTTTAGTGAGGAGCTAACAGGTGAACAGGACACGACTTCTCATGCTTAAATACTTGGAGCAATTTAGTATTGCTGATAGCGTGTGCAGAAGCCTCTGACAAAACTTTATCAAGGTATGGGAAACAGTGGTGCTTCCTGTCTGCAGCACTGGTATCAAACTTAAGAGAAATACGTAAGAGTGACTTTTTTTTTTGAGAGGACAATTAATCAACTAATCACTTTGGGTTTTTCATCTTTTTTTTTTCTTTGAACACTTTCCTTAAACATACTTTAATGGAGAAGAATCCTTGAGCACAGCAAAACTTCAAAATCTGCATGTGAGAATATGCAGTCTTCACAACCAGCTGCCTCATTAAATACCTTTGCCAAAACCAACCAATATACCAAAGCATAGCTGAAAACATTTTTGTATTTTGGTTCAGAAGCAACTGAGAGATTTGGAGAGCAGCTGTTAAGTCAAGTGCACCTGAAGCTGAGGTGGCTCTGAAATGATAGCATAACTAATTCCAATTTATTATGGCCATGTTTAACAAGTTATCTTTAATGCTTAAGTTACCTTTAATTTGCATTGCTCAAAAAAAGTTTTAAGCAGTTCAGCCAACCATGGACTCAACTGGGCAATAAAGGCTTAATTTTGAAGATGCAGAGACAATTAACAATTGCAGGGAAGTAGCTTTCACAACAACTGTATGGATGCAGGGTGGAGATGGGAGAGGGAGAAACATAAAGGGATAAACTGCTTCTCCCTCCAAGCAAGCCAGGATTCCCATTGATTAAACGCTTGTCACGAACCAGCACATGGTCGGGAGTCAGGTACAAACCAGCTGAATCAGCAAGTAGAATCCAGGTGACCTCTGTGGCCTGGACTTTAAATGAATCATTTTGGACCCAGCACACACCATTAAACATAATCTATTTCCTCTATTGAGAGCTGTGGTTAATATTTATCACTGTCACATTTGTGGATTTCAAGGTCCCTTCTCAAAACTTGCAGCTGATGTGACAAAAGAACCCAGAACTCCTCTGTGCTGTGTATTCATTAAGAAACCATGAAGAACAGCTGTGAATTGACAGTGCAGCTCTCCAGATGTGCTGTAAACACACCACTGTATTCACTATTGAGCTGCAGCACCACTCCTTCAGAACATTTCTCAGTCCTCACAGCCACTAACACAACACCCAGCTCCTCGTCTGGAAAACATTTACTAAAGCAATATTGCTGGGGCTCTGCTGAACTGTAACAGACCTCAAGGTGAGATGTCAAACTGTCTCAATTGAACCTCGGAAGTCCAAGCACAAAAGAAAACAAGCTCAGAACAGCCCTAATATTTTTTTAAAAAGAAAGAATTGAAAAAATATTTACCATCTTCAGAGTTAATTTTTCATTTTAACCTGCCAATTTCACGGCGCTGTTTGTGAACAGAGGAAAGATAACAGTGCTACTGCCAGAGACTGGGAACCAGGACTTCAAACAGGGACAGGCAAAGCATTTTATGAGCTAACTGATGGCTCAGGTTGAGTTTTGCCTGGAACTTTATAATAAATTACAAAACCAACTAACATTTCTGTTCAGTGTCTGTCTCATTCTGCTGTTCCGCAGCCCTGCACTTGGCTTTGCTTGAAAGTTAAGTGCACCTTCAGGTCAAGAAAAACATTAATCTCATCGAGCAATCATTAAAAGGGAAAGCTTGTTCCACACAAAGGAGACTTTCCTACCATGACCCATCTCACAGAAAAGCTGTTTTTTAACATGGAGAAGATTGCTTTAAAGATCATCTGTCAAAACAAAACAAAAAACCCTCAAAAAAACAAAAACAATTCACCATTTACAGAAATAGAAGTTTTCCAAAAGCCTACGATTTGGTGACATGAAGTCACTACGTTAAATCGTTTTGGTCCCAGTGATCATCACAACATTTCCTTTACAGGCAGAGCATTAATAGTACTATGCATTTATTTTTTTAGAAAAAATTTTTTAAACCATCTCCTCAGTTCTCAGTACTTGTGGACTTTACACTGCTGACACTTAGATAGCAAAACTAATAATTTGCTAGTGCAGAAGCCATTATTACTTGCTCTCAAACTTGGCACATAATCTCAAATTACCTCTCTCAGCCCCAAGCAGTTATACTACAAGTTTTAGCACGAGTGGTCAAAAACGGTACTACAAGCTCTCAGCAGCACCTTTATGAAAAGATACATGTACTACATGTGATAGTGTGCACATTTCTACTGCAAGATAAACTACAAGCATGTGACACTGTTCTGCAGAGGCTGGGACACCCACGGGACACCAGGGACACCCATGGGACACGGACTTCTTGCCTTCTCCTCACAGAATGGTTTGGGTTCAAAGGGACTGGCAAGACCACATCGTTCCACACCCTTGCCATGGGCAAGGGCACCTTCCACTAGACCAGGTTGCCCAGAGCCCCTTGAACAAATAAATGAAGTGCTGCCCTGTCCCCTGAGCCAGCACCTCCTGCTGTTGTGACTGACACTCACAGGGCACTGAGGGGCTGCTCTGCAGCTGCTTTAGCACATCTCTGCTGAACCAGCCCTTCACAGGCATTAATGATGCCAATGGTCTTTTACAAAAGTGCTATAACACCAGAGTTTTAACAAGCCCTGCCTTTCAATCCAGGATAAAAAACAATCCCAGGTCCACACTGCAGCCTTTGTAGTGCTCACGCCTGCCCAGAGCTGCTGTGAGAACACGGCCTGTGCTCAGCAAACAGAGCACTTCTTATTTTACACTTCAGTAAGTGTTCTATACAACCCTTCTGCAGAGATACCTGATATCTCATTTGCTGTAATAAAATGGAATAAACTGGATTTTTCTTTTTCAAATTGCAAAGGCACGGTAAAACCAACCTTTAGACATAGACATTTGGCATCTAAGTCAAATTTCTACTGAACGTATAAACTGTATCAAATTTTCTTTGCTCCACACAAGTTAGCTATCCTACCAACCACAAACAACACCAACTTGGTGTTTCTGAAATCACTACATCTGCAAATATCTGATTTTCTTAATCCACTTAGAGGCAGAAGATGTTTTTATTAAATTCATGCAATCATGCTTCTAGCTGCAGATTAAAGCAGATGACAGGTGCCACTGAACAACCTTCAGATTTGCCAGATTTCTAGAAATAGTATTTTCTCAGCTAAATGACTAAATTATCCCCACGTACAATTATAAGGCCCAGTTCTGGCCTATTTTTAATAATGTGACAATCCTTCCACAACATACCTCATCCACAGAGATACTTTCTTCAAACATTAATTTAGACCCATACAACATGCAGACTGTGATAGCAAATCTGTTATTGACCCTACCATTTTTCATAGATGCCTCAGAAAAACTCTGAAGTCTCATGCTTCCCCAAAACTCATCTCAACACACAGAGGAAAACCTATTCAAAATATATGCATCTCTCTAGTTCAAGTTCTTCTCTCAGAAGTCAGACACTTGAGATATCAAAAGTTCACATGCAAATTACTCACCTTCTGGTACTTCTAATGGCATTGTAAGGAAAGAATTCACTAATCCTTACTGCAGGAAGCTGAAGCCAGCAAAACAGCAATTCAGAAACTGAACCCAAGACACCAGCACACTCCCAAAGCTGCAAACACTGCACAAGACACTCAGCAGAGTGAAGTCCTGGGTTTTCTTACTCAATAAGGTCATTAACTACATTTGAATAAACAAAGATCAAGCAAAGCATTAAACATATTGCAGCTCCCACCTATTAGAACTAAAGCTGCTTTACAGAATTATAACCTAGTTTCAACACTACAACGAGAGAAGGAGAGGCAGAAAGAAAACAATATTCTGAAATTAAAATTGAGGTCAACACCCTGTTCTCACATTTCACACACCAGAAGAAAAACTTCTAAATTTCCAGCATAAACTTGTATTCAAATCACAGGACAGAAGACAAAAAAGTTCTCTGACAGCTCTAAGCCAGGGATCTGCAGTCCCCATTTTACAGGGTCTAGAAAGCCAAAAGCCAGCCCTCTAAGACTGGAAAGACTTCCCATACATAGCCATAGATTAACTGGCCATGCCCCAAAATGCAAAAAAGTTATAAAAATGAAAAGTGTCAGTGTAGCCTACCATAGATGAAATTTTAATACTAGTTTATTCCATGATTTTTTTTCTCTAATAATATACCTGTCAATGGAACAGTAACACACTCATTTCTCACTACTGCTCTGTACCATTGAAGCAGAGGAAGGCAGTTTTCTCTAAAGATGGCAGAATGTTTGCTACTTAGAAGGAAAGTTTGAAAAGCAGAAGCTTTAGTTTGCAAAACAAGCCAAAGAAAGAATTATTCCCTTTAACAAAGTGCTTGGAGATTTTCAAACAAAGGGCAGCACCTATAACTCAAAGACACCAATGGTAGCAATACCTTCAAATAAATCAGGGAACAACTGAAATACCAGTTTCAGAACAAGCCTTTTTTAGTATTTTAGACACAGCTGCCAGAGTGTTCTGTGTGAAAAGACAGGTCAGAGAGAGAACAAAATGGTATCTGTATAGGAAGGAATGTGAACTGTCTCTGAGCTTTCAACTATTAACTAAGGGTTTTAGCAATGTCAAGAATGGAGGTTAATACAAACATCCTTGTAATGCACTAACAAACCTCTCTGCCCTAATACTGGTAACTACTAATTTAATGAGAGAAAACATTTACAATAGTGCAGTGATGAGCCAAAAATCATTTAATGTTTTCTTATTTAGCAGTATACAGATATTGACATGAGGAAGGTTTATCATTTTGAGATGTAGTACTATGTTAAAATGTATTGATATTTGCAGTGTTCACATCAAATATGAGACTGAGTGACTTTCCTTCACAAAATGTAGATGTATAAATGTATTGAAATATCTTGAAAGGCAATTTCCACCTCTGTGGTTTAGTTACTAAAAAGAGATCAGTGACTAATTTTATGTAAGGCGTAAGGTAAATAGGAAATTGTTGCAAAGTAGAAGATCAAAAAAGTACATTAACAGATTAATCTTAAGTTGCCAAATAAAGTATGATTGCATGAATTAATGATCTATTTGATATTTAGGCTTCATTCACTGCCATCTGCAATCCCTCATAAAGGCAATGAGAAGAAGTGCAAGAACATTGCACCTATTTTTAAATTATTTTGATTACTAAGTACAATTATTTTAGTACCTTCCCACTAACAGCTAATAATAAATTATGGAAGGTTTTCACTTATGCCATCTCCAGTTTTCCTCATGTCTGTGTAGGGAGGAGGAAATATGCTTCAGCCTCATCAGATAATCAATTAAGAACACAGAAATTGGGTTTGTACAGGTTTGGTTGAGAAACTTCTAAGTTTCCAGGAGAAATGGATTTCTGTAGGTCTCATTAAATTGATATGATTCCCACAATACCACTGTCCCCTGAAACAGCCTTGCACAGAAAACCATGACAAAGACCAAGATGAAGGTTTTTTCAATATTATGGCTCACAAGAGTTTGAATGCAAACCAGAGTATTACTGGCACATAAACAGAGAGCTTTGGATCTTCAGAGAAACACTCTCAGCTACTCACTCTTAAAAGTTCCACAATTTTTTAAAATTTTGCTTTATCACAAAGATAAAATATCAACTCTGAAATGTCACCTACTGTACCTCACATTCTATTTTTAGTACCTTTTCTAGTATCTGTCACACAGACTGCACATATGGTAAAAAAATATATGGTGTTCTCACAATGAATTTGTTCTGTGAGAGCAGAACTGTGCTCCCTGTATATATCTGTGGGGAAAAAGACACCAATGCTTCAAAACTTCCTGCTTACTCTCTCCATTTATTATTTATACACACATAGTATTAAACCTTGTAAGACTGATAGACAGTTATATTATAACAATATTCCCATGAAATAATGGTTTCATGATTTCTAGTATGGGAAAGTTGTAACCACTAGCTAAGAAAGTTTCCTTCAGGAAAAAACTCCAGATACACAAATCCATGCTAAAATGCTTGCTTTTATTATTGTACTTCAAGTTTCTTTCCAAATAGTGTGTGTATGTTTCTGACACAGACAGGCTGTTCACTTTTCAAACTTGTATGTCAGAACATTGACTAGATTTGCATTTTAACACTAAACCATTCACTCATTGCTACAATCAGTTTCTGTGACCAGTGAATAGGATGTCTGAATCCCAGGAAACTCAGACCCAGTTCTCCAATCCACAAAAAAAATTTCCCACATGAGCTATAACATGAGATTTAACTTATTTGCACCTAAAAAGGAACAGGTAATGTATTTTCTATCACATCAAAACATGAGGACAGACAAATGAAAGATCCAAAACTGCCAAAATGCAACAGCATTTAGAGGCACAAAGGCATTTAGAAATGAAAAAATTCAGCCATGAGTTCACACAACAAAAAAAGCCTAGAAAGCAAATTGATTAAATCAGAAAATTCTACCCAGTACATCAGGTGATATTTTTGGAGCTATATCCTGTGTTCTGCAAAAGGAGTGTGAGAAATAAACTTTTTTCACATAAATAACTGAAAATAAATAATTGACATTACCTGCATCTTCCAAAAAATACTGCACAGCCATCAGTACCTTCCCTTGTGGTTGTAAGTCAAGCTATGGAAAGAAAGATACGAACAGTGAAGTGTGTGGTTCACTGAATCTCTCGGGAATCCAAGCAGCTCTTTTTAGGGAATCAAAGTAGAATATTCAATAACTATTTGATTACAATCCTCTTCCATATCTCACTTCTGCAGCTGAGTCAGGGGCTTTTATTCTCTTTTTTTTACTAGTGTGCTGCAATGCTTTGATGTCTACCCAAGAGTTCAGCAGTCAGAGTTCACATTGTTTGTACACATCCCATTCCTGTTTCTGCAAAGAAGTTTAGTGGCTTCTGTTTTTACCAGTAATAAACTCAATTTGCACAATAACACAGTTCTAAAAGAAAAAGTCTATACAATCCTTTGTATGTTTATTGAGAATACAAAGCATAATGATACCAAATGCTGTTGCCTGTAATGAAAAAAAAATGGTATCATCAAAATTTGTTTTTCTTTCCCTTTCAAGCCATTACACGTGGTTTCTGTGGCAAATTCTACAGACCAGAAAAAAAAAAAAGTGCCTTTTAAGCCAATAGCTGAGGTCAGTTCCTGTGCTCAGAAAGTAGCCACTAATTCTTAAACTGCCTTCAGAAAAGATAAGAAATTCTTGAGCACAAAAGTGATTCAATCTTAACTTGAGCATCAAGCAATCCCTGGGTTACACTGGGATTACTCGGGAGGGAAGAAAACCAACCTCCAAACAAAACCAAACCACAATTACACCAGATACATCCATGAACACAGCCCCAAAAATCCCATCATCCTACTGGGATAATGACTAAGTTTTAATCTTTAAGGTAATGTCTAACACTCAGAACATCTGCCCAACAAAGTTTACAGAAGATGAAGACCTCAGTTACAGCTACTACAGCTGGGCTGCCTCTCCACACACACAAACAACCTTATAGGCTATGCTAAGTGAACTAACAGCTCTTTGCTGGCCATGATGGCCTGTCCAAGTCATGGCAGGTTGTACAGAGAAAGTTTAAGACTGATGATGTCTGTGTGGTACCTGTTCTTTAGATAATAAGCAGAGGACTTCAGACCACTGAATTGGCTAAAACTGATCACTAAAACTGATGCCTATTAGTTTTTAGTCTTCTGAATAATTATTCTTGCCTCAGAATTCAACTCAAGGTGTGAAAAAACCCCGAGTGTAACAGGTGAATACAAACCAGTGAGGTCCCACCAACCTAGGAAAATCTGTATGCCCCTTCAATTTTAAAAGGCACAGGGCCATTCGTTCAACTTGAAAGAAACACAAGCAGGTCAGCAATTTTGAGGAATGAATCCTTTCCCTTACCCAGAACTCTGCTTTGCCATTGCCCTTCTTGCACCGCTCTGCCAGGACTGACACACCCACAGTCACCTCAGACAGAGGCTCTTCTGCTGCTTTCATCAGCACTATCTGGATCACCCGGCCCTCGTAAATGTGGGCATCAAATGTTGATTTCCATTCTGGATACATGGTAGGTTTCCTCTGAACCAGAGTTTTTCCTCTCTCTGAAAGCCACACACACACAAAAAAGACAGAAACAGTAAAATTAAATAATGTAGACCGAGTACTTAAATTTGACAAAATATAGGAGAGAATATCTGTACTGACACTAAAAGCACTTTTACTGTGGTTGGAACAAAGTTTAAATATTCAGTTCAAATGTTCACGACTTGGGAGGCAAAGCACATCCTGACCAACACTGCAAAGGCAGTGAAGGTGTTAACATGCAGCCAGAGACCAGGAGGGAATTCAGAAACTGGTTTAGTCAGTCACAACTGGACTGGGAATATTTCATGGCTCCATTCTTGTATAAATCTCCATGATGTGTCATCTGATCACAGTGAATACCTACTGCTATAAGATAATTTAAGATACATCTTACACTGTTTAAATTGAAACCAGTGCCTGAGAGATGAAAGGCTTCACATTTCATTAATCTACTTCCAAGTTATGAATACAAGTGAAATGTTGGGATAAGTCACTCTTCCTTGACATTGTACTCTATCTCTAACATGACTCCTACTTTTTAAAGGGTATTTCAGGGCCTTATCTGTCCTCTCTAGCACAGGCAGACCTTGTGCAGTTAAGGAATAAGAAAAAAGCTCTAATGACCTCAAAAAAGTCTGTTTTTTGTTTTTGGTAACATTTACCCAGTCTACCATAAGAGCATCTCAACAGACTCCTTTGTTAGGAGTTTTACAGTGCTTTACTATTCTCATTAGATGTATTTTTTTCCTTTTTGCCAAGAAAGGTTGGACTGGATGATCCTTGAAGTCTCTTCCAACCCAGTATTCTATGATTCTAATACACGGCTTCAGTCTCTCTTGCTTCCATTAAGCTAATTTCTTCCTCTTCATATCTCAGGCACAGAAAACAGCCAGTGATTGTATAATCTATACCAAGATTGCTTATTTCGAGACCTAGGTCTCTAAGTAGTCCCATCAACACATCCAAAATGATGTTTCCTGCCAAGCAACCACATCCAGCTCTTTGCTGTGACTCTGTCACACAAATGCCACCTCTTGGTTTTTCTCTGTGATTTGCTGCCAAGCCAATTAGTCTCCATTTGTGCTCAGATAACTGAGTATAATTTCCCACATTCTTTCATACATCATTTCTGCTATTTATCAAGATCATTTGTTGCAATAAAAGTGCTTTCTAAGAGCCTTTCAAGCTCTGAACGATCCATTTGTTGTTATGATATCAAGGCTATAGTAAAGTAGATTAAATAGTTGGACCCTTCCCCCAGAAGCTGCAGTGTGGTCTATTAGATTTTTAATATTTTAAAATCTTCCTGGAAACTCAAGGCAAAGCCAGTGTTCATTCATTAGTAGCCTGCTGGATGCACTCCACCTAGTTGTGCTGAGCTCTGCAAACAAGTGTAGGGAATCGTGTCCTTGTGCTGCTTTATTAGGGAATTCTTGCCAACAGCAGCACTGCAAATCACAGCTCGGACAGCAGAGCTGAGCAGCTTGCCAAGGGGTGTTCCCAAATGCTCAGAAATGGCCATCTGAGGACTTCCTCCATTGCAAAGAAAACTTGAGCATTCCTCCTCTACTCAACTAAAAGCTTTTCTCTTGAATTTGTGACACACTGCAGACAGAAAAACTCAAATCTTCACAGTACAAACCTACTTCCAGAGCCGTGTACTATGGAAAAATTTGAAAGTATCACAGAATCAGAATTATTTAGTTTGAAAAAGACCTTTAGGATCATTGAGTCTGACCACTAATCCAGCACTGCCCAGGCCACCACTAAACCATGTCCCCAAGTGCCACATCTACATGTCTTTTTAAATCCCTCCAGGGATGGTGACTCCACTGCTTCCCTGGACAGCCTGTGCCAGTGCTTGGCAACCCTTCTGGTGAAGATATTGCCCTAATATCCAATCTAAACCTCCCCTGGCACAACTTGAGGCCATTCCTGTCACTTGCTCCCTGGGAGAAGGCACTGACCCCCAGCCTGGCTACAACCTCTCTTCAGGGTGGTGTTATGAGTGAGAAGGTCCCCCCTGAGCCTCCTTTTCTCCAGGCTGAGCCCCCCCAGCTCCCTCAGCTGCTCCTCATCAGACTTGTGCTCCAGACCCTTCCCCAGCTCAGTTTCCCTCTCTGGACATGCTGCAGCACCCAAATGTCCTTGGAGTGAGGGGTCCAGAACTGAACCCAGGATCTGAGGTGTGGCCTCACCAGTGCCCATCACAGGGGGATAGTCACTGCCCTGGTGATGGTGAAAACATACAGGGAGAGCTCAAATAAAACAGAATTTAGAGGTTATTAGGACAGACAACAAAGGCAAGGGGGATTAAAAGCGTGCTGGCTGCACAGCAAGGCTTTTATACTGTCCTACTTCTTGGATTGCTAAAGTGAGAACCCTTCATCAAAAAGCACTCTTCAGGAGGCATCCCTGGGAATTGGAGACATTGCATCTATTTGTAGAACCTTCGAGAATAATTCAGGGTTTTTAGAAACAGCAGCAGTTTATAGAAGAGTTGGTAATATTCTCTGTAAGATTCTTAGAGGGAGAGAGAACTATTTCAGTCTATTCACAGGATTCTCTATTCCTGTGTCCCAGTTAAGATCTCCTTTGATCAGTCACTACATAAATTCCTACTCTATGTGAAACATAAAGAACCATATGAATTACTGGCAAAAACTTCCAGCCTGGCCATGCTGCTTTTGTAATTAAAATCCTACTAATCAAGATTTGTCATGGATCACACTGCCTGCCTGCAAATGAACACTGAAGTATCACAAAGAACAGCCTTCAAGAAGAACACTGTTCCTACCCCTCCTGTGTTCAGGCCTCTTTTGCTTCTCTGCTAAAGTTACTGGCTCCAAAACATGTCACATTTCCAAATTGGCTTAATGCCTAATCATTAGGCAACATGATTTTCTTCCTCCTATACAATAAGCTTTTCCTTGATCATGTTTCAGCAGGCAAATCCAACAAACAACAGCAGCATCAGATTGTTTTCCTGATTATTCCAATTAGTTACTGCTCCAAGGTTCACTGCCTTGTCTGGAAAAAAAGCAGTGGATTTACTTAGATCACTTTCACCTCTCCACACATTATGGCAACTGCAACACCTTCAACACCATTTCTTCAGAAGTTCTCCCAACAGATTAGGAAACTGGGCAATTGGAGCTTAATACATATGATGTACATATTGATGACACCACTTTCTGGAAAGGGCACCATGCTTTGTATTTATAGCTTAAATGCAGCTTTTTCCCTCAGCAATAAGGGAAAAGACCAATCACATTGTGAAGAAGAAGAAAATTCAGCCTTTCTTGCATTCTTTGGTGTTTTGTGAAGCCCTAGAGACATACTGCAGGATAAAGCTGCTGCTGTCTAACTCAGAACAGCAATTCCCTCTCATCCTGTTTGGCTACACTGGTGTATTCCAGCCAAATGTAAAAAATACTATAAACCTTGGGACCAGTTTCTGTAAAGATGAGGTCTTTGAAAGCTGAGGGCCTGGTGAACAGGGAGGTGCTAAAAGACCCTGGGTGCAAGTCATTTCAAGCAAACAATTCTGCCAAAATGCCTTAGTTTAGTTACATCTGGCACTCACAGAGCAGGAGGGGACAATGCTTTATTTTCCATTACCAAGCCTTGGTCACGCAAAATTCACGCAAAAAAACCCATGCCATAAAGATTTTTCATCTGCTTCCCCACATATTTTGTGAATAGTCACATGTTGGTGTTGAAGCAAGAAATTAGAGACCTTACACATCACCCTACTAAGTGCTGAGCACTCTGGCTGCAGGACAAGAATGCACTAAGAAGCCATTCTTGGTTTAAGGTAGAGGTAGAGAACAACAACCATTGTTATTTCTCCTACTCAAAGAAAAGCTCATGTTGAAGTGCTTGGCGTGACAGGAACAGCAGAACTCATAACCATTCACAAACTAGGAAGGATTGCAATATTTCTCAAAAACTTAATCATATTCAGAAAAGCATCCCCATTTGTAACCTCACCTGTAGTCAATGCTTCCTTCATCTTGATAGCACAGAAAGGCTGTTGTTCTCCTTCATTCTGCACAGGTCCCAGCTCAAAGGAGTTGAAAGATATCCGTAAGAAGGGGGCCATTGCTCACAAAGACACACAACCTAAGTGGAAAGAAATAAGTAAAAACCATAGAATAAAAGACCAGGTCTAAGACGTCTAAGAAAGTGGCACACATTTCTCAGCAGCCATCAGAGCTTATATTGAAGCTACAATCATATGACTTCTATTCAAGCCTTGCTTTCAGGTGGCAGTGCACTAATCCCAGGAAGCATCCAGAGCTGGCAATGCAACCTGTGAGCCTCCATACCTGCACATACCAGGCAAAAAGAGGAGGGAGAGAGAGAAAAAGCTTCAGCAGTACTGTGTCACCTGGTTTAAAGTGTTAGGAATTACAAGAATTCAAAACACCCGTAATTTCTAAGTCAGCAAACAGGTGTTTCACTACAGTCTTCCCTCATTCTTAAGAGCTTCTGAACTTAGGGCAGATTTCAGTTTACAACTCACAGACCCTTCAGCAATGGTGTTTGCCCTGTAGCTTGTAGGACAACACTGTTTTGTGAAGCAAAAAGTACTTTTTCAACCGGTAAGAGAAAACAATCATTTGATAGCAAGGCAATGCTAGTGCAATCAGAGAATGAGGAATGCAGGAAAGGAGAGATTAGGGGAAAAGAGTTAACAAGGTAACAGGAAGAGATGATGAAAAAAAAGAAGACTTGAAACTGGGCTGAACTGGCCTTTTGGTTGTAGATTGCTAACCAGCCCAGTCAGGCAGCATTAGGAAGAACATTTGAGGCAATCCTGCACATGCTAGAATTTTTTTAATGTACAACATTGACCTGAGAAACAATTAACATTCCTCTTCTGTCTCTTAAGGCCTATTCAGTCATTTAGATAAAATACTGAAATCAAGACTCTGCAGGAAACCAGCATAGAGCTCCCAACACCACCATCTGCACATCACACTCCCCATAAGGAGATCATTTTCAATAAATGGAAAAAATTTAAGACCAACATTTATTGAGCTAGTTCTAATTAACTGATGGTTCCCCCACTTTCTTTTCTGTAGAGTAAGGCAGAGTTAGAAAGCAGCTTTAGGATTACTTAATACCACTGCTTGTTCTACTGAAAAACTGAAAGCCACGACTACAATTCACATTCAGATGGTCATCCAGACTCACAATAAAGCAACAACCCTCCCACACTAATCCACTGGTTATTGCAGCTTGGGGCACCATGTGATGAGACTGGAGATGGAGATGACCTCACAAAGAAAGAAAAATAGACAGCTTTTGTAAAAATTAACAAATACTACCTGATAGTTCGCTTTCACAAATGCAGTGTAAGCACAATGCTCATCAAGAGTTTTAACAAGGAACATATTTTAGTTGCTCCAGAGCCCTGGTGCTCACTATGTTCAGAACTACCCCCAAGTGATCAGCTGCCTGACTTGCCAGCACCAGATCACATATCATTAGTACACAACATGGATGTAAAAGAAACCAGATTTCATTCTCGTTCATCTCTGGGAAACAGCTCCAAGACCCCATTAGGCCACAGGTAGAAATGAGCTGGGTAGGTCAACATAGCTCCCACTGCAAAGTTTATTTGACAGAATCAAAAGATTGCAGGATAATTCTGGCTGGATGGGACAGCCCAGCTAGAAGTCACAATTTCCAGTACATCTGGGACAATATTAACAAAAAAAATTGGACAGTACTGACAAAGCTAAACTAACAATTGCACTGATTTCACTCAGCCCATCTGACTCAAGCCAAGGTTATCCCTGAAACAGAATACAGAGCTCTGCAACTCCAAATTAACAGATACAATAGAAACAGGTACAATGCATATACATTTTGAATAATCCCACAATCTTTCTCATTTCCAAAAGCCAAATATATGTGAAGGGCATGTTTTCAACCCTGCTTCAAAACTTTGAATATGTTTATTTGTTGTAGTTTCATTGTACTGGGCTTCATTGCATCTGAAATGTTCACTTCTCTCTCAGAAATGCTAAACACAAGCAATTCAGCAGTTAGAGAAAACACCAATATCCCAGAGTTTCTGGCAATGTTCAAAGTCCAAGGTCACAGTGAAAACTAGGAGACAACTGTTTGCTTTTTTTAGCTTAAACCCCCACCCCAAACCCTACAAACTCAACAGCTACCTGTCCTTGCCAAGTTTCTCTATGTTTATACATTATGCTTTTTTCACAGAAGTAGATATCTTATATTTCTGCATGCAAGCTCTCATTACATGTTACAGACTATACTGTGGAAGAGGGAGGTTAAGTGAGAAAGCAGGGTTTGAATTTGCTCCTCAGATACATTTTCCAATCCTTGTTTATGCTAAGATATGCAGTGAGATAGTTGAGAAGTATCAGCTGTACTGCTGTAAACAAAAACATACCCCACTAAAACTGTTTTTGGCAGTGAAACTCAGTGAAAGAGATGAATTTTAATTCAACAAAGTTTCTCAAAATCCCTGCTGAATACACTCATCCAAAGTGTTCCCACATTTGAAAAGCAAAAACACTGAAAGCAGTACATAGACTTTGACTATTGCACTTTAGACAAGAGTCCCCTTCTAGTCTCCATGACTGTTACAGAAGTGACAGCACAAGCACTGACTCTTGTTTTCAGAGCTGTATCTCTCAGGAACTGAAACTGCTATAAAACACCAGCTATGAATTGAGGGAGAGTTTACAATCTACTCATACAATCTGCATTGCAGCTATGAAGTATTAAAGCCAAACTGTTTTCCCTAAAGGGCAAAATTTTATCCAAACCAAATGGTGGAAAAACTGAGACCTGAGCTCCAAGAATATTACTATTCTAAATGACATGTTCAATATATCAGTTACAAAGCCATGTGCAAACTAAAAAAACAACCAAGGAGAAAAACCTTCCACTAAAATTACTCAATGTGAAGTACCTGGTGTTGGCCACACTAGTTCAGGGCACACCACCAGATGCTGTCCAGCAAAACATTCATTTTGTCAAGGATCTCTGATCTGCTCTATTGAAAGCTAAACCCACATTCTGGGATAGATTCTGCAAATTCCACAGTACCTTCCATAGAGCTTCAAAATTCAGAGCCTGCGACTATTTAATATGGAAAGAAAATCAATGGTGTTACTATCAACTATGGAGTGAGAGGGGGCGAAAATGGAAACATCTTCACATCATCAATGTCAACATCTGCTGGATGAACTAATGTTCAGTTTTCACACACTTGTAACATGCAGTTTTACAGAAATTTTCAAAGCAAATGAAAACCTTAAGTATTCCAAGGAGAATTCTATCGACATTTGCTAGCAAAAAATTCACATTAGGTTAAAAAACTACATACAGACTAAAGGGACAAAGGGTAAATCCTGTAGTTCCTATTTTTCCAAGGGTGCCCAGCAGCAACCAGGACTTTCATTGCAACTGCACTTGCCAGAGTTCCTTTGCTGCTGTAATTCTGCCTTGTTATAAACAGTGAGGACAAGTCAGCTTTAACACAACCCAGAAACAAAGCCATGGTTGTAACTTTTACACAAACCAGGAAGTCACATCAAAGCAGTGGATCATCTGGAGGAAAAGCAGTGGATCACCTGGAGGAAACGCTGACACTGGTTGACAACAGAAGCACTAAAAACCTCATGGGCTCAAACAGAGCACTGTTCCACCATTAATATGGACTATATATCCAAGAGAAATACAACTGAGAGAACTCCCCTGCTGATTTGTGCCTCTGCTTTCCTTGTAGCAGGTCAGTAAAACATTTAGCAGAGGGATGTAAAGCTGCACACACGTGATGGCTGTCCCATGCTGTCCTGCAGAACTGCTCTGGGTGCCACACAGTGCCTGCTTCCTGCTGAGGCTCCTTCCAAGGCCACACCACTGCTCTGGGAAAGCCCAAGACTGGGGAGGCAGCACCATACAAAGCTGACCTGGTGTTCAAGAAAGATAGCAACAAATTATGCCCAACTCGTTGCCCCCACAGCACTTCCGAAAACATGAACAAGGTCCTCCTTCCTTTTTGTTTGCAGCCTACAAAGGTGATTGTGTTACTTTCATGGCAATAATACAAGAAAGTCTGCAAACAAAGATGCTGCAAGTGTGATTATCATCCTTTACCTGGGCACACTGTGTTCTTATTGTTCCCACATGTGACAAGCCACACATGTATGACTCCCTTCACATGTATTCTTTCAGCTGATAATCCAAGAGACAAGAACACCACATGAGCTGTAGGACAATTCACTGAACCAGAGTAACAATGATGATAAACATTGTCTACATCACACATGTATGATTAATCTACATTAACAGGTTCTTTTACAAGCCCTGGCCTCTATTTGATGCTCTGTAGGTAGAAGTCAGTCTAAAAATGAAGGCGGTTTAGAAGAGACTTATTACATTTGGTGTCATCAACCTTGTCAAAAAGATACACAGCAGTGTTCCTTAGCAGCTGGACTTCCCTGGGCACTACTGCTACCCATGTAAACCCTGAAAAACAAACTTATATCCAACCTCAAATCACTTTACATCATGATGCTGAACATTCAGCTGCCAGAGATGGCAAAAAACATTATCTCCAGGTGCTTCTTTGAAAGATTAATGTCCACTGAGGACTTGAAAAGCATTCTCCACAAAACAAGGCTAAACTCACACATTCCATGTGGTTCCCTGCAGGAAAAGGAAAATTCTCCAAGAAGTATTGCCTCTGCAGCAGCATCACTTGTGCTTTTGTTTAGATTTAGCCATTAAAGTGCAACTACCTCCTATGAAGGGTATAATTTACTCCAGTTATTAATTTGATTAAACTGTCTATGGAATTGAAGAATGGTAATGAGGCTTCTCAGGAACAGTTCTAATAAACTACTTTATGTAGAAGATTTTACAAACAAAATAATAATAAACCTTAACATTAGAATTGTGGGACTATACACTCATGAAATTGAATTATATCCATTAGGTAATATTTAAAACCATGCAGTTATCTTCAGGAAGTCAAGGATGAAAAGAGTACCTTTAAAACAGCCCCAAAGCCCAATCAACTACAATTGCTGCAGTAATATTTCTAAAACTGTGTATCTTCATAACAACAATTTTAATACCACAATTCAATTTACTTGCTGTTAAACCTACTGCAAATGATTTTTTTTTGTTCATAATTTCAAAATGACAATTCTGTACACTAAATTCTGGTGTAAATTATGCAAGCTTTGGGGTTTACTTTGTCTTTCTTTAAAAATAGTACAAGTCCTAAGCCTAGCTTGGAAAAAATGTAGCTATCATTTCCTTCCCTTCCTCCCCCAAGTATTTTCTTTAAGATACTTCTGCTTCTGGTGGGTTAGGCCAAGGCCAGAAACAGAAACAATTACATAATAAAATCTGTCAATATGTCGCAACCATCTAGAGAAGACTCCATCTAGGTAAGGCCTGTAGTAAGAGTTCCTTGGTTTCATCCCGCTTGGCCAGAAGCACAGATAATTCCAAGTTTCCAAGCATTTTTTGCATGCTCAGCACTCCCCAAACTGCCCAAATTTGTGGCTGCTGTCTAAATTGCTGGTATTTCCCCAACACTCTCAAGGCCAAAAAAAAAAAAAAAAATTACTGACACTTTCCCTTATCATTATGATGAGAAACTGCCAAAAATATGAGCTCTTTTTTTGAAGACACGAAGCTCAATTTATTTGAGCATATGATAACACACTATTACCTCAGTAACAACTCAGTAACAAGTGACTGTTCTTAAAGTGCTTTCAAATGTGTTGAGGAAGACAAATCTGGGTTTTACACTAGAAGATCAGTAAGTTGAGGAAATTCTGGACTCTGAAATAGGCAGCAGGACAGGCTGTCACACAGCATATGATGCAAGATAAAAAAAGCATTTTACACTGAACATCCTTTTTTTGGAAAGGGAAAAAGAACATTTGGAGCAACAAAGTTGGCTTTTCCAATATTCCATAACCACTATTTGCTGGTGAGAAGAGGGAAGTACTGTCAGCTGTTTTTTCTTTAGAAGTGCATAAGCAACAGCCATTTAAATATTTAAAATTTTTGAAGTCCCGAGTTCTCCTTCCTCTGTGAACACACAGGACTAAACATGAAAACACTACAGGCTGCTGTTTGTCACCATTGCCAAAATCAAGGCTGAAACAAAAAATACAAATGAAACCTCTTCATTAACTTCAAACTCAAACATCAGATGCTGAAAACATGCCAGAGAAGAAACACTGCCTGAAGCCCAAAGACTTTGGTCATTATTTCTGATAGCACAAGCTGATATTTGTTAAGTAGCAGCTGCAACAACATGGAAGGATTAATAAAATGGGGCTGGCTGGCCAGATCCTTACGAACCTCTAGGTGAGTGAAGAATTCATAATATCAAATCACATTATGAAATGGGAGCGTGTCCAAAATATTTAGATAGGACACAAACCATGGCTTTCCTCTATGTGGAATGTGTGATTTAAGTCTAATTAGGAAGCTGTTTTTTTTCTTTGACATGGAGAGTAAGTAGAGGTTGAGGGTTTTCTTCTGCTATTAAATAACAGAATTCCTTCTGAGTGAGGAGAAAAAAAGCTATTAGGTGAAAAGATGAAGTTACACCTCTTTTTCCATATAAAAAAAAGGCAAACTGTATGCAAGGTCTGGCTCTGTCACTGGAGGCCTTCTACTGAGTCTGACCCCTTGACCAGCTTTCAGATCCCACTTCCTCAACAATGGTCAAGAAATTTGCCAGTATTTAGCATGACTAAATTGCAAAACTGTACATCATGTTTATCACATGAATACGAGTGCTCCAAAGGAAGCAAGACATTCTGTAAAGGGCTTCATAGACTTTTTTGCAACAACTAGTACACTAGGAAAGCTCAGCTACTCACAGCTTTCAGAAGTACCAAACCAAAGGAAAATAGCCAAAACTATCCAGTATTTTGCACAGTAACTGTTTAGGTAGCACCATAATCAAGTGGACAGGGATCCACATTCAGGCATATTCCATTAGCATCCTTTAACAGAGGAGTTACACATCAGCCTCACTCTTGCTGAGTATTTTTTATCTAGGATTCATTGTAACAAGTGAGATTTTCCAACCTTTCAGTACCTAAAGAGGCTCCAAGAGAGCTGGAGAGACACTTTGGATAAGGGTCTGGAGTGACAGGACAAGGGGGAATTCACACTGAGAGAGGACAGAGTTAGATTGGATATTAGGAAGAAATTTTTCCCTGTGGGGGTGGTGGGCCGCTGGCACAGGTTGCCCAGAGAAGTTGTGGCTGCTCCACCCCTGGAAGTGTTCAAGGCCAAGTTGGATGGAACCTGGTCTGGTGGAAGGTGTTCCTGCCTATGGCAGTGAGGTTGGAACTGGATGATCTTTAACTTCCAACCCAAACCCTTCAAGAATTCTATGATTTTCTCAATTACAAGCTTCCCAGAAATTGAGATATATTTCCCAGAAAGAATAATAGAAAATGCCAACAACATATTTTCAAATCAAACAGAAAACACTGCCTTTCTCTTCAAAACACTGGAGGGGTTTTGTGCCATTGGATTTTTTTTGGTTTTTAAAAAATATTTTCCACTGAATTCCCTTCACACTGAAAAAGCCAAATACCATAAAGGCAGTATGTTAATTAGAGCCTAAGAAAAAAAAAAGAGAAATTTGTCTTAGTTTAAATGTACTGGGTTAATGTCTCTATATGAACTGTGAAGAGGCAAAAAAATGGAAATAGAGAAACTGGACATTCAACGGAAACATAAAAAATGTCTTCTAAATCATTGCAATAAGAGAACGATTTTACTTTGCACTTTTGAAAACATCAGCAGATTATGCAGTCTAAGTGCCTCTCAGAGAGCACAAGCCTCCAAGCCAGAAACTTATACTACTGCCAGCACTATGACTTAATCCTCAAAGTATCTGGAAAACTAGAATATTCATTAGCTGAGAGAACTGTATCATCATTCATACACTCTGGAAATCTGCTGCTCAGATAACCTCATCAGAGGGAATACAACTCAGTTCATGGATTTGTGCTTTCGATCAAGGCTTTTAAACTAAAAGGACACGAGTTGTGAACCAAAAGTTTTGCTCATTAACTGTGTATGGAGTAGTAGGAACAGATCCAGTCCACCCTCCTGACTGCACCTGGCATTACTGGGGTTGTTTGGTTGGATTTTTTTGAGATGCCATTTTTCCCTGAGAACCACAAACATCCTCAGTCACTTCAGACAGGGATTGCACACCTCAGGCTGAGGGTTGGAGCTGTTCAGCCTGGAGGAGGGAAGGTTGTGCCTCAGAGCAGCCTTGCAGTGTATGAAGGGGCCTACAGGGAAGCTGGGGAGACTCTTTGTCAGGAACTGGAGTGACAGGAAAGGAATAATGGGTACAAACTGAAAGAGGGGAAACTTAGGTTGGACACACTGAAGAAACTCTTCCCTGTGGGGGTGGTGGGCCACTGGCACAGGTTGCCCAGAGAAGTTGTGGATGCCCCATCCCTGGCAGTGCCCAAGGCCAGGATGGATGGGGCACTGAGCCAACTTATCTATTGGAAAGTGTCCCTGTCCAGGGCAGGGGGGTTGGAATGAGATGATCTTTAAGGTCCCTTCCAACCCCAACCAAGTCCTGTGCACTGGGTGCTGTCAAAAACACTCTCTGGGCACCTTCCAGGATTGCTATTGCTACCACTTTAAGGACTCACATTTCTGGAGGATGACTGCAGATCAAATTACTAAATGTGTATTGTCAGTCATGGTTTTTTCCAGTTTCCACTCCAATGCACATCCTACTAAAAACTGGAGAATCATTTCAAAATGAGATGTTTGGTTTTCATATGCAAAACATTACACATACAGAGAAATATAAACCATAGACCCAAGAACTTCACCACACTGTAAGTCAGCATCTGTCTTGTTACTTTATTGGGTCATTGCACTAATGAACATACTGAAAAACAAGACATAGACTTAATTACTTGTCCAAAAAATGCTTTCAGGAAGATGTATCCAACTGACTTGCCATGGTACCTATAGGTTACCCAAAAACTAACTGAAGACAAACCCTTTGATTACAGTTGTACTCTCATGTCCCAGTTAATCCACAGAAGAGTATTTAATGATTTTCCTACACACAAGCTTTCCTGGCTCATTATGGCCTATCACTTTCTCCATCACTAAATGGATAAATTAGTTAAAGTCTTGGTCACTTTCCCTGCACCTTCCAATTATTTCTGACTTCTTTTTGCTGCATGTTTCTTTTGCCATAAAAGTGGGTTTTTTACAATAATTTTTACAGCAGTCTTTTCAATCACAAGCTGCTACCTGTTCTTATTGGGAAGCACACCATTAGGAGATGTCATTTCTGTTAGATCACTCAGTTTAAAAAGAATGGTGTATGGCTGCTACTGGCACAGAAAACCCAGGAGGAAAACCAAACAGCTGTAAGCTCCAATTCTCCTAAGGCAACAGCACTGTGTGCACAAAGCTCTTCCCAATCTTTCCAGCACAATCCTGGTTTTAAAGGGACAGGCAGGTAACAGACTGCAAGTACAGGAGTGAAGCCCACAGGAACCAAAATGCTCCTAGTAGTTCCAAATGCAAATGTTCCCACCTGCAATTACAGATCTCTTTCTTAACTCTCAGCATGGAAAGACTGCATGTCCCCAGGCAGCCCAAGTGGGAAATTCTCTTTCCACATGGTGTAACTTGTTTGAGTAGATCCACCTTTAATGGTCTGCCCAGTCCTGCCTCCAGATCTTTCCTCTGTGTATCAGTGCTATCCACACTGCCTCGATTCTTTCCCTCTCTAAATGCCAAGAGGCTCTTTCATGCTGTTTATTATGCAGCTTGCTTAATTATAATTCCCCTGGCATTTTGAGCATCTGAAATACCTCTCAGTTGCACACAGCAGCACCATGTCCTGCCTCACACATCCACACTGCTCCAGTGAGGGAGAAGCGAGTGCTGGCAAGGAGCTCTCCCAGTATTTACAACCAGCCACATCCCCAGCACAAGTCAGCCCAAAAGATTCCTTTCTGCCTCATGGTTTACAGTACTCAGCACTCCCCAGGCCACAGGATGCTGGATTTCCCCACTGGTCTGGATATTTGCTTCCACTACAGCACTTTAAGTATATAAATCCTGTTCTAATACATCTTTTTCCATGTTAGCAATTACTGCTGAACCCACAGACATGTTCTGTGACCAAGACTGAAGGCAGTTCACACAAATAGGAAGAGGTAAATAGATGCCCATAACCAACTTCTTATGAAATTTAGTCCACAGCTTGGATAATTTGAGAGTCCCCAGCACTGAGTAAACAGAAGTTAAATCAACTTTGGTCCTATGAATTTCAGCTCTGTGGGAAAGAGCTGCAGACAGCAGCCTTTAATAGACATTTCCAGCCTTTAATAGACAAACTCACTCTGCCTCTGTGAGACTATTAAAAGAAATTAAAATATTTACTCAGACCTGAAATACATCTATATGGAACAACGCATCTGCCTGTATTGTGAAAAGCATTAATTAAAAAGCAGTTTAGTAAATATAACTTTCATGCCCCTGTAATGTATTTTCTTACCCAATTAGAGAACTAGCATTTTCTTAACTGTTCTAAACCTAAATCCATCCCGAAAAGAGAATTATGAAGCCTATTTCTGACAGAAAATGCCAGAATTATAAGAATCAGCTCTTAAAATTCATCTGAAACGTCAAAGCAGAAAAGAACCTCACAATTCTCTTGCAGCTGTTAGGGCCCTCCATGGATGTAAGACATGTACTGAGAAACTGGATCTGGTGAGACATGCAAATACATATCATATGCATAAAAATCTGATATCCTGAGGAAGAAGAATAATTTTCATAATTATCTCCTCACACTAACATTTTGTTTCACCAAAGGGCTAGGTTTTGGGTTTTTTTCAGTTTCAAAAAATACGAGAAAAATATTGCATAAAGCAATCACAATATTCAACATACATTCATTGAATATATTAAACTTTGATATAATCTTGACCACCAAACATATACAAAAACAGCAGCTGCCTGGACAAAAGGCAAAATTGAACTTCCAAATCTACTGGTGTAAGTGAAACTGAGGAAAAAGTTTCCAATATTACTGATGGAAATACTGCATGTCATGCAGTATTTGCTCAGTGCTTTTCTAGAGCTATTTACTTTATTTTGTTATGACTATGGATTACAGCTGAGTATAAAAAAATAGCATTCTAAGTAACAACTTACACATCTCAAGTAAATGATACAATACTGTTCAAGCTGCTTTCATTTCCTTTTCCAGAAGTTAAAAAGGAAAATGGAGAATAAACCCTGTGTTGCTGACTTCAGTCATTACCCACAAAAACTACACAGAAATCTCTAGAACAACAAAGCCCTATCATTATTTATAGGACAAAAGTGTACTTAGAAAATAAAATGAGGGCGAAAACAGATTCTTTCCTGTCATTACAAATAACATTTTTCTAGCAATAGTATTCACTTACAATGAAAGACAGACAGATACAAAACACCCAGCTAGCATAAGAAAATGAAGACAAATTGAAAATTGTTCCTTTAAAACAAAAATGGTGCTAATCATATTCTTACCAATCCACATGTCTTTGAGTTTTTAATCTTTTGAGTGTAAAATGAAAGTAGAAACACTCTAAGCATTACTTTGTACTATTGCATAATACAAAAGCAGTTTAGGCGACTCTTTAGGGTAGAGCTGTTCCCACAGTTTGTAACTCCCAACACCATGTTGAAATTTAGGACAAGCAACTACAATAAACTCTGCCTACAGAAAAGAAAACACTGTTCATTTTGGTTTTCCTTGTCAGTAAATATTTTGTGGCTCTTGCTTAATTCAGAATAAACTTTCAGGATGCTATACAATAGAAACATTAATTTCTGTTCTCCAAGCAGAAATTGGTAGGATTCTCTAAACAATTTAGAGTAGCAACTTTAAAAGACACAGCTAAAATTTTTCCAGCATCTTCTAGTGACGTTACATCAGCTACACAAAGAAACGGTTATTCCAGACACTCGTATGGAATTCAGTGGAACACAGTATTGCATTTATGATCTGGGAATGAGAAGGTCAAAGGAACAAGGTTCAGGTTTGAGGCCAATTTACTGCTGACTTCTGTGCCTCTGTTCCCTTTTATTATCATCACCTACCTATGAGAAAGTGCAGCTGACTAAAATGGTCAGAGACAGGGCTGTCTAACAGTAGCAAGACATCATTGTATCTAAGATTATACTCTAAAGTCTTAAAAATATTACTATTTCTTTCAAAAACATTCAACAGAAAGAATCAGTGCTATACTTTAAGCAAGGTGTGAGGATGGCTGGTTACAGGCTCCTAACAGCAATTCTACCAATTCCGAGGCAATTTATTATTGAACTTGTATTCACAACTTTTCATCCTGTCCTGCACAGCAAGGGGAACCAACAGTCTTCCTGTAATTTTGGAAGGATGCATTACACATGCAGGTTAATTAATTTGCTTCCATGATCAGACAGGAGAGAAGACTCTCAGGATTCCTCCTTGCTGTGAGTCATTCTTGTGGAAACTCCCAACTTCCTCGTTTACTCAGAAACCAAGGACCAAGAGTGCTGAGTAAGTACCCAGCTCAGAACTGCACACACACGTAATGTGCCATTACAAATCCTTAGTAAAGCACTCTTTCAAAGTCCTTTTACCAATCTGAGACAAAATCACTCAACTCAATATCCAAGGGGCATCTCAAGCAGTTTGTAGATTGTCTATTCACCTTTAAGATAACTTATAAAATTATAAGAATAACTGACATGTCTTTTTTTTTCAAAAGTTTTTCCTTTCAAGGGCCTTACAACAAGTGAGATGTTGGACTCAATAAGGACAATCTGTTGAAGAGCTGAAGGGCAGATGAATACAACTGCATTTTAGTTTGGGATGAGCTTGGCATTTTAGTTTAGGCCAGGCTTGATGAAGATATTAGTGCCACCTTAAGTGGGAAGTTCTCAGTTTACATTTCACAGTGTGTTAAGTTAAACCTATTTATCCTACAAAACTGCTACCCTGAAAACCCCCAAGCTTCCCCCATAATAAATACTAAGTAAACCAAGCTAAATACAGGGAATGATGGGGTATGGAAATACCCAGGGAAGTGAAAAAAGAGAACTTAAAATAGAAAGATTAAATTTAATTTTATCCTTTTCGTCATTTATTAACCAGCATTAGCAAAGTACAATTTAGCAAGACCAGGATTAAAACATGCTTGTTCTTTTACCCACTCCCTTACACACAAGTGAGGAATCGTTTGGATAAAAGTTTCATGACACCTCCAAGAAATCCCTGACCCTGAGGAACACCTACAGCTCAGCTCCTTTGTTTTCCCTCCCGGTGCCAATGCCCAGCCCACCTCAGTTTCAGGAGCACCTCTCCAACAGGAAACAAGTCACATTCTGTCAGATTTCAACATTCATTGGACTCACTACAAACGATGACTGAAACCTCATTTTCACATCCAAAAATAAATAAGAATGGGGAGAGATTAGATCACAGAGCAGCAATTGGTGACTTCTGCTACTCCAGGGAGGGGTGTTAGTAACAATGAAATTAGACAAGGTCTCAAGTTGAACTGTACTGCCTTACTTTGAATTTGATCTTGAATGCACTATGACCCTGAGAAACCCTTTAACTTCTCTGCTCTAATAAAACAACACATATATATATATATACTTGACAAAGTGATTTAATTATGAAGATTCATGACACAAACTATAGTATTAAAAATAGATTTTGTTAATACCAACACTCAACTCAATTTTAAACAAATGGCTCATATTTACAGATGAATGCAAAATTACTTGGGCTGAACTAATCCTACAAATAACAAAGACATAGAAGAGCCTACATTTTAAAATCTAGACTGTCAATCACAGCTGTGTCTGCAGAACAACTATCACAAGTCATCCAGTAGCCTCTGGAGGCTTTGTGGCATTAACCAGCTGTCAAAATACAGTTCAGCTCCATGGGAATGCACCAAACATTCCCAAACACTCTGCCTGTAAGTTTACAAACACTCCATAAATAATGCTTAAGAATCTAACAGGAGAGAGACTCAAGCATGACATTGAGGACCTACAGTACAGACAATGCAAAATATGACTAAAGCTCACAAAATAAAGATAACCAGAGCTCCTGAAGAACTCGGGATTGTTTCCTCATAGGTATCTAACAGGTGAAATAAAAGTTTTTGGACCACATAACATGGAGAGAAGTCAGTAACAGCCAATCCACAGAGCAAAGAGGAGAGATCTACATGTGGAACAAGCAACTCAAACATGTTCAAAAGCCAAAAGTGTTAAGAGATTTTAGAGAACTGCATGACAAATGGATATAGGTGGGAGAAAAAGTTCGAGAGGAATTTGAAAATTATTACTTTTGTTGCTAGCTTTCACCTATGTCTTAATCATTCAGGGGACAGACTTCAATGGACTGGGTTTTGGGATGCAGACAGCATATAAAATTTTTCCTTCTCAAGCAAAGGAGCAGATTATAGATACAGAGTACTGGATTATCACAGATTTTAGTCTACCTACGTTTTTTTTCAAGTGACAAGCCCTAATTAAGTATATTGGAAGAATTTTTTTCCTCTCATCACTTCTCGGTTAGCTTCTATCACTTCTGCAGTAGTTTAATCCCTCTTTTTGGCACATCTTACAGACAAACATTCCTGCTCAAACAGGAGGATGCCAGGAATATCATGAACAGAGCTACAGTCATTCTTGTTACATTTGTAGTCTGTTGCTCATGCAGGAATTTTGCATGTACAAGCTGACTTCAGTAGCAGAATCTTTTCAGCTAATCATCTCCTTCCATAATGCTCCATTTCTAGACATTACTCAAGGCTTTTTTATTTTTCTTTTCCCCTTATTGTTTGTTTTTCTTATTGTGAGGGCATTTTTTTTTTTCAGAAGGAACAAAACACTAACAGCAGCAAATCAGCAATTTACAGGTTTTTTAATCTTCCACTGGGTGCTGCTCATTATTTGAGCGATGGAAATTCATTGGAAGAACCAATGGCTCATTTCCAAACAATAGATGCTCTTTTCCCAGGAAGCTGAAGGACGGTGCCTTTGAGAAAACACTGGAAGCTGACCAGCACTTAATTATGCCCATTTCACATGCATTATTTGAATGTCATAGAAATATTTTGGCGTGGCATCTGAAAGATGAAGTTCCATCTGAATACGTGCAGTTTAACCTTTAGAAGCACACATCTCTGCAAGATTGCTCCTCTACCTTTGAAAATACATTTTTGAGTGACAGACAGTAAAAAGATATTATAATGCAGAAGTAGTTAACAGGTGGTTCCCATGCTCAGTGTACTTATGTACACAACTATAAACTAAATTATGACCTCTGTTATCCAAATGACTCATTCAAAATATCAGTTACAGTCTCTGACAAGCACTACAGGCATAACTACTAGCAAACTCCACTGAAGTTGCTCAGCCTCTCTGATGAGTGGATGTGTTCTCGGTTACTTATGTCTAATTTTAATCATCACATTGAAATTCCACAGACTTTGAACATTTTCTGCCTCAAGGGGACAGAGGAGTTTTTAAGTTTCATCCAAAAAATTTTCAGCTCTTTAACAGGACATGGCTATAAATCTCCTGGAATGTACTTTGTAGACATGGGTATAGCTAAAAACAAAATATGAGATTAGTATCTTAAATAGATGAGAATCTTCTGCTTTTCTTGTAACAATTTCTCTCCTTTAAAATGAGAATAATTCCATCCCAATGACACTGTGAAACTACCCTGAAAAAACTTGAGCTAGTCTAATCACAAACACAATACAATGGACAGGAAAATTACTGACACTGTCTTCAGAGCAGTTTAAGTAAATTAAAAAAATCAGAAATAAGACACCATTCCCACAGATTTAAAGGATGAGAACAACAAAACAACCCTAATCTCCCTCCTGTCTTTACACATTTAAGAAAGCTACCACATAAATACAGACTGCCTCAGTTCTATTTTGCATATTAATCTTTATTTGGGCACATTCCAACATTCCATAAACTCATTTTTCTGGCTGTCAGACATGATATACACACAGTGTCTGGACTTGGCATGATTTAGGCCCTGTGGGTCCTTCCAGCATGTAATGAAATAAAACTAGCTGGTTTATCAAAATTTTATCAAAATTCCTATCCCACTGTATTCCTTGTTCCCAGTGACCTTGTCAGGCAATTATCTTCCCTTTAACGTGGAAAACTGGCAGTTTGCCACTTCAAATAGCTGCATAATAAACACAATTGTCTGCCAAGAGCACTCACCTGTCATACCTGTCTTTCATACTTGGCAAGGATTTCACTCTCTCTCCCAAACCTTTTGGATATGGGCTGTAACTACACTTGGGCAAGACAGAAACAGTCACATCACTGGAAGAGTATCTGGGATTTTCCCCTGAATACCCAAGGTATCCAATGGGTAATGTGTTAACTCAGCAAGTCTCCAAGTTTGTCTTTCTTAGGAAGCCCGGCACAATAATCTGTGTTTCCTACCTGTTTCTAGTACAGGCTAACCACAAAAATCTAACTCTATTGAGTTGAACTCTATTAACTTCAACTCAAATCACAAAGACCAAAAGAAATATTTTGCACTCCCTGTTTACTCCTTTCCCTGGTTTTGCTTTGGTAGTATCTCCCCAGATGGATGAGTTTTCTTTGAGGCAACCTACAACTTTTAAGACCCAGGCTGTGGCAAATCTAAATCACAGTGAGCAAGTCCTTCAGAGATGAGATGCAGCATTTGCACCTGCCAGGAAATAACAGGAGATGTCTGAGAAAAACTGAGAAGAATCCATCTAAATGAGTTTCATAGTCTGAAAAATTGTCCTGCTTTTCCAGATAAACCGGGCAGAGGCACAGGAGAAAAGCTTTCCAAGCTGGAAATGGAACAGCAATCAAACTGAACTGTATGATCATCTTTCTCTTGAGCACTCACACTGAAATCAAAACAATTATTTGAAATCCTACACATGGCTCTCAGCAAAGAAGCACAAGCTTCTTGCAACTGCTCTAGTTTATCACACCTAAATATCCTGAACTCAGACAGTAACTTGAATATGAAGAAATGGAGTTAAGGAGCAGACAAGAGAGAAACCCTTATGTTTCAGATGAAGCATCACATGGAATCTTTTCCTTGTTCACAGACAGAGCCAGCTTGGAGGCAGAAAGTAAAATTATTAAAGCTGTGCCTTGATAGAAAAGAGTTAAGATTTAGCAATAAAAACAACTCTGAAAAATGAAGTAAAGCATGTGTATGTTTCACTAATAAAACGAAGACCTTTTTCAATAAGATTCCACAAAAGTTACATTAGCCCCTGAAAATAATCAGGACTTTGAATGTTTCCAGAGGCACCAGGGGGAAAAAAAACCCCAAACAAACAAAAACCAGAAAATGAGGATCAAAGCATAGAGTACAGTGTCAGCCATCAAACTCTGGAGCCATAACAAAGGCTTTATAATCTGAAAAAGATTACACGGTTGCCATTTTAGAGTGTTTCTGTGAGTGAGAGATAAATGAGAACATGGTAAAGGTCCAAAATATACCAGCTGAATAAAACCCAATCTGTTACATTTTCCAAGACAACCCTTTGCTCTATGAGCTTTACTAGAAGCAGCACAGTGAGTGTAGCCAAGTTTTCCCTGAACAGGAAAACCTCAGCCCTGTGTATCAATGGCAAGAAGAGCCAAAGAGTGTAACAAAGACCCTTTCAAACACGGGAAACTCTAAGAAGAACAAATCAGCTACTGTGAAAGAACCAAAACTTCTATGGCCTAACACATTTCCAAAGGTGGGGTTTTATAGGAATACATTACTTTATTTGTATAACCTTACACTTCACACTAATGTCATATCAGCTCTTTCAAAGTATTTCACTAAATAAAACAAGCATGAACTGTAAGAGATTCAGAGCAAAGAGCTGTACAAACTTGCAGAATTGTTTGATCACAGTACAGTTGCTCTGAATTTTACACTGAGTTTCCACCACTGTTGATTTTACAAAGCATTTTGAGAGGGAAAAACCTCCAGTTATAAGCAACTTCTGAATGTCAGCTCACTGTCCTATTCCCCTGCATTGGCTGCTACTGAACAAACACCCACAGGTCAGGTTAGTACCAATTCCGCAATTAAAGAAAAATCTTTTAAGTCGCTCCTTTGAAGAAATTCAGAAAAGCCAATTAATTACTGTGACAGATCCTGAAAACATCTGATTGCAAACTGCTGAAGACTTGACAGGAGCACAGTGGATTTTGTTCAGAAGAAAGAAGTGGGAAAAACACCCAAATACTCCCATTCTTTTAGGATGATCGAGCTGTTTACTTCTGAGCAAAACCATATTTTATCACATCATACTTTTTTCCTCGGGAGTGTTACCATTCACTTTTAAATAAACTAGATACTAAAGCTGTACATAATTTCAGAGACCACCAGTTTGGCTTTTCTCCAGAACTCAGATACTTGTAAAACCAGCACTTTCCAGGTAACAAATTAAGGATACAGAAAGACAACTTAATGACTATCTCAGAAATTCATTAAATTGCAGTATAATACTTCCAGCAAGTATTACCATTGGAATTGGTTATTTGTCTTAATAATGGACTCGCTGTGACATTTCCAAGGAGCACTAGGGCACTGCCACCCATCTCTGGAAGGACTAAAATAAGAGAGAGAATCAAAGTAACACAGTAAATTTGACTTTTTGCTACTTATGTATCCTATGTATCAGAGCACCAAAGGTCAAGGACGAGAGACAGATGGGTAACAGAAAAACAAAGCTTTTTGGAGTTTTGTGATTTAACAGGTTTCACTGCAGAACTTCTTTGTATAAAGTATCTTTTAGAAACTAAAGTATTGAACTGCATCTGTCTTTTCAGCAAAGCACAAAAAAGGCATAGGAAAAGAAAGCAGAGCACAGGAATACAAAGTGAAAAAGTAAAAGGTGAGTTTCAATTCCATGAAATATGCTCTTTCAAGACTGATGTCACCAGAATGTCTTATGTGAAAATATGTTTTCAAGTACAGAATTTGAGGTCTCAAATTAATTCCTCTCTTGCTTAAAGCAATATCGATATTATGTTTAAAACTATTTTCACAATTTATCAACAAAAGGTGGAGTTTTTTTCAGGGTTTGTTTTGGGGAAGACACGCACACACCACACATCCCTCAACGGGTGCAACGGTGCTGGTTAAAACAATTGTAGCAGAAGGAAAAAAACCATTGCCTTCATTAACATTTTAATCAAATGTGTGGTCTGGCTAAAATCAGAGAAACTTCATTCCTGAAACACAAGCTTGCAGCATGAAGTATGAAAGTGAGAGTTCACTGTCACTGACAATGCTACTAACCCAGCTAAATTATAACCATATTGAGGTCTTTGTGAGCACAGCTACAGCAAAAGGAAAACTGGTTATACAGCTTTCAATCTGGTTTTACTCAAACATTGTTCAAAGTCTGGTGAGCCCAATTAACTCCAGTCACTATCTGATTCCTTCCTGATACGATGGGCTGTGCAGTGTTTAAGTAAATGCAGGCAAACCAAAGTCTAACAGCAACAGATACACTTGGATATCTTTGCAATAGAAAAAGGCAGGGTGAAGTACAGAGGTTTCTGGCTTTTGGTTGGGCTATGAAATAAAACAGCACCTTGCTTTCCCTGCTGGGTTACTCCTGGCACTGTTAGCACTGGATGTAACTAACGGGGCCTTTTTGGGTCCCTTGACATCTCCCACCAGAGCAGCTGCAAGCTCCTCTCACTGCTGTGAGATCCCTTCAGTGGCCACATCCCTGCTACCAATGCAGCCCTTTCTACTGACCTACAAAGAGGGCAGTGTTTTGATTTGCACAGCTGGAACACACAACTAAACATCTTGAAAACTGTTTTGAGGTCAAAGCTCACATTTTTATTTCTTCCATAGTATTCAGCAACACCTGAAAACTTGGAGCCTTCCCAGAGTAGCAACGTGCTCCAAAAGGCTAATTCAAACCAGGGACAACTTTGACAAACAAGTGATGTGGGGACCAGCTCAGAAGGAGGTTTATTAAATGTATAATCAGAGACAACCAGCCTCTGGGTTCCAGTATCCACATTAAAGGAACAGAAGCACCCAGCCTACTCCCTCATAGTATGGTGCTTGTTGGTGACATTAGTACTTGTAGCTGTTATTATTGCTCAGCAGAACAAACATTTTCATTACTGATAAACATCATATGCACCTGATGTCACATGGCACTATGCATTTGCAAAGCAAAAAAGCAGTTGCACTGTTTGAATTGGTGGGGAGATGCAACTAATGACTAATGGATGCAATATGGTGCTGAGGTCCTTCGGCCAATCCCTCCATCTCCAACCCAAGCTGAACATAAACTATAAGACTGGTAATTCTATATAGCCTGGGAATATTGAGGAAAGATTAAGAAAAAATGCTGCAACAGCTGAAGTCTTTGCACTGTGTATGAAGTCTCAGAGGCTAAAAGAACCTACAACCTGTGAGTCCAAGAACCTACAACTTGTGATAGCTGCACCAAACACAAAGCAGAGGCTTCTCATACCTTCTGTCTTCCCTGTCATTATGTTTTGTCTCCAATAGGAAAAGGTTCTGCTCACTGGTGACCAGAATATGCCTTTCTTGCAGTTCATCAGATCAAGCATTCAAAAGATTCAAAAAGAAATCTTGTTTAGTTGAGTGTAAAGATTTGCAAGCTCAGCCAACCCTATTCCTATTCCTAGGATAATATGATGTTGCTATCCTGGTTTTCTGCAAGTGCTTCCAGACAGAGGCAGTCAGTACCAGAAGAAGGCTCCAAGTGATACTGAGTGAATCTAACCAGAATCTGTGGAAAGATGAAATGAAGCAAAAAAGCTATTCTAGCTTCTTTTCCCAGATGATAAAAGCTCTGTTACCCCACCCATTTTGTTCTCATCTTACTAACACACGTGTGTGGGCACAAAATATGTGAAATCTTCATGTAAAACCCAGCTTCAATGAAAAGAAATATCTCAAACTTTTTAATCGTGAAGTCACAAGGAATGCACAAAAAGACTCACAAGTCTCCAGAGTTTTTTGCTTTTCCACGAGATGTTGGCAGAAACATTTACCTCCTCTTTATTCCAGTCTTGATACAATATTGTACAGTGTCAGTTACATGGAAATTTCTCCATTTTCCACTAGGGAAGGGCTCAGGCTGTGCAAGGACAGAAGTGGGAGTTGCTTTGCAGCAGACATGGCTGAGCTCAGCACGGTCAGCCCTGCAGTGCTGGATGAGAGCTAAGGGATGTATCCCAGCTGGACAGCTCAGGGCTCTCCCTGTGCCACATGGGGCTGGCAGCAAAACCATGGGAGATTGTCAGCACTCAGCAGGGCTCCTCCACCAGGCACCCACACCTGGGCTGGTGCAGTAGGACAAAAATGAAGAAAACATGATGCATTACCCACGTTTGTCTGGGCACACAATGGACAACCAATCACCCAAACTCCACCACATGTCAGGGGTCAAGCAGAAGCAGCACAATCCTGCTGTCCAGCACAGCAGTCCTCCTGCTGTCCTACCTCTTCAGAGTCCCACATCCAGCTGCAAACATTCCCCCCACCCACCCCTGCTTCCCTCCAATCCCTCAGGCACTGAGTAGACGGGATAGATCTGCACCACTGTATTCATACACAGGCTTTAAAAGGTTTATACAGTACGGAACATGTATTTCTTTTGTAGCTTTCCAAACAACTCACTTTGGGGGATGCAATGGTTAAGCAATTCCGTGGGGGTATTAAGCAGGCTTTGGAAAATAAGACCCTGATCAGAAGAGTGTAAACATGCTGCTCTTTGTTTACTTACTGCAACTTCACCCACTGGAACTCCAAATAAGAGCTGAAGGACCACAGGAATAACACCAAAATCACAAACAAGGCTGTTTTTAAGTTGCCTTTAACTCTTACTTATTAGGCAGCAAGGTGCTCCTAAAGCAAAACTAACCACGGCAGAACAGGGACACCCTGACTACAGCAAACGTTTTCAGCTACATGAGTCTGGTATCCTTTTTTGTGTTTGTAGGAGGATAAAACCCTAGATATGGCTGTCTTTCCTTTGAAGTTCCTGAATGCTCATACTACTGCCTCACCACAGTGTCTGAGAAGCATTAAGTGAACAGCACAGCTTGGAGAGCTGCTAATTCAAAACAGAGCTGTATAACTCACATCGTTTGTTTAAAGGAAACAAAGAAAACATCCCCGTGGTTGAGACTCACTCAAAGATTTTTTAGGATTAGGATCAGCTTACTCACTGGAAAGCAGCATGAAATAGTGGTAAGAAAATCTGATTTATGAAAAAAATAAAAATAAAAGAGAGAAAAATGCCCAAAACATAATACAAGTAGATAATGTTTTCAATCTAGACTAGAAATAATGCTGAAATCTCTCCATGGGTCCCCCCAAAAGATTTATTTCTCAATATGATGAAGTCTTCAAGAAAATATAAAAACCTCCAGAATTCAAGCATGCCCTCACACAACATGTGTATCAAAATGCTTTAAAAGAATTTAGAGCCTTTCCTTCTCCTTCACCATCTATAGAAGATTCATTTCCCAGCAAATGACATTCCACTAATTGACAGTTAAAATTAAGGAAGTGAAAATAAATGTGTTTTTTTTTCCAATGACTTACTTGCAATAAAGTCACCACAGATGTTCTTATAAAGTCTCGTAACAAAAAAAGAAGACAAAAAAAAAAAAAGAGTTGTGATGCTTAAAAGAGTAATTTTGTTTGAGTGTGTCCCTTTGACAAAACTGAAATCATGCTATGTCATGGCTTTCAGGGTAATTTTTAATTATTATAAATTTCCATTTTTGGTTATCATACTAAAAGAGTACTGATGATATGTAAAATCAGTTTTGTTATCAACCAGACAAAGCTCAATTGTCACTGCTCTGGTTATTAATTCCTCATCATTTATTTCATGTGGACAGAAGGGGAAGAAAGGTTTCTTCATGGATATTTTTTCCCTTAGAGTCCTAAATCATTTTACAAGTTTCATCTATCAATCAAGCTGACCTTTGCTCTAACAGCAGCAGCAGCAGCACTTGTATCCACGCAAGCAGCAAATCAGTTTATAAATAAATAGAATTATTGTGTTTGTATAAGCTTTTGTATTTAACTGCATCAATGCAAGAGTAGATTTAAAGTGGACTGCCACATATGCTTAGACAGGCTTAGCTATGATAAACTGACTCAATCATTAAATACCTATATAAGAGCTCATTTTCTCCATGAAAAAGATGGGGATTAATTGCTAGAATTAGCTATAATCACATATTGTAGAACATGAATGGCTAGTTCATCCCCAGCAGAAAAAAATTCTTCTCCAGCTTTTTATGTAGCATTAAGCAAAAAGTAAAGCACTGGAAAGTGCTGGAAAATCCCTTTCACTGTTTTAATGTTTTTTTGGGAAAAAAAAAAGGTAAAATTTGGTTCTTCTTAAAGTATGTTAAATTCTGGTCCTTGATCCAAGAAAAATTCTTAAGCTGACTTTTGGTTTCAGCACTGATACACATAATTCTTATAATTCCTAAAAAATAGATTTAACCTAATCTCTATTATATTTAAAACTGCAATAATTTATATAGTAAAATATATTTATATTCCCATATGTATTTTACTTGTGTTTTATTTGTAACTATAGATTAGCTAAATGCACTGTGTACTTTAGTTAGCATACTAGATACCAAGTACTGCTTATTTTAAAAACATATGCTTGAACTCAGCTGTGAATAACATATACATTAACTCCATACAAGAAATATGCACAAAGATACATTTCAGTCAAAATTTGGCCCTTCTAGGAAATAGATATTAGAGTTATAAAATTAATTAAATTTATAAGCATCAGTGTTAAAGACTCATTGTTAAGATTCCTCCTCTTAAAGGAGAAAGAAATGCTACTACATGTTACATTCAAAATCAAAATACAGTTCTGAGAAGCTGAACACTTTGCTGCCAAAAGTCAGAGGTTCCTTACTTCAAAGTTTTGAAATGAGGCTTATGCAATGCAAAGTTCTAGTGATGGAAAGATTGGGTTCACAGTTATTAACCAGTGAAAGAAGGAAATAAGCAACAGAACAATGCACAAAAGGTGGGAGACTGAAACTAAAAGCGGATTTTGGTCACAAGAGGTCCTTTCATTTGCTCTTTTCTCCAGTAGCAGTTGCAATAAAAAAAGACCAGAACTCAGCATTAGAAGAGACAATGAAGGACTGGCCTATTTTGGGTTATTCTCCATTCCTTAAATACATATCTATATAAACTTCCAAGCAAATAAACATTTCTCTTTGCTTCAACTGCCACCCACTGGAAAAGGAAAGCAACATTAATTCCAAATTGCAAGACCCAAAATAGGTCAGAAAATCAATCTGACAGATACTGGTACAGATTACATTAAAACTCTGGGGTTGCCTTGAAAATCTTATTGGCAGTTCTAGAAATAAGCAAGCTTGCAAATTAAACTGAAACAAAAACCTGAATGCAGCAACAAACCAGAGCTCCACTTCCCCACCCCACCCTGGCTCTGGCCAGTGGGCATTTGGGTTGTCCTACCCAAGTTTTGGGGAGGAGCTGGGGTTCCTGGGGGTGAAGGAAGAGCAGGGCAGGCAGCACCCTCTGACAAACACGGTGCAACAGGGATGAGCAGCACCACACAGCCTGGCACTTCTCACCTCTCTGGGCTGTGCTGCCCCTGTGACACCCCAGGTCCACCCCCACACTCAGATCACTGCTCTCTCTCCCGCCTGCTCTTGCCTTACAGCAGAGATCAAGCAACTTCTTTGCCTAAATGGCAGCTTTGGTATTCCCTCTTTCCCTCACCAGGAACCTCCCTATTCCCTTCAATGCACATATGGGGTTCCTGTGGTGCAGATCCAACAACTTCATCTTTTAAGAAATAGAGCAGTGTGGAAAGGCTTCCTGAAAAAAACCAGCATAGGCTGCAACAGAGCATTATCCCCCACTTCAGACAACACTTGTTCTGACTTCAGATAAAATAAACCTATACTTTCACCAGAAGTGCTTGCCTAGGATAGCAATACGAGGTATTTGCACACAAAACCTGCACACGAGGTGCAGTGACAGCAGTCTAACAGCATGCTGGCACAAGAATGCAGCCAAACTCACCCTTAGCTGGAGCTGAGTGCTCTGCAGACACCCAGCCCTGGTGAACCTGCACCGAGGCTGCGATGGCTCAGCCAGGGAAGGCAGAATCACAGCTCAGACTATTGCAAGAATGATACAGACACGCCCTGACTTCCCAGAGAAAAAAACCAACCTCTGTTGAAACCAGACCAAATAAAAGGGGAGAATTAGATTGCAGAGCACCTTCCATATTCAAGATACTCTTAAGTGTATATGCGACAAAGCAAGATTTGCCAACAGAAAAGAGACTCTGCAATTACAGATGAGCTGAGAGGCATAAATTGATTGCAGATTCCCTCACTATAAGGGTCCAAGGAAATTGGATAACTGGATAAAAGAAAAAGAGTCCTAAGACTTTAATACAAGCATGGTGGGGATTAACAGAAAAAACTATCTGGCAACATTTCCACACAAAAATTCTTTTCTGCTGTTGTAAAGGTGAGGAGTTTCCCAGTGGAACAACTTCACTGGACTTTGCACAAGAAATGCTTCTTGCACAGGGCAGAGTCGGGGCCAAGATACCTGTCAAAGTTGTAGTACTGCTTTGAGCTGTGCCTTCCTGCTCTCTAGTTCCCCAACATGATTTTTTCTAGGCAACTGCTGTCTACTGACCCCTGGTTTAACCTGTCCTTCCCTAACCCTTGTGCTAGGTTTGAAGGAACTAAGTAACAGGGGATGTTGGCATCTCCTTTTTAGCAGAGAGAATGGGAGAAGACATGTTTGAGTGCTGATGGCTCACGGTGCTTTTCAGTCCAAAGCAAAACTGGATGCATTTTAGCTCTCAAATTACCTGGAAGAGAGTAGGTCCATAGTAAGAAGCTCCTGTCCCAGGGATGCTGCTTCTTAGACAAACTTGTCAAACAGAAATTATAACTGTCAGCTCCTGCCAGTTACTGAGGAAGGTAAGTAAATGTAATCTGAGAGTGCTCCCATGAATTTCCTGACACACAAGTCTGCTCTGGATATTTGGCAATCAGCATCCCCAAGTCATTAGTGACAATAGCTGAGTTCAGTGAAGGCCACAGTCATCGGCCAACAGACACATAAGGAAACATCTAAACTCTTGTTGAGCAATTCACAGCTCAGCCCCAGCACAGCATTGACACCCCAGCACTCTGGATGTGAAGAAATGTGATCATCATTGCTCAGGGAGTGCAGGAACTAGACTATAAAAGAAAAATACTTGGTTTGGGGTTTTTTTTAAGTTAACAATACTGAAAGCATCTATAATCAAGTTTACGCCTTCACCTGCAGAGATACTTGTATGACTAAGGGTTTCAGATCTACTTTTTTAATTTAATCTGAAAACCCAGAGTTTGTTATCAAAATGAAAGATCCTGGCAGCACCTGCTTGATGTAAGACAGCCATCTGTGCTCCTTCTTACAGGAGTATACATTAAATATAATCTCGAAAAAGAAATCAAGAATAAACTTTCACAGGGGTTTGTCAGTAAAATATTCTGAAACACAACTGTGTTCTTTAGCAAGCAAAATATTTTCTCAACAGGCCCTAACAAAATCAGTGAGGTAAAAATACTCATTTTGGTTACACAGTCATGCCAGCAAAAATGCAGTCACCCAGAGGCATTACAAAACAGATCATAAATATCTTGAGATTAAAACATACAGGGCAGTCAGTGTCATATTTCAAACATGACAGTCTTTCGACACTATTGTAGTATGTCTATTTATCTCAATTTTCCTTGAGAATACAACTTAAAAGCATATGATGAGCACTACTTGTTACTGGCTGGACCATAGCTTTCTACCAAACTTTTACATAGAGGACTTTTTGAAAACAAGGCACTGTTTCTATTAAGAAAGAAAGACAAGATTCCTCTTTTGTTCAAAGAAAAATCAAATACAGTCTCCTCCTTGAGGAGCACAGTTCAGCCATCAAACAATGTGTTAGCAATAGCTTTGTGCTCAGAACTTCCCACACAAAGGCAGACTGTAGAAGCCAAGCTTAACCTTGAGCTTGGCTGCTTGACAGTTTTGATCATCTTTTCAGGTATCTGTCTATATGTTCAAGCACCTAAATCTTAAAAAAAAAAAAAAATCTGGCTACAAGTTAAAAAAATACAAGCTTTACTATCAGAAAGACAAATCTGGTATCACAACCAAAAATCCTTCTTCCTTCTAGCTGGTCCTCATCATAAATATTGATATACTCAATGCCCTGAAGTAAATTAAATACCTTTGGTATGATGAGGAACAAAGTGGTCCTGACACACATTCAGATTTCATGAGTTCCTTCAGCAGAAAAACCATGACAAGGCTTAAACTGCACCTCCTCAAGAAACCAGAGAATATGATAGTCATGTATACAAACAAGGATTTTATTAGATCTCTAATAAATTGGTGTTGATGTGGAAAAATAAAATCAAACACTCAGAAAATAACTTGACACTTGAGTGCAGTTTTCTCTGTCATCTCATCATTACAAATTTGTCACACAACAAACGACGAGACTAAACCAGCACAACTCAGGGTTCCAGCTCCAAATCAGTAGCATAAATTACTTCATAGTGCAGGGGTGGGGGAAAAAACTGAGGTTGAAGTTTAGATTTACTGCATATGTTTCAAGATATGCTGTATTGATAGCAGGTGGCCAGGGTTAAACCAAGTCTATAAATACCTAAATAATTTATGAGGCTGCAAAAGCCTAGTTTTGTTCTCAAAAGTGGGCAGCACCTCGGAGTTCAAAATAATCTTGTTCTGGGGCGTAGAGAGATGCTGGGTTTGTTTGTTTTTAAAGTCTAATGGTGGGCTGATTAAATGGGAAGACAAGTACACATCCTCCTCCCTTAGCAGTTAGGCAAGTATTATACAAGGCTAAAAGCTTAATGTGCATCAGTTTCATGAAGTTATCTGTCACAGTCATTCCCAGACTTTATGGATGGTAATTATTATCATGAACACCAACCATGTTTTAATATCCTTAAATAAACTTATCCAGATACACTCCATGGCAAAGTGATTACCAGAAAACACATTCATTTCAGTAAGATGATACCATAAAAAGTATTCTGTGGTTTTATGCACTTCCTTGGCTTGAGAAGTACTTGTAAAGAATTTATTTTATGGCCTGCCTCTTGGATTTGCAGCTATTGATATAAATCTGTGCTGCATCACTTCCATCTTTTAGTCAGAAACTGTCAACTTTATTGTCAATCAGAAAAAGTAACAGGTTCAAAACACAACTTACTTCATGGATGTCAGGGCACTTTCCTGTCACTGAAAGGCAGACATAATATTCCACATGCATAAATTTAATTGAAAGAAAAAAAAGGCCAATGGAAAATAATTTGACACACACATGTATACAAAAGATTTCCAACAGCTGTATTAATGTTACTTGTAGTCACAGAATCTGGTCTAGAACAGACCAGAAATAAATCTCTCATGGCTCTTGCCAAGGTCAGATTTGTGCAGTTCCCAGTACTCCTGTGTGCCACGTCCCTCATTTCTCTACCTTTCCTGGTGTCTCTGGTACTGGAGCAGCCCACTGGTGCAGCTTGCAGTCACACAGGCAGTATGGATAATCTAGTGGTCCTGTGGAGTTAGAGGTTGTACACTGCTTCCTACACCGCAGAAGTACCCAAATACCATAAAATGTTGTCAGGGTACCTCTGACTTAGAAAGGCAATGTCTCTTTAAGAAAGTGTAAAAACTCTTCCAGGCAGAAATAACTGCCTTTTAAATGAGAACACAACACAAGCCACTTCAGCACTATTTTACCAAGGTTGTGAAAAGCTCTCCCAGGCTCATTTCTGTTAATTGCATCTTTGCAAAGTGCAGCCAAGCAGAATGATTATTTTCCATGTACTACCCCAATGGCTCTGAATGAGTGTAGTTTTCCCCCTTTCCTTATTCCTGATCCTTGTCCTTTGGTTCCACATAGAAATCTACAGAACCACATTCTGCACTCAGATTATGCAGGTAAAGGAAGATTCAGAGAAAGATGATAACTTGTCATGGAGCAACAGCTAAAAATACTATTGAAACACAAATTGCTTTGGTGCTTTTTAGGCAGCTTTTGGACAGAACCTAATAAGCAGAATGGAGAAGCTCCATTTAAAGCAAGGATGAACTCAGAGTAAAAGTCATATAATCTTTCTCATCAGTGGATGATTAATTGAGGAATTAATTTCCCAGTGAAGTCAGCCAGCCCCCAGACTCCACTGGTGAATCCCATCTTGTCATCTTTCACATTCAGCTCTGACTCATCTGCAACAAACATTTCAGTCCATAGCCTGTTCCTTTTTTCCTCCATTCTTACAGTAGGTCAGGTATACACTTTGTAAATGGAGTGAGGGGCCTGGGGACTATAGAATGAATTTGGACTGCATCATGAAGAGACACACCTGAGTTAGCTTTAGGGACCTTAAATTCCTATGTCAACGAACACAGCATAGGCACATACCTCAGTGCTGTAAAGTATTTACACTGCACACTCCACACTCAGGCTTGTGCAGATCAGCTGCACTGAGAGAACTTTGACACATCCCACCTCCAGTCCCACTGCAGATGTGAAAGAGGTCATGAAGGGGCTCCTTTTTTCTGGGAGCAGCAGCCAGAGCTGAGCTCCATCTCTGGATGGGCAGCACACCCACAGGGCAGAGGATTTGTGTCTCTGCCCAGTGGCTGGGTGACAGTGAAGCCCTTCAAACAGAAACAAGGATGGATGGTTAATTTAAACTATTAGGCACTGATGTACTCATAGAACCACAGGCTGGTTTAGGTTGGCAGGGACCTTAGATCATCTTGTTCCAATCCCCTGCTATGGGCAGGGACACCTTCTATTAGACCAGGCTGCTCCAAGCCCCGTCCAACCTGGCCTTGAACACTTCCAGGGATGGGACTCAATCTGAGATTAACTTCAATTATGATTGTGTCTTTTAGACATCAAAATAAACTCAGATGCCTCAAAGCTTCTATGCTTTTCACAGGAAATCAGCTGTTTCAATAAAAGATGGCATCTTTCCAAGTTTTATTGTTATTTCCTTGGTCTATATAGCATCAAATAGCCAAGTTCCCTTTGACAGATTTTTAAAAATATTTCTCTTTAACCAAGATAGCTAAATTTCCAAAGTTTTCTAGTTTAAAAACAGTTTCTAGTTCAGAAATAATTCCTTCTTTACAGAGTATCTTTTCACCTATGTCATGTGATCAAAAAGTAAAAATCACTATGCTACTATTCCATTCAATAAGAAAAGTATGACCCTACTGTACAATTATGTCTAATAAAAAGGTAGGTTATAACTCATTAAATGGAAAAAAAGCATTGAGAATTACCTCTTTTCTCGTGAAAACAATACAAGTATCTTCCTGAGCAATTATGTCACACATATTGACCCAGCAGAATTACCATATGACTTACTCATTAGCCACACAAACATCCCATCTGTGTATATTTTTCTGTATGTTTCTATCAGCCACTGAGTGGCAGCAATTCCTTCATACCTAAATCTGAATTATGAGATGTAGGATGAAAATTTCAAAGTATTGCTAACTCTTAATTCTTTTATACTGTCTCTAAATTCTTTTTGCACTACATGCAAACAATAATAACTAGTAAAATAACTTTACCACGTTTCAATGTTTATATTGTCAAAATTTCAAAGGTAATGTACTTTATTCCGATAATCATACATCCTTAGAACTTGGCTATATTCAAAAGATATCTTTTTAGAAAAAGATAATTTTGAGTGAAATTATGTGGATCAAGAAAATTGAGAATTCCAGCACTTAGTCATTTCTTAGAAATAACTAAAGCACATGCCTGTATTTTATATATATATGAAACACAAGGTGAGGAGGAGAAACACACACACAAAAAAAAAAATATCTAAACCTATGTTTTGCAGCCTATGTTTGCCTCTCTCCTCAGTATTTGCAGGTTCCCATAGTAGTGTCTCAAGGTGACCAAAATCTATCAGTCTAAAAACAAACAACTCACATTTTAATATAGCCATTTTCAGGAACTAAACAAACAGGAAATCATGCTTATACAGTTTTTTAAAAAATACGTTTGTGAATGATTGTTTAACCACTTAAGAAGCACTTCTTCATAGTGTCTTGCTCAGAAAGCTGTACTGGTTATGCTTGGTTATAGCTTCCTATTTGATTAGCAAAATGCTGCATCATTTGAGAGATGGAAAGCCAGAGACACTATTTGCTCTTACATTGTTAACAGACTAATGAGTGTACAAGGCCAAGAATAAAAAAAAGATTTAAAAGAAACCAAACACCCAACAAGCATATCTAGGATTTTGACAGTGAATATTTGTAGAGATTTTAGGTATTGCAATTCAGGCTTTAAATGAGTCTCCAGACCTAGGAAAACACCTAGCATGAGAACTGATTCTCCCACACCTGTATGCTCTGCAGATTCAGTTCTGTCCTTGGAGGTATCCAAGTACCAAGAGACGGGATACAGAACAACATCACCCTCGCACATAAACCTCCTGCAAGAGTTCCCAAGTCCAGATGAACACTCTGCTCTGCACTACTTGAACAATCTAGAAGTGAAGTGGTGCAACACTCAGGGCCCACAAGCACACAGATGTCAGATGTAACCACGGAATGCCATAATTACTTTAATATTTCATACCCTAATGCAAACGGGGAATTCTCTAGTGATGAACTGAAAATTGTTTTTTAATAGATGCACGCCTGGCATGTGCATACACAAAAGCATCAGGCATTCCCGCTCCTTCGTTTCATATTGTCTGTCGCCATTCAGCTGGAAACCTGAGCATTTAAAAGATTGTGCATTCTATCTCAACTCACTGTCGTGCCGAGACCGAAACGGAGCACCGAGGCGGCTGGGTGGGAAAAAAGAAGGTGGTATTATCAAAGTTGGATTTCTGCTGGGAAGAAACTCCATGTTTCTGTCAGGGATCGGCCGCGGGGATCTCGCTGCCTCCTCGCACGGGGCACAGTCCTCTCCCTCCCGCAGCCGGACGGACCGTCCCCGCTCAGGGTCGCGCTTCCCCCGGACCGGACGCGCCGGCCCCATCCCCATCACCCCTTCGGGGAGGTTTCGGCGGACAAAGTCCGCAGCCCCCCGCCCCGGAGCCCAACATGGAGGCGCCGGTGGAGCAGCCCCGGTGCCGGGGCAGCCCCGCCGCCTCCCGCCCCACAGCC
>WEIV01004747.1:3572-37480 GCA_013390005.1 Calyptomena viridis | reverse complement strand
GGCACCGCACCTGGGCGGGCGGCTCGGCTCGCCGCGGTGAGGGGGCTGCGATGGGAGCAGCGCTTCGGAGAGTTTTGTGTCTGGGGATTTTTTGGTCCGCTGGTCGCCGAGTTGCGGAGAGCACCAAGGTTTGAGGTGCCGGAGCTCGGAGTGAGCCCCTGCCCTGCGAGGAGCAGCGCTCAGGTGCCCTCGCCCCTCTGCCATGCTTTTATTTAAGGCTTTCATTAGTGGCTTAAGAGCCGCAGGTGTTGTTTTATATTGGGGCCAAAGCCGAGTGGGCTGTAGTTCTGTGGGCACTGCAGTCGCCTCACAGACCTCACCGCAGAGACGGCCTTGGCTGATCGCCCGAGGTTGGAGGCCTTCATAGAACATTTTGGGTCCCAGCCGGGGCTTCCTCCAGTGTGTGCTCTGCTCTGAGTGATAGGGCTCAGTTTTTCTTGAAGTATTGTAATTGTCTGTGTTAAAAGGAGATTTTTTAGGGATGGGTTGCAGAACAGCAATGTGTGCAGTGTAAGAACCAGAGGAAACACCACCATACTCCTGTAGGAATCCAAGGCAGACCTTTGTCATCATTTTTTAACTCATACATATCAGGTATAATTGCTCTCATTTTCATCTTAAATGACCTCATTCTGCTCTAGCTGAAAACAGTGATGAAATTCCCAGTGGTTTTTTGTGATGCTGTGGTAACTGTGGATGTCTCTCCAGGCAGGTGCCAGACCTTGATGTGCAGTGGCTGGGGGGTCACAGCATTGCAGGGGCTGTGACCCAGCTGTTAAATGGTGCAGAGTAATTTCTAAAATGCCAAATTACAGCCATTTGATGTCCAGCTTCTTTCCAGAACATTTCACTTGATGTTCATAAGGTAACGTCGAAGTTCCTCAGTTATTCTCTCTGACATGACCTTGGAAAGGCTATAATGTGTATATAAATTAGCCTGGTCAATGGTTGATTTATATATGGACAGTTTCATTTGAAGCAACTCATTTTAAAGCAAAATTACTATCAGCAAAGAGCTCTAGTAGATACATTGATAATCACAGTTTGAGTGAAAATAAAGAGTCATCTGGGGTCATTTCCTTTTAACTTCTGCAGCAAATTAAACAAATATTTTGTGCAGATACATACTCTTATGTGTGATTAAGTGTAATTTTTTTAACTGGAAAATCTAAATAATATTTTCTTCGTTTGGGATAGCATGTCATCTGATTAGCTATGATGCTATAATAAATTGTATGAGGGCCCTCATTTAAAATTGCACAGATTGCTGCTGTGCTGAAACCTGAGGAACTTTATATGCATGAGCAATTCATGAATGTTGTGCTACAAAAGCAAAACTAAAACTACTTTGAATGAGAGGAGAAAAAGCAGAAGCTAATTGGGGCCAAGGAGTTTTCCTCATTTCAATACTTCCAGTGAAGTTTGAAAAAACAGTGCTTTAAAATACCTTTCATTTAATTTCATGTTCTTTGGGTATATAATGGCATGTAAGTGGTCAGAGAGAGTCCATTTCATGACCTTACCATATAATGTTGCAGCAAGCCATTTGTTAACTACCACTGCATTTCAATTATTTAGAGCATCACTTTAGCCCAAGTCTTTCTGAAACAAATAGTCTTTTCTTGTTTGGACTGTGGGAACTTTGGCTAGGCCTAGAGAGCTTTGCCTCTTACATTTTTGTTCAGTCAATGGGTTCAAGTTGAATTAGGACTGAGTAAAGATGTACAAATTAGATCTACAGGAAATTAAATGGAGGATCTTCTCAACTATTAAAGTAATGCATCTTGAGAAATTTGAGATATTTTCTGGTACTGAGACTTTCTTGCTGTCTATTTTCTGTAATTTTGCTTTTACAACTCAGCAGTGCAAAATGCTCTTAGAGTTGGAGGTTGTCTTTCATCAGAATAGATTCTAATGCAGCTCAGAAGGCTTTATTAACACACTTTACAGGCAGTGGAGTTCAGAAGGGGATGAAAAACAATTCTTTGTGAACAGCCTTTAGCAGTGCTTTCTGTCAGCTTCTAGGTAAGTAGGGAATGCTGGATTTCATAGTGATTACAGGGTAACTATTGGAAAGTAAAAGCTCGGTCCCAAAGACAGGGATGTGGAATGGGACAGAGACATGGACATTACTGTCTCTGATCCATTTTTCTGAAATGTACCTTTAGATATTTTATAAAAAAGAAAACAGTCTTGAGTTGGGTTAAAATGTTTCATCTCTTGGGTAGCTGAACAGATAACCCAATAACTCCCAAACTCATGATAAAGCACTGCTTTACAGGAGGTCTTTGAGGAGGAGATAAACTACCAGAGCCTCCTGAAATTTGATTTCCTCTTGTATTTTCCCATCTAGAAAACCTGTTTTACCTGGGGCCGCTTAACTTGTGCCCTATGACATGATGACAGTAAGGGGTGATGTGACTTTGAGCACTTCTATGTGCATGGGTTAAAAAAAAAGTGAGAGATCAAACCTTCTGCAGCAAATGTATGTGAAAAATTTCTAATAGAAGTTAAGAACTTGTTCCCTGAAGATTTCAGCACCAAACTAGTACAAAAAACTTTCCAAAAGTCTATAATCACCTTTGTGAGCTGAGCTGCTATAGCAACACTACCTTTCACCTTGAGCAAAGAAACCTTTTTAATTCTATGGCACATACTTTATGCAAAGATGATTACTTTTGCAAAAGTGTCATTTCAGAACAGAAAACAATGATGGCAGTTATTGCCATTTTTTTGTAACAGGACTTCATCGGGGTGTCAGTCCCAAGCTGAACCACCAAATGCCTGCTCTCATTTCCTCTTTTCTGATACCAGTGGGAGGTGTGAAGAGTCTGGTGGTGATGGGAGTTTCCCCCCACTGCCTTCTACACGGGTCTGTGGTCTATTGTGTACATTCACTTTTTGAAGTGTTTTTGAACATTGTGTGTTGTCATTTATTCAGCTTTTCCTTAAGGTTGAGGTGAGAGGCTTTTGTTCTGTGTCATGCTTTTCCTCCAGTCTTTCATACTTTTCTTCATGAAGGGCATGAGTTATTTAGGGATTAGCAATGACACAGATACTGAATTTGGTCATGTGAAGGTCTGGCTGCCATAGACATTTGGACTGATGCCCAAGTGAAACAGGAATTATCCTGCCTTTTCTGAAGTCTTGCAACTTTAGAAATTCTTTTGATAATGATATACATTAATTTCTATTACTTATCTTTGCAGGTTTTTTCTGTTGATAAGGAAGGGTTTCTTCTTTGTATTAGACAGCTTGCCATTTTTTGTAACTTGGACCAGAGTTGGTTTTTTCCTACTTGTTAAGGGTTTGCTTCTCTGGATGTTGCATGTGCCTCTGCAGAGCTGTAATTGAGTCAGGAATACTCTTCTACTACACCTAGAAGCTATCATGTCTGTGCTTAATTTATTGTGGTTTAGACCTTGCAGTTGCATAATGTTCTGTGCTTAGAGTTCAAATAAATGATGGGTTTGTTTTGTTTTTCCTGAAGGATGAGATGTATAAACTGTGCTGGGGAACATCCTGATGTCAGATGCAATCATGTGAATTTCTTCGTGTTTGTGTAAGTTACTGCAAAAGGGGGTTTTTGCTATCAGATATAAGTCCTAAGAATTTGAGATTAAAAGTGAGATATGCTTGTGTCCCAACCACTCTGCAGTTTTGCTCATTTGAAGAAACTTTTAAATATGATTCATTTATAAACCAGACAGGTAAGTAGTTTCCTGGCAGTTTCAGTGAGATGCCTGCTTAAAGCTGTGTCAATTCTTGTGATGTTTGGTCCTCTTAAAGCCCTACTCTCTTGAGAAAGTAATTACATTAAAATCATGGGCTTTTTTCACTCTTTCTTAAATAAAATCTATTTTTCTTGTTTTATTTGAGACTGTAATTAGCTTCACCTATGCTTTTCAGAAGAATTTAAATTAAAAAAAATTGGTTTTTATTTTTTTTATGGTGTTTACTGCACACATGCCCTTACATTGGGTTTCAACATGACAGCTGCCAGTGTTGATTTTGAGCAATGTAAGTGTTCTACTTCCCCTTATGATAGTTTTCTTTGCAGAGTTAATATAGATGGGAGAACAAGGAAGTGTATGTATTGATGCAATTTTTCTTGCTCACCCCAGTCCTATTCATAGTTGGTTTTATATTCCTGTGAGTATTGAAGAAAACTGTTGTGAAAGACCACAAGCATAATTTTCTGATTTCTCGTTGTTTTTTTTTTTTAGCTCTCTTTTGAAAAAAAATTCCATTTGATTTTTGGTGTTCATTTAACACCAGGAGGTTAAGCTTGTTTGTGCACAGAACAGAGGCACCACAGAGAGAGACAATTCACACTGTGGTGCACTGGCTTGGATGGGGGGATTTTAGGTTGTTTTCCCAAACCCCTTTAGATTAGCAGCTGAAGTTGTCTCATCAATCAACCAGAACAAGCTGGAGACCATCAAATCAGTTAATTTAGTCCATCACATGACTTGACCTGGCAGTACCTTGTGCTTCTGCTGCTCACCTGAGAGGAATGAAGAATCTCAGCAGCTGCCATGTAATCACCTGAGGCACACAGGTGGTTTCTGCTTTAAAAGTGATGCTTCAAAGATGTCAGGTATCAAGAGCTGCAGCACTGAGGAAATTCTGTCAAATTATATTGTGTGATGAAATGGTAAGATATTAGGCTAAATCAGAACAAAACCTGTATGGTTTATGGATATTTCCAGGGGCTACAGTTGTGCTGTGCTCATGGTGACTCTTGGAGGATTAGAACAGGAGGTTAAGGCCTGCAGGTCTGACACTCACCTGGCAGGAAGGTGTGGCTCCTGGGGGAGAACAGGTGATGTGGCTCTTCTCCACTCTCTGCCCTTGCCACGATTTAACCCCCATCTCTGCTGCCATTGTTAGTGGGTAGCAGGGAGGGGCAGAACTGCTCTGCCTTTCTCTCCCCTCAATAAAGGAGTGGGGAACGCCAGGCACAGCAACAAGAGCTATAGAACCTGAAACACCCCACCACTGGGGTTATTTTTCAGATTGTCAGATGGTAAGAAGTTATTAACTAAAGATTTTCTTTTTATTAGTGTAAATGGGTGTCAAAAAGTACAAACTGCAATTTCATTAGTGTGTGAGGTTGTTTTTTGTCTGCTTAAAAAGCTTTAATACTATCAGACTGTGCAAACAATAACAAGGATCAGTCCCATGCTGTGACTGGAACAAGGCTTTGTTTGAAGAAAGAAAAATATGTCCTATTGTGCCTTGATGTGAGGATATTGGAATACTGCAATCCTAACTTCATTGTTCAGTTGTACCACTTTAAAGCACAGTTTGACCACTGCAAATGAACAACTTTTGGCAGCTAGTGCTACTAACTAATGTTTAATTCTCAAGTGTTGTTTTCTACTTGGCTGTAGGCTTGGATATTTTTCCTTGTCCGGGAATAATTGATAATTAATAATGCTGTTTTCATGTCTTTTAAGCTGTCCATCTTAATCAGTCTTCCTGCCTGTTCTCAGACATATTTATGTCATTATTTTGTTATGATAGTTATGGTAGTCATTTAGTAGGATTTATTTTTATTGGTATAGCCAGTGCTGCTATCAAAAGCCAAACATAGTACCAGTGAAACAAGATAGTATGCAAAATCAATCCTAGTAAACCTTTAAAATGAAAGCAAACATCACTAATGAAGCTCCAGGCTGTGTGTGTTTGCACAGGAGGAAGGTGGAGGTTTGAAGTCACCTGCCCCAGACATGTCACAGTTTTGGTGACCCACACGAGGAGTTTGGTGTAGTTGGCATTTGTGCCATGGCACAGATGCTGAGTCATGAGGTTTCAGAGATGTCAACGTGCCTCTCCTCCCCTCATTGCTTGGTGGTTAGAGAGAGTATTTGGGGGAAATGGTAGTTCTGCACTGAGCTTGGCAAAAAATGGCTCCTGTTTCTTGTGCATGTTTACTGCTGTTGGTAGCAGGGTGATGTTGGTGTTGCAGTTTAAAAGCTGATATAGTAATAAAGACACTGAGAATATTTACTCTAGCCTTTAGTAATAGGCTAAAAATGGATTCTTTCTCCAAGGACATGGTTGTATAAAAATAAATGGAGGCTGCTAACAGCAGAGTTGAAAAGGACAAGTCCATCTGCAGCAGAGCTACTTTGCAAACGTGTGTCTGAAGACAGGTTATATTGTTAGAGGTACTAGAGCCAGTATTTCAGACAGTTTTCCTGAATAAATTCTGCTATGTCTGACCTGTTTGCATCTGGGACATTGATTTTACTGAGCAGTCTGTTATGATACTTAGCAAAAAAGGTTAATTTTGAGGGTGTTAAAATACTGCTCCAAAGTGGCTGTAGAGTTTCTTCTTTTTGCAGCTGTGGTGTCTTGTGTCTGCTGAATTCTAGTGTATGGCTTCGTTCTTCCACACTTGAAATATCTTTATGGGATCACACCCAGATTTGTGGCCAGTATTGATCTCACCCTGTATGTCTTTGAAGGTAATGCCACTTGGAAACATTAAGTATGTGCAATTTAAATCAGCTTGTCCATGATCCCTTTTTATATTTGCAAACTAATGATTTTATGTGTAATGAAATACTTTATAATTTACATAATACTACATATAATTGAATATTTAATGATTTACATATTTTATATTCTACAGCATACCTGAATATAAATGGTCTTTCATGCCTGGATGATCTACAACACCCCTGAATGTGTAAGATGTTCTAGTAGGTGTAGTGTCCTAGATCACCACAGACCTTTTTTTCCCAGTCAGGCTGATATTAAATATGATTCATTGCCTGTCACTTTCATTATTAGAAAGGTGCCCATGTTTTTTTGTGATTGAAAGGTAAATAAAAGGATGATTCAGATGTTCAAATATTAACTAGCTGCCTTCTCATGCTGTCAGTACAGTAAATTTTATTGCTAAGGACAAATAGGTGCTGGTTTTCTTTTTTTAGTCACACTCCTCCAATGGTTTTGATTTGCTTGAAGACAAGAATCAAACTTTTAGAGGGACAGGTTTGCCATGTTTCCAACTATTTTTACTCAGCAAAAATGTTAGGAATGTGTTTGGAGGCAATTTTTTAAACACTTTTCTACTTTCAGCATTTTTATTAGATGGCTATACAGAGGATGCCAGTGATATAAATCACTGGGAGGAGGATGAGGTAAGAGAAGAAGTAATAGTTCCCTTATGTTTATCCAAACTGCCTGTTTTCAGGTAGGCCCAGAGAAAAGGAGAGAAAGTAATACCTTGTCTGGTTAACCAAGTTTTTGTCCTGCTCAAGCTTTTAGGAGAAAGTACAGGCTCAAAACAACTCCTGAGCAACTTAAGGACTATACAACCATTGTTTATTCTCTGTTAATGATTTTATATCCTCCTCCTCAAGAGATGTATCTCTTCCTTTATAGCAGTAGGCCAAATTCAGGTCGACTGAAGGCCTTGTACTCTCTGTTTAAATGTAGAAGAATGCACTCTGTAGAAGAAATAGTAAGTGATACTAGTTGAGAAAAAGAAAAAATTAAATTAGTGGTGTGCTTGGGTCAAATCCATGTATGTACTGCTGTCCTTTAGGGAAGTACAGATCAAAATCTAGACGTATCATTTTTAGTCTTTATATAGCTGGAAAAAAAGCCCCACTGAATTTCAAAGATACAATGTAAATTAGTAATTTCATTTTCAGATTTTGTGGGATCACACTTCCTAAATATGCAGATATTTTAAATTGTTCTTTCCTGGGCTTCTTCAGAGAGCAAAGAGGCACCATTTTTATTTTCATTAACTACAGGGAAATACGCTTCTTATTAGAATGTCTACTTAAGTGTCATATGAAAAAAACCCTGTTTTTTTTTCTCTAATTGCAACATGGACCTGAATAGTTTGATAACAAATATATATAATATCAGTTTCATTCAACTTAATTGAGAATAGCCAGAAAATCTGACCAGAAGTATTTTTGTGTGCAGACCTCCTTCATACACAGAACTTGGAGGGTGAAGGTGAGGTGTTTTTACCTCATGTAGGTGCTGTTTGCTGCTTTGGGTACTTTACCATTTTTGACTTAGTTAAGTTGGCTGTGACTTACCAGGAGAAGCTGCTAAATATCTGCCCACTATCTGTATGGTTCTTAACACAGGGTGAACACACTGAACAGCTCACAGCTGCTGAAACAGGGAGTCATATCATCCCCCACCTCCTTGTTCCTGCCTTCCTGCCTACGTGTTCTCACTGAGTACCTCGTGCCAGCTTTGATGTTTGCTGGAATGCTTTGTGCTTTGATTTAACTCATTAAAATGTCAGCAAGGTATCCCAGAAAAACCTCTCATCCAAACCCCAAACAAACATGGTCAACTTTCTGCCTCTCTGTTGAATAACATTGACTTAATGAAGGGTTTCTGGGCTCGAGAGACATGTGGGAGAAGTGGAGAAGACAACAGGAGGAAGGCAGCAAAATTTCTCCCTTTTGGCTCCTGGAGCTGTTATGATGGTTCTGGCATATGTGGAAGAGCCTAAACTACTTTCATTGAACTGGATTTCAGTCACATGGGGAGCTCAAGGGGTTAAATTTCACTTGGCCCATTACTTTTTGGGCACATGAAAATCTGCCTGAATTGTAAGTGTGATATAAGCAAGTGAAGACTAAAGTAGAACCATGCATGTACTCACACACTGCAATTGCTTCTTTGCAGTTAAATGCATTGGTGTGCCCCTGGGTGTGGGTCTTCAAGCTGCTCACAGGGCTGGCTGCTGCATTTTGTTCATCCAGCTCTAAACACCAAACTGATTCTAAATAGCAAATATTTTCAGGATTCATCTTGCTTTTTTGATGAACTGAGTTCTGACTCCAGATATGTGGAGATGGGAGGAAGTGCTATTCCTATTCAGAAATACTAAGGTCTCAAATTTAAAAGTACTAATTCAGAAAATGGTCACATCCACCTTCTATCTCATTTGAGTGTACCAAGAATTCACCTTTTGAAACTGAGGACTTGTTTGATAAAACTAGTGAATTATGGATTTATAACAACACAGCAAAAAGCTAATGTAATCCTAATCTGAACTCAAGCCTATGTTGTTTCCAGGAAATAATAATTAAATGGAGTGTCAAACCCTGAGGTCTGATTCCAGGCAGTCATGTGCTTTCCACTCATTTGCACATGGGTCCAAATGTTCCAGCTTGGGTCCATCTATTCTTTACTTCCTCATTTTCTTCTCTGAGACTTTTCCTGCTGGTTTTGTCATTTTGGGAATATCCTTGTTGGATAATCCTTCCACTGTTACTGTTTGTAAGCTTATGTGTTCCTCCTCCTTTTCTTCCTTGTATTTTCCTTTTATTCAGTTCCTTTTTGCTCCTTCTTTTACAGGTATTTCTTGTTGTACAAAATACCTTTAGCTTTAGCCCAGCTTCTGGTGGACAAATGGCCACAGGGGAAATGTGCAGATGGCTTGAACAGATGTTCCTGTCAAAGTCAAAATATTTAACTCCTAAATTCCTGGTGGACATAGTGCCTCTGGAGCTGATGGGTATTGCCAGAATACTGACTTGTGTGGCTCCTTTTCACATTACATTATTTTAATCTCAGCCTGAGAGCTTTCAGGGGAAATGAAGTCTACTGAGAATAGCTTTTATTGTTTTCATTGCCATGCTAATGTATAAGTGAGTCAGTAAAGATCTGTTCTTGTGCCAAAATGGGAGGACTGTGTTGAACTACCTGAAGGAATCTGTCCTGAGTGCTCTCTAGCAAGGCCTGGGTGAATTTAGTTTTAATCAATATGTGCAAATTACCACTGTTTTTTTGTTTGGGGTTTTTCATTCAGTTGTTTTTGGGGTTTTTCGCCTCTATACCAAGACTGAAGTGTCAAGATATTCAGAGAAGATATTGCTTGTGCTCTGGAGAATATTTGAATGTAAATATATTGTTTATACAAGTTGTTTTTCATATGTTCTAATATTGTAATGCTTAAGCCATATTATATTTCATAAAGTTGTGATTTGAATTATCAATCCTTTATTTAATCAGGAAAGGTGTACAAGTAATTAGTAACTTACAAAATATCCTAATAAAAATAGGCTGAGTACAGTAATCATGAACAAAAAAGGCAAGAATTTGACTGATTCTTGACAAGTGAATTCCTCATGAGTGCCTTTCAAGTTTTAGAAAATGTACAATTTCAGAGTTCAAATGCTTTAATAAGAAACAAGTTAAATACTTGAGTGAACTAATCTGTAGGCACAACAGGAACTTGATGGTATAGTAGGTGGTAAGATTCATTTATGATAAGTTATAATGGAATTCCCCTGGAACTGTATATTCCACCTACTCACATGCACAACCATTCAAAAGATTAACAGTATGCAACAAATGCCAAGGCATAAAAAATCTGGCAGGTTATTGTAAAACGTGGGACTAAGTATATGCCTAAACCACGGTCTGCAGCTCTTAGGAATTCTGGTGCACATTGTGGTCTCTGTATGTTGAACTTGTGGTTCACCTCTTGTCTAATAGCTGCTCATTTAAACCTCTTTATCTGTCCAGAATACTGAGCCTGTGTATATTTTCATTTAAAGCAAGGGTTCTGCATATAACAGGATGTGCTACATCTCCTTCTTGAGATGAAGTCACATTTATTGCGCCAGATAACTGTGGTGATGTGTTTCAGGTTTTCAAAATTACTTTGTTTTCCTGTCTATTTTAAAATTAGACAGGCAAAAATTCTGGAAGTGTTCCAAATGATTGGGATATTGAAGGGGTAGGGTTGGTTTTAATCAGTAGCACTTGGTTTGGGCCACTTAGAACAATCTTCCTGTTATTAGTGTGATTTTAGAACAGGATTCAGTGTGGATACTGAGAGTATTTGGTTTGCTTTTTACCTGTATTTACCTCGTGTGATCTACATAGTCGAAAAACCTGTAAAACATAATTGCAGGTTTCTAAAGCAAAAATGTCTGATGGTTTTGGGAGGCTTATTACTTATCTATTCAGGATATTGCATCAACCTATGTGAAATAGCTTTAGATTATAGTAGTTTTCTGGTCAGTGTGACACAATTTGTTAATTTGTGCAGTTGTTAGCAGTGACCATATTATTTCACCACATGGTTTGTCAAAAGAAGTAACTTGATGCATTTTGAAACTTGTGTCTTTGGAATACATAGCAAGGATTTATTTTTTTGTGGAAGTAGTAATGCATTGTCTGCAATAATGTATAAAGTGGCAGAGAACAAGAGTTCTGTTTGTTTTGTTATGCTGAGCCATAACAAAATTGAAAGGAAAAGTGATAATGGTATCTGCTAGGATGACCTAATTTGCTTCATTACATATAAACCCCCTCTAAAATTGTTTAAATTACTGAATAAAAAGAGAATTTTTTTGTAGCTTAAGTTATTTTGACAAATCTTGCATAAGTGGTTCTAACTAAGATCATAAAACTGGCCCATAAATACATTTTTAATAATACTGGGGGGGGAATGGGGGAATTATTTGATTGAGTTGTGGAGAAAAGTGAACCACTGATGACTGTGAGAAGGGCAACTGGAACATTGTTCTACTCAGTTCAATCTGATTGTTCTTTCAGCTTTCAAGTATCTCTGCAGACTGAGGGACACTTCTTTGGGCATCAGGAATAATTATCACTTAAATCTCCTTTTTAATATAGCAGCTGGAAAAAACCTCAATAAATTGAGTCCTGCCAGGTAGTGACTTGTTGCTAGGAAATGTACTCTGCTTTCTTCGTTGTAGTTTCATTAAGAGACAGTTATAAAAACTAAAAATACTTCATTTAAGATTGTTCAGTAACATAAAAACATTTAAAAACGCCAACAAAAAAACCCAGAGCAAACTCCCTTAAACTCTGGCCTAAAGCTTTTTCACTTGACAACATGCAATTATAATTTTAAATCTCAAGTTGTGTTGTGATTGACAGAGTCATTCCAGATAATTTTGCTTTTTTTTTTTTCTTGTGAGTACAAAGTTTTTCAGATCCAGGAAATATCACTCGGGCTACAAGTGTTGGATCAAGTTTCAGTAGCAAGTACATTTTTCTGAAAAATTAAGATAAATCAGTGATATTGAAACATGTGATGTAGGTGTTAATACAGCTGATTAGATTTTAGTGACATCTATGATATAGTACTATTGTGAAGGGAAACTAATAGAGACTGATAAATTTACTTTGCAGAAAGTCTTCAAATTGTTATTTTTAAGAACTTATTATCCCACAGCACAGAGGCACCCTAATCTTATGGAGATTTCTATTGAAAACCTGCCTTATTTCCAGATCCCCGTGAATGAGCACTAATGATTCTTATGACTTTTAAGTGTGGGTGTATAAAACCACACATCATTTCCCCAGTTTTAAGTTTTACTCTGCAAGCTGCTGAAAGTTTTGCTGTGATCCAGAGAAGCAGGTGAGCTGCTCTGAACTGAGCACCACTGCCTTTTGCTTTACACTTCTGATTGATGTATGTAGCTGGTGGTGGGGGTATAGTTTAATTGTCATCTTTCTGGCATAAGCTGATAGAAGTTTATTTGTCACTTGGAATAGATTGAAAAGGTTGGGCTCATCTTATCTCAACTCTCCAGCTCAATGTGCTGTTACCACAGTAATGAGGAAGTTTGGTAAAGGTGGTGGGTGTTTTTATCTAAGTATATATTAGTGTACTCAGATATATTGAGGGGGTGGGATTGTAGGGGTGACAGGAGGATGTCACATCAGTGTGAGATTAATAGCACAGCTAAAATATGGAGAGGAATGGCTTGTAGTGTTATCCCCTGGGACTGGTCGAAGCTAATACACCCACATCAGGCCCAAACCTCTCTAAAAGAATATTTTTAACACATTATTTAGCAAAATATTCTCTCCAGAGTCTGAGTCCAGATCTAGACCTGGGTATTTATAACCAATCTGACTTTGGTAAGATTATTGAAACAGTTAATTAACTTGACCAAAGTAGCAGTTTAACTGGTGGTCTTGTGCTAGTTTTTTATGCCTTCATATTGTGTTTCTGCCCTGTTCTGTAGAAATTTTTGGTATTTGAGAGTGTATTTGGGAGAAGTAGCATGATGTTCTCTGAGGTTCTGATTCACGTTTTATTTAACACTGCAGTGAGGGAGCGCTGGTCGCACCAATATTGTGTCTGATTTGGGAGAAATTGTCTTCTGCGAGCCCAATAAATTGGAATGTGCTTTAAAGGATAAGGTATCTGGAGACAGGAGAGCTGTAACATGATCACTTGCTTTCTCTGTAAGATGAAAATAATACCAGCTCCCTATTGTTTTAAGAGCATTGCTGTCTCCAGAGGAAATCTTTCCTTACTGTTATATATTAATAGATTAAGTTCAGCTGCAGGGCAAGTAGAATGAACTGCAAAGATGAAGAAAAACCACACCCAGGTCTGCAATGGCTGCAATTGCTCAAGTTTTGAGCTGCTGCTGTTCAGAAGTGTTCACCCATAGAGTCCATGCTTGCAGGACGTGCTATGTCTAGTTGCCAGTAAACTTGAATTTCAGAATGATTTGCTACAGATGGAGTACCTTTGAGTATATAGCAGAAAGTAACTTCACATTTTCTGATTAAATTTTCATTAAAAGGATAATATATTTGTCAAGGTTATAATCTGGTTTTGTTAGTGAAATCTGTTAAATGTTGTATAGAGTGCAAGAATGGAGAGGATGCTTAGATCTCCACACTCTTGTGGCTTTGTCCTCAACTTATTACTAATAAATGATCTGCCACTTGTAACTTTGGTAATTTCAAAGTGTCCTGGACCATTTACTGTCCCAAAACAAGTTATGATGAAATTCAGCCATTGTTAAGTGGGATCCCAAAATACCAGGGTCTCCAGGCATTGAATCCAGCAGCTACATGATATAGGAGAGGATCTGAAAAACATGCTTTTATGGAAGGAATCTTACTACTATGTTAGTATTTAAGTCCCATTTTTGACAACATTGCAGAGCACTCAGGTGAAGAACTTGGAGTATGTGATCAGACTTAACTTTCAGGGTCATTGTTCCTCAGTGAAGAGCAAAACCATTCTTCAACCATTCATTTCCCCATTCCTGGGGAAAACCAGGATAAAGAGCAATTAGAATGGAGAACAGTGAGCTGTATGACTGTCTAGTTCTGCTGTAAAGTTCAGGTGTTAGAATCTGGAGTAATTTACTAAGCTGTTTTGTTAGCTCAGACACAGGTGAAGGACAGGTAAGGAACTTCAGATGCAAAATCATTCACGTAGTTTGGCCCCAGGGGATTTGGAGGAATTCGGGTTTTGGTGAAGGCAAACAAAAGGTCATGTGTTAGTGACCTTTTCTCATTGTTTATTTGCATTAGAAGTAAAACATCTGAAATGAGTCGCTCTGTAGAAAATGATCTAAGACAGTGGTGCTCAGGCACATATTACAAAGTATTTAGTGCTTTTGTCCACAAGGAAGTTGGATGGCAAGTGCAGAGTTCAGTTCCATAGCTGTTGAAGCTTGTTTTCTCTGTTGGGATCTGGTGCTTGTCCAGGGTGTCAGGTTTCATCACTTGCCTTGTAACTTTACAAATCATTAATTGCAAAATCAGAATGATTTCCATCATGAAGCAGAAGCTGCTTATCTTTGTCTCACAGAATGGTTTAGGCTTACAATTCTGTTGCTTTCTTTCTGTGAAGTGAAAGCTGCTCTGTTGAAAATGTAACTGTTGGGGAAGGGGGGCGGGAACCCAACAGAAAACCGAATCACACCAAGTTTTTCTTTGACAGCAGTAATGTAATACAAGGAATTGTATTTATGTTCCATTTGAAGGACATCCAAGCAGTTTAAATAGATGTCTTGAGATAAGTTGTCCTTGTGAGGACATGTTAATGAGTCATGAGACTGAATCTCATTTAAAAGTGAAAATCCTCTTGCATACATATTATTGTGTTTCCTTTCCTTGTCCTGTGTTTTTTCCAAGCTTTCACTGATTGTTACTGTTCTTTCTTTCCCTTAGTTGTTGAATAAGGTTTTGGAGAACAGGATGAAATGTTTTGCTTTAGTGAGTTTGGAGTAATAGTTGATATATTACTCTCTCCTTTGAGTAGAGCACAGAAGGGATGATGTGAATTGCTCTTGTGTTTCGGGCATGTTTTACATGCCTTGTACCCCACACCTCCCATTTGTCATCAGCTGCTGCTCTGTAAGATGCTTTCCTAAATAGTTCAAGTAAACCCCAAACCTCATGAACAGTCTCCTTGCTCCCTATTTAACAAGAAATGCTGCTGTTTTCCTAATCCTATTATATTCTTTGCCAAGTGTGCTTGGTTTCCTCACCACTCATGCAGACCCTTTTCTGTTTGTACTTTACTCTAAGAAAAAGAAATACATATGAAATAGCAAGGGAAGAAAAAATTGGGATGTTTCATGATTTTGCATTCAAACATAGTGAGCCCTTACAGATGTTTGGAAGAACATATTTTTATTATATGATTCCTCCATGTGGTATTTGGTTATTGCCCAATCGCTGCCAAATTTTTGCTTGAAACAGGCATCACAGCTGATATTTTTACTGTTCAAATTATTAGAAACCAAGACTGAAACAAAATTATCTAGAAAATCTGAAAAGTGGGTGGTACTTTATTTTCTGAACCTTTGGAGTATATTCAGTTCAGGTTTTGGCTTTTATCCTGCAGAAATGGTAGATAGAAACTTCTTGTTGATGACAACTGACATGGGATACCTTAAATTTGACACCTAAATTTTTGGGAGGAAAAAATCCTCTGTTATTTACTGTAGTTGTGCCTGAAGGAATCCTTTTAACCCAGTCTTGTGTAAATTCAGAAACTCTATGATTTGAAAAGATGTGACAACTGTAAGGGAGCAGGAAAGTAGAATGTATGGCTGAGTGACCAAGTGGAGTGGGCTTGTTAATGTTATGGCTTCTGGAATTGGAGGTGCAAATTTATTTAGAAGAGGCTCACATAAATAAAAAGGGAAGGATGCCCCTTGCTATTGGAACTGGTGAGTGACTGTAATGGGTGAGGGAAGCAAGGGAAAGTAAAGTTTATATCAATGTCTTCTTAAGGGTTTAGAGGGAGATTTGGGATAAAGCTACAGATGAGGGCAGAGAAAATCCAGCTTAAGCTCAAACAATCTGAGACCGTCCTTCCTTACTGGATTTTGCTGGCTGGATATTTGAAATGTTTCTTCCAGGCAAGAAAGTAATTTCTTTCAGGGGAAAAAGTTATAAACCCCTGAATGTCATGAAGTAACATGACAGACCTGGAGATGACTGATGCAAATTGTTGGGTCTTTTACAGGGAAAGGCTTTTAAAAGGAACTAGATCCTTTTTTTATCATTACCTGTGGTCTGTCCATTTACTACTTTAGTCTCCTTAGTACTAAAAGTGGCAGCTCTAGGTGTCTTCAAGAATGAGTGTGAGTGATGGATATTTTTCGTGCTTCAATTTAAAAGACAAAGGTTTGAAATAACAAAAGCTTTTTCTAAGTGTTGCCTAGACAAAATTTATTTAATGTTACACAGATATCTAGTGAATCACTAAAAATCTCGGTTTTTCTTACACACTTTTCAAAGAAGACTAAAATATTATTTTTATAGTCCTTCACTTGCTCCAGAGTCTGCCAGAAATGTTTTATTAGGCCAGTGATTATAAAAGCAATGTTTTCATCTGGTTTCTGTATCCTATTGAAGCAGAAGTCAGTAGGGAAATTGGTTATTCTTTCCCCTTGTGTTCAGGGTTGGCCAGAATGCTTTATGAACTTAAGTCAAACTGAAATTAATAACTATATTTTCCTCATTATATCTGTCTAAATTGCTGTGAAAGCTTTATATTTTCTTCTGTTCCTGAGCATGGACACACTTTTTCAAAGGGATTAATGTGTTGGATTATAAATACTTAATTTTAATGAAACTAACTCTGTGACATTGAAAATTACTTTTAGCTACTGCCATTAAAACTTAGTAGTAAAAAGTCATGACCATATGGAGGTTTCCTAATGAGTAGAACTAGAGCCCTGCACAATGTAGGGGGTTACCAGAGTGAAAGTGTTTTATCTCTATGTATGTCAACAGTCAAGAGACTGGATTTAGAGGACACTATCATTTAATGCTACTAATAAAATACTTTGAAGAATATTTAGTTTTCCATCATTGTTCCTTTAATCAGTTTCTGCAATAGAAATTGATTAAAAATATCTCAAGTTAAATGTAAGAGGAAATTCTCAAACAAAATATGTCATAGCAAGTTTCCAAACTTCCTTGTTTGTCTGACAGTGATTCAGCCTGGTTGATGCTGACTCAGGTGTAAATCTTGGTTTTCTTTTTTTTTAAATGTTCCTGGTTTCATATGGATACTGCTATTGACCTGATTCTTTTGGTAAGGGATTTTCATACTGTGACTCAGGTGCAATGCACACAATGTGACAATTACAGGAAAACACCTGTTAGTATCAGGAAAGTTGGTATTTATATTTTGTTTATTCCTTCAGCTGAAAAATCTGTAAGATTTGCCACATGTTAAGCCTTGCAAATCTTAAAGCTTCCTCTCTCCTGAGAAATAGTCACACCACATTCAATGGAGCACATTCTTAAATGAGGAGTGTTCAGAGACCTGATCTGGGCTGAGGAACAAATAGTGAAAGCAGATGCTCACACTGGGCAGCAGTTGGTGCTGCACCTGAAAGCAGCTTTATACCTGCAATGTTGCTCTTCCTGCTGCCTGCTCAGGTGCCTGCTCTGTCTAGAATGTACTGGCCATGGAGATTGCAGATGTCCTTGAACCTGAAAAAAAGCTGTGATTCAAACTTCTAAGGTCTCTCTGAGACTTTTTTTTTGCCTATGCTTCCCTTTCACCATACACCAAAATTTGTCTTCCTGTCTGGCTGATTGAAGGTGCTGGTGACACCTCAAGGTAGAATGCAGTGACTCTTAAAGTGGCACCAGTGCCATCCTCCAGATAGAAAAGACTCTTCCCACATCAGGTTAAAAGTCTTATGTAGTATTTCATCAAGGAATTCCTGACCAGCTCTGCTGTGTACCTTATTTTCTCTTCAAACCTGCTTGGTTTTCCTGAAGTCTTACATGAAATGAATTGCACTGTTTGAAACAATGTCAGGAAAACCCTGTAGCAGAACCATAGAGTTGTGGTCCTGTGCTGTGTGTTCTCGTCATTTGCATCAGCCTCAGTAAACCTCTATACCCATGAATTGTCCTGGATTATTTCAGTGAAAGGCAGTAGGATTTTTTCTTCAGTTCTGTTGTTTCCTATAGTCAAGGTCACAGGCAACCTGGAGGTCTTTAAGGTAAGATAGTAAAGGAAGAAAAGGTCAGTTTCTATTCAGATGGCTGAAAAATTCCTTCTCTTATTTGCAGGGCCCTTTAAGCAATTGGCTTCCAAACTGATCTTGCTCTAAGAACAACGTTAACACACATCACTGATGAACAAGGAGCCAAGGAAATCAGGGTCTTTTTTGGCCTCATCTGATTCTAACTCATCTATTTCTTTATTATTGAGGAGCCAGGCACTGAATGGAGTCCCTATTTCTGCACTAAATTAATTCATTTATTTAAAGAGTATATTTTCCCTTGTACACCAAACAGACAAAACTTTACCCTCTAGGTTACTTCCTTCTGTTTTTCTCTCTGAATCCCTGTTGGAGAGAAGTGGCAAACTGTGTCCTGGCAGAGGATGGTGCCTGTGCCGTCAGGCAGGACAGGGCAGCCTGTGTGACATCTCTGTCCTGGAGCCGTGTCAAACAGCCACGGGTACTTTGTAATTTGGATGCTAAAACTGAGATCTGCCCAAGCCTTTGCAAGCAGGAGCCAAGAGGTAGAAACTCAGAAAACAAAACCACACCAGCCTTTTAAGCCGCGTCGTCGAGAGGTTTCTGTAAAATTTGCCACAGGCAAAATCTGACTCATTCATTTTACAAGATGTTTTCTGTGAAGTCACATATTGGAGCTCTTTGTCTTTGATTTTTCTTGGAAATGGTCAGGGAGACTTCATATACAATGTCTTCAGAAGGTTCAGAACCGAGCATTTCACTGTGGTGCATAAACCTGGCATTGAAGATATGTTTTTACAGCTGTCACCTTTGTCCCTTAAGCTATTCTCTTCTGTGGTCACTGGGTGTTTTTCATACGTCTGTCAGATGACAGCTCGGGAAGGGACACACCTTGTGGGAGAAGATTCTTTAAGTCTGTGCCCTTTTGACACTGTTCTGAGCAGAGCAATGTCCAGAAAACCTCTCAAAGAGAGTTCTCTGCTGAATGAAAGTTCATTTTTATCAGACAGCATCTAAAATTTTTATGTGTAGATCGAAGTTAAGTATCAGGAAGGTGTGGTTAAAAAAAGGAAAGACACAATTTTTATACAATGCGTGTAGGTATGTGTAGGCCAGGAAAAGATTCAAAATTAAATATTGCCTGTATCCTTAGGCACAGTTGCAAATTCAGTGCAACCACATTCCAGCTAAATCATTTATGAAATTAAATACCTAAAAGTAGATTCTCAAGCCTTCCTTTTAAGTGATGTCAAATTCATCTGTCAGCAATAAAAAATACAAATTTATAGAGTTAAGCAGTTTTGCCATTAAGAAATAAAATCAGAACTAATGCCCAGAGGGGAATAGGCTTTGCCGTTTATATTCTTACTCTGTTTCTCTTTTCATTTGAGGTAAGTTGTCAGAAAATATGTTTAGGATATTAATTTTGTACCTTTTTAGTCTTGTATCAACCTTATCCTACTTCTCGTATGAGAGAAGTTAAACACAGACCTCTCTATCTTGGGGACTTCTGCAAAGATACTCTTGAAGAAAGCAGTGACTAGGAAAATAATAGAGATGCTTTGGGACAATCCTTAGTTATATTGTCTACTTTTCCATTCTAATGCCATGGTTTAAAGCTGTTCTGCAGTACCACGGTGTGGAAGTAGTGGTTTGGTAAAGAGGAGCTTAGAAATAAGCATTTTTTTCGCTATACTACTGCTGTAAATTACATGCTGCTTCCTTTAGTTCTACTTTCATATTTTTCTATAGCATGAGAAGCAAAAGAGAAGTGTGAATATTTCAGGGAAATAGGTGATCAGTCTGTTTTCTTATTTGTGATTTGGTTTGGGTTTTTCTTTGTTGCTTTTCCCCTACCCTGCTCTTCAATGTTCTTTATCCGTTGACACATACACAGAAGCAGGTGAGGCAATCATAACAGGATGTGGAGCACTTGTCCTCAGCATAATTTTGGGCAGTGGAAATCACAGTTAATTGCAGGGGAGCTTTTGATACCATCAGCATGGTGCATAAATTTTTGCAAAAGCTGAGATGCGTGTTTTTCACTAACAAAGAAGGAAATAGATATACAGGAGATTTAAGGGAATCTTTCTCTTCATATACTTTGGCTGTTCATTTGCAAACACACCAGCTGTGATTTCTTGGAAATCTCATCTTGGTGTAGCCTTTCAAAGAACAGCGGAAAGCTCAGATTAAGGCAGTTTGTGTTCTCAAAAAGCTGAGAAGTCCCATGTGAGTTTTGTGAAAAAGTTTAAAAATGGGCTGAGGGGTTCCACCAGGTGGGTCTTTTGGTTTGTGGTGATTTTATTTGTTTTAAGCCTTTTGATTCTGCTAGAACCTGGTGTAGTAAATGATTCCATGTAAAGCTCAGAATTCATTACCATTTTAAGTTTAATTTTGGAATGCTTTGCCAGGTATGTCACCTGCTGCTATTTATTTGAAGCAAAGGTCAAGTTTCACTTTCTTTTTGAAGAAAGCCAACACATTTTCTGCTGTTATGGCTGAATGAATATATATACACTTGGAATTAAGTGATACAAAGAGCTCAGATGAGCTTGCCACTGCCTTCTAATAGTTTGTTTTGCATGACTTGCTGTGTGTTGAAGGGGCTAGAAAAGCAGTTTTGTCAAGAGTCAAGGTTTACACAGATTAATCATGTAGTCATTAGCTATGCTCGAGGCAAGTAGTTAAGGAGGACTCGGATATCACTGGGTAAATAACTGCAGGGAAAGCTTGAGGCAATACAATGTCTCTGCTGATGGAGCGTGAGTACTACATCACTCGCCAGATCTGGTTCAGGAGTCCTTAACAGTTTTCCATTTTCAGCCCTTGAGGGGTGTGTCCCTTGTCACACACTGATGACTAAACCTTTTGGAGTGTTTTGTGGGGCTATAAATACAGAATGCACTATTTTGATTGCAGTACCTGCCATAGGAGCAGTATTCCTGTGTGACACCTGTTCTGAGGTTGCCAGCTACTGAAGCACATCTAAGTGCAGGTCAGTGCTGCAGAGGCAACCAGGGCTATTTTGATTTTTAAGTTGTTACTTCGAAGGCAAATTTTAGTCAGTGAGAGTTTCTAAAGGACTTCAGCACAGTCTGAGGCTGAGTGCTTCCCACAGATTTTGTTTCAAATAGAACAGATGTGCAATGAAGAACATTATTGTTCTTTGTATTGTGTTATTGTGTGTGGTCTTAATTGCTGCAAAACACCAATTACTGTTTACAAACTTTATATACAGTTAACATGCACACAAGCGTTTCAGATGTTGGAGTGTCTGTACCGATGTGAATGTGCCAGGCAAGCAGTATAGATTAGCCCTAGTTAACACCATGTGCAGGGGCAGCACTCCATAGGAATTGAGGATATTTTTTTCATGGCTCTTTAAGTTTTTAAAATTCAACTGAAGTAGCTACAAGGGCAAAAAACTTGAGATATGTGTCTTAGTTATTGTCATCTTGTAGTGTTCCTCCTCCCCCTCTTAAATTTTGCCCATTGTATTTGTATTCTTAACCTGTTACTCGATTGGTTGTTCATGCTGGCAGAGTTGAGGAAAAGGATAACTGGCCTATGGGGCTGTTTTGTCTTAGTGCTCTCTTTAATGAGGGACATCCTTCTGGGGTCAATACTGCCAGGCCATTCTGTGAGCACTGACAGGATGAATGTGTTAATGATGCCAAGGAGAACAAAGGAAAAGGTTCTCTTTGCAGGTGTTGAGCCTTGTTCTGGTGCTCTCAGCTCTGTGAAGGAGCTCCTGAAAGCTCCCAAAGAGCCAGGTGAGCAACTTGTATGTTTAAGGTATGTGTGCCCAACTGCTGCCTTGAACAGATTGTGTTTGCCTTTGACAGCTTCTGGGTCCTGAAATAGAAAAAGAAACAGGAAGAAGTTCATGTGTTTGATTTGGTCACTGTGCTGTGCTGGGTTCTTTTTGGCAGTGTTATATAGCAGGAGCTGTACCAGCTGAAAGATGGGAAAATCATTTGAAGCCTTTTAAGACAAGGATTATGTCTCTGTGTCCTGGGGACCAATGTGAGGATTTGACAGTTACCCTTAAAGGAATCTGAACTATGGGACATTTGAGGAAAGAGCCAAGGGACTGGTGGGAACAGTGTTCTGGCAAGTGCAGCTGAAAAAACATGAAGCTGTTTCTCCCTAAAGATTTGAAAGAAAATATCGGTGTTTGCTTTCGCAGCAAATCTTGGGATGTGTAAATGGAAAAGAGAAAGACAAGGGAGCCTTTACCCTGCCTAACAGTATTTCTGAAGGGAGTTTGTTAGAGTTTGAGAGTCATATGATGTTATCATGGATTATTTTTTCTTTGATTCCTTCTCTCCATTTCCATTCTGACAGTTTAAGTCTGGGGGGGAGAATTTCTCTTTCTGGCTCCTACCTTTTCTTGTGTTCTGCAGTAGCTGCAACAAAGCATTTGAAACTGTCCGTGTTCTTAAAAGGTGAAAAGACTTCCCTTGTCATCTCTGCTGATGGCTTTTATTTCAGGATTCCAAGAAGGGTTATTTCTGTACTATCTTTATCTTTAGGATCCTTTAGGATCCTGTGTCTCTTTGTAGAAATACTTTTTGTAATAATGCAGCTGCTTGCCATCAAAATATGGGCAGGGCAAGACTGAAAAGTTCTGTAACAGGTATATACAATAAAAAAGGGATAGAAATTAGCCCCACCTGAGGGACACACAGAGAACAAACCCCAAACTTTTAGAGAAATTAATGTCTTTACTCAAGTGCCATAAGCTCTCCTTTGATCTTAATATTTCTGAGTAACACAATGAAAGCAGGTTTTAGTTCTGCTCTCCACAGAAATCCATCCCTAGAGGAGGTATGAAAATGAAAAACACAACTGTGCTTTTAAATTATGGTTTTCTGAGATAAAGTGCCATTGTCACAAATGACATTCAACAACACTATTAGCTGGAGCAACAGAGAAAAAAGGGAACCATGATGTCTTTTGCCCCTCAAACCACACAATCAGTGAAATGGTTGGTTTCACTAACCCCTAGGAATTAAGGAATTATTGGAGTGTTGGTAACTTTCCATAATACCCAAGTCACAGGAGCTGGTTTGTCAGTAAGATGGAGCCTGTCATTTCCAGGGGTTTAGTCAGAACATGGGGATGAGCTCGTGGCTTTTACCCAATCTCTGCCAAGAATATTGTCTCTCAGAAAATCAAATGTGATTTATCAAGTTCTATACTCTCTGATCAGGTGAGGCTGTGGACTTGGGCAGCAGAAATCATGAGACCTGTTACAAAATGAGGTACTTTGCTGTGACTGTACTCCTTACTCCCTTAAATCAGATTTCTGCATATTGCAAATGATGTGCAGCTAAAATCGGAAAATCTCAGCTGGAAAGGAGTTTTACACTGTCTGTTAAAGGCAGACAATAAAAATATCCCTTACTTTCTCTCTTCTGCATGACCTAGGATGTTGCACTCCAAGAATCCTTTCCAGTTCCCAGAGTCTTCTCTATGAACCAAAATAAAGGCTTTTCTTCTTTGTTAGAGCAGAGAAATGGTAGCTGAGACAACATTTAATGTAATAATTTTGAACAATAGTAATAGTTAATTTGTCTTTAGTGTAATAACATCAGCTTTTGTTAAGAAGAGTGAAGTGATTTCATTAGTTACTGACTTGGATGGCACACCTAACCTAACTAACAGTTCTTTTGCTTGTTCTCACCTTAGTTCAACAACTATTCATGTGTATTGCAGTATTGTTTGTGTGGCATTGCCTTATACCAGGGTGTTTAAACCACCAAAAAAGTATGTGTGGTTTTCTTTAAAAAAGACAAAACAAAACACCCAAACAAGACAAAAAACCTCTTTGATCCTTGCATTGATCTGCTTTAGTGACAAGTTCTGTTCATTGCCACATGGACACAAGAGGTGACTCAGCTTAAACTGACTTTGCTACTAGTGTGTTACGAAACTGTGGGGCCTTTACTGACATCTTAGTTCATGGTATTGTTTCAGTTTTCATTTTTCACACAAGATTCTCACTGTACCTTCATTCAATCACTAGAAAACTATGTCCAGAACTGGTGGAAAACATCTGGAAATCATGACAGTTGTGTCCATTGCAGCATCTTTTGTACTGGACTGAATTTGAAGAGTCTTTGTATTTTAAAGCAGAGCTTTGAGCTCTGCTGTTGGAAGAAGGATATTTTATCTGAAAGAATAATACAGATTACAGTATAGTAGAAGAAAAACTTGTGACACTTTAGATAAGGTATAAATTAACAAGTAACACCAATTATTTAGAGTCTAACATTACAGAAAACAATATATGTGAACATTTCTCATATTGAGATAAGTGGCATCAATATATTAGCTAAAATGACACAGTGTACAAAATATGCTCATAACAAATGGTCATCTTTGAATGTTTGGAGGTTTTGTTGCTTCTTAAATATTGGATAAATATTTAAAGGAATTAGATCACCCATCAGAGTGAATTCTGGGAAAAGCTCAACAGTTTGTATTGAATACCATTCCATTTCTTGTATCATTGGGTGTGTTGCAGCTGTATTCTGTTACCAGACAGGGGCACTTTTTGTTGTGGAAGGTGGTTTGTTATAACAGAGTGAGAGCTAATTGACAGAGGCCAGATTAACCCCTGTTCTGAAGCACTCTCTCCAAGGCCACCTTGGAAATGCTAACAAAGGTTTAACTCTATTCTCTACAGACTAGTCTTTCCAAGATTCTTCTGTAGGAAAGGAAGTTGTTTTGGGATTTCAGATTAGCTCAATTCTCGTGTACCCCAATTTATTTCACCAGGTGTTTTTCATACATGGGTATTTTCTAACAGTTGTGTTTCCCTGCTGGTCTGACAGTGCAGATTCACAAAATGAGAGTCATATTGGCAGAAGTTCCAGTATGAAAATGTGGATTAAGCTGTACTCCTCCAAAAAAATGAACTAGGAGTACGTGGGCTGAAGGTGTTGCAACATTGAGCCAGACCCACTGAGTGCAGGACTTGGGCTGCAGTTTCTGCTTAATATTATACTTTGCTTTCCCGTTGAGCCAGAATAATGAATTCTCTCATCACTGTGATCCTATTGTTACCAAAGCATTTGTGTAGGCTGTCTTTGATGAGAAGCTGATAGGGAGGTAGAATACCAAATAGCCCTAGATGCACAAGCAAAAATGCCATTGCTTTTAGATACTCTGAAAACAAAAGGTATCTCTTCTTTGTGAGTGACTTTTCTATTTCAAGAGTGTTGTGAAGAGGCTTAATGTCTTTTTGCATGTTCTCTTCTGTTCAGTCACACAGTTCTTCCCTTCCTGTCTTTCCCCTGGCATTAGAGAACAGGTTCTTGCTGTTTGCGGGGGCACTAATCAGTGGTTACATTAGCACAGCATTTCTTATATAAAGTGAGAACATGTCATGATGTGTATTGTGTTTCACCACAGAGAGCACATCAGAGTGTCTGTCTGCTTAAAATGCAGTTAAGGACTACAAAGCTGGGTAGATCAACTGCCTGGGGAAACAAACTTTACTTTGAAAAGGAGCAAAGACAACACTGATGTGTTCAAAGTGAGGATTTCTTCTTTACTAATTTCTACTTTGAAAAGAGGCAACGAACTTCAGGTTCAGTTGAACACTTGCAGAAGCTGAACAGTAGTAAAACTTTTCAGTTATTTGGAACATTTTCAGCCACTGTTGATGTCTTAGATCTCCCTTAAATATAGTTTCTGATTTAGTTTCTGATTTAGGCCATAAATATAATACAAATTGCTACTGGTACTTTACAAACTATAGTCTCCCTTTTAAAGGATCACTGTTCCCTACTACATGGACCAGAATTACCCACACTTCATTTTGTCTGTGTTTACATTTTACTTGGAATAAGCTTTGCCATTCTCCCTCCCTCCCTTTCCTGTCCTGAAAGACACTTCTTGCTGCACTTTATGGCACTGCCACCCTTTTCCTTCCCCAAGAAGGAAGAAGGTCTGTTTTCCTTAACAGACTTGTATATACTTAATGATGGTAATAAGAAATAAGGTGGCAAAAATACTTGTCTTGTGACTCTGAGAGACTATCAGTCATTTTCCATGAAGGTTACAGGAACAGAAAATTCAGTTCTGTTTTCTGGATTCTGCCCTCTGTTAGTACTGACAATGTCTTGATTATAACGTGATAGGAAGCAGTTGTGAGATACTGAACTTATTAGAAATTAATTATTCTCTCATCAGCTCTGAGAACTTTTGGTCACGTTATAGCTGTGTTTAATAAGGATGATAGCAGGGACAAAGCTTATAACTTAATTTTCTGACTGAAGTTTACTGCAATGATCTCTGAACATGCACAGAATGAAGTACAGGAAACTCTTTTCTGCCTTTTTTGCAAGCTGATTTGTTTGCAGCAGACGCTTTTTTGATGCCTTTTAACTCCCTTTAAATTGTCCTTCTGCTTGATTAATTTCCTCAGTTAGGATAGCTGTGTATTTTGTAGGCATTATTGTATTTACTTGTAGAGCCACACGCCTAACTATTATTTTTATTTGCCCAGGGCAAGCACACAATTAAAAAATGAACAATACTGAAAATGAAAAAATTTTGGATAGATTTTACCTTTGGCTTAACTGCATTAACTTATGTTTATTTATTCTATATATTTGATAGCTTAGTGTGAATCTTTTATGCAATTTGTATTTACTTTCATCTGCCAACATCTTCAAGGTTTGAAGAAATAGAATAGCAATAGAAGAAACTAAAAAGTTTATCATGGATGAATAAAAGAATGTATGATTGGAAGATTATTAATTTGTTATTTGAAACAGGAATCGTCTTTAGGTACATTGAAATTGCTCTTTATTACTTATTTCTGGAGCTCTGTTACTTGGTCTTCATTACTTTTTTCTATTACTTTAGAAAGAATCTTGAGTTAGTTATGAAACCTGTTCTTCAAGAAAAATCTTTAGCTTTTAACTCTAAGTATTTCTAGGAATTGTGCTAATAGTTTGGCTGAATTAAGCATCTTAGAACAGCACTTCCCTTTGAGCAGCTCAGCCTCTGTCCTGTTGAACAGTCCCTGGTACTATGGGACATAGCAGGACACGGACAAGGCCTTATTTAAATGCAGGATAACTGTGGAGAAAACCTGTCTTTAGTGCAGAGCTGAGACCATATGATTAATGAGCTGGAAGATTTGCCAGAGCTGAGCTGTGCCAGCTGCCCTTCTCATTCCTGCTGTAGGTTAATGTTTGCCTTCACTCCATTTTATTGGCACACACAAAACACCTAAACATGGGGCCATCACACCCCTCCTGCTATACTAGGATTGTTTCTACCACAAATTACAGGGTCGTGACTGACCAAGAAGGGCAGGGCTTGGTCTCTTGTACCTTTTTATGGCATGGCAAATAGCTATGCAATCATCCTGGAGTAACAGTGCAAGAATACAAATTACAGGCCAACCCAGTCTGCTGGTGTCTCAGTGCCATGGGTTGTTTGTCAGCTTCACTCTGCTCCTTGTTTCACAAAAGGCATCTGCACGTAAAGGGAGTGTTGTAGGGTCACAGAGGTCTTGTGTAAGGTGCCTTCAGTAGATATTGGTGAAGTTACTAGTGAAATGAACTACCTGAGACTAAACCTTTGGTTTATGGTACAGTGGCTCAAAGATATGAGGAAGTTCCTTCTCCAGCTTGAGGCTGCAGGTGAGTATGGAAAAGCAGACAGTAAATAATGGAAGTGAAATTGAGTCAGAGGAATCATCCATTTCCAGAACATGCCAGCAAAGCTGTGTCTCTGCTTTCTGGTCCAGTGCAGATGCCAAAGCACCACTTAGGTTCTGGTCCTTCAGCAGTCACTGCAGAGCTGGGAAGGAGAGGATCACAGATTCGTGGGTGAAAATGTTGAAGTCTGCTTGGTAAGGGGTTAAAAAAAGCAAGTCTGACTCTCAAAAAACAAAATACAATACCAATCTTAAAGGCAACTGCTTTCTCAGATGTTATTAGTAGTCCTGGTCTTTCAGTATATGGTGTAATAAGAATTGTACATCTCTAGATGATCATTAGCAGCACATGTTGTGTAGGAAGTACAAATTTCCCTCTCTTGCTCTTGCCCTGAGGCTACTTGGAATGAGAAGGTGCTTTTCTCTGCCACCCAAGGTGAAAACAGGTGTGATTTTAATTCAAGCCCTTGGGAGAATCCGAAGGCTGGGCATGAAGGTGAGGCAGAGTGATTTGCAGCAGTCTGACCCCCCTGTGCAGGTGAAGACTCCAGCCCAGAGGTGCTGTGGGTGATGCTGCCAGGGATGACACTCATTTTGGAGTCTGAAGCATTGCAACCCAAACAATCACTTGAAAAGAAAAAGTGTTTGTTTGGAACAAACCAGAAGTATTTCAAATTACTCTGTTTTGAATCTCCTGGTGAGTTCCATCTCCTGTCATGAGACTACAAGCTGTTACAATATGTACTATTTATTTTTAGGATTACCACAGCACAAAAGTTTAAAGCATTAAAACTTTCTTACGTGAGTTTAAGTTCTGTGAAGAAAAACAAAATCTCTCCTCCAGTTTATGACTAAAACTTAGATTTCAAGAACAGATGAGCAAATAGCTGTGTTTGTAGAGTGGGCACTGAGTGTGGGGTTATTTCTAGTTTTGTTTAGCTATATATCAGAGATGCACATTATCCTTTTGGCTGCATATTCAGGTATTTTTGTACTGAAATGTGCTTGAACACAAAACCCATGGAATTTTGGCCATTTCTCATGTGAACTGAAGCCTTGGAAGTCAGAAAGCACAACTCTTACACTGTAAAGTGTCACTGTATGAAACATTATAAAAAAACAAATTTTAATTAGAAGCTACTGACTCAACCCTATATTTAAAATCTCTGAGAATTGGAGAGAGAGAAAAAATGATTGATAATGTAAACACAATTGAAAAAGCTAATGCCATTTACTGCTAGCATTTTGTAAAAATGTTGGAATCTTCCATCTGTCTTTCCTCTTCTCAAAGGTATAAAAATAGATCTATCAACTTCTAAGATGTGCATACAGTAATTATTTAGATCAGACTCTTTCCTTAAGATTTTGTTGTCTTTTGTCTCTGTCTCCTGGCAGGGTGTGTGTGTAGAAAGCTGTTGGTGTTGCTTGGAAGCACACTTAATTCTGATGTGCTCTGTGCCATTCTTTCCTGCTTATGTACCTACTTTATAAAAACCTCATTTCAATTATCCTTTTTTTTTTTTAAGGATCCAGCATCAGCTTGGAGAAACTTGAGTGGATCTGTGTTCTACTTTGAGCTTCCAACTTGGTTACAGACACATCTAATTCTGAGATGGTTTCTGCTGCAGTGAGTATTCATTTCTGGAAATCACACAAAGATATTAATTCATGATTCTGATGGCTCCAACAGTAAATTTTTCATTTGTTTGGTTGGGAGGATAGGTAACAAATTCTCTTCAAAAATGTAGCAAAGCAGAGAGAAGTTTGAGATGCAAAGATTTATAGCCTTATTAGAATAACATTATGTGAGGCTACATGGCCTTCAATATTAACAGACACCTTATCAATTTTTTGTTTATTTTGTAAAGACTGTATTCTGCTATTAGTGGATTTCTGCTGTTTCTGTTGAAATTTTTTTATCCAAAATATCTGTAAAATATGTGTCTGCAAAGAAGTGCACAAAGCAGTTGAGAAAATGAAGGAAACTGCTCTGTTGGCTGAGGCCATTGATCTCTGCAGTGTCAGTTCGAGGAGGAGATCCACGTGTGAGGTGACATCTGCAATCCAGAGACTGTTTTTGTACACTGTCAGACTTGGGAGGTTTGGGTCCAAATGACTAAATAGGCTCAAATTAGCAGTTAAATGAGTGATTGCAGTCAGAACCATGATAGTTACTATATCAGTCCTGTTTCCTTTGGAAAAGAAGGAAATAAAAACCTCTGATATTGCATTGCATGACCAATCTTTGTTCTCAAACTCCACAAGTGGAATATGACTGTAAATGCAAATTTGGACTTTGTCAATGAGCCCAATCCCCAGAGAGAAACAGGAAGGGTTTGTGGATCATTTTATTCTCCATCCATCACTGGTGCCATTGCTGTCTCTTCCTTTTTGGTAAAGAAATCTGCTCCAGAGGGTAAAAGGAATTTGAGGCAATGATTGGCAGCAGGGGGGGAAACCTTTACAAAAGGAGATCCACTTGTCCCTCTTTGAGTCCTTCCCTCAAAACCAATGGTTGTGTGCTACTTTAAGATGACAAAATACATAATGTAGCCTGTGCTGAGCTTACTATGATAGACAGGATGTCTGTATTGTTATTCTTGCAAGTGATGTGCTTTAAGAAACCTCAGAAAGAGATGTTTTCTCATCTATCATAAAATCCAAACATTTATAATAGCTATCAAAACTCTTACTCCTTCCATAAAGCAGTTAGACAAGAAGTGTGGTTTCCATTTAAAGAAAAAAAAAAGTAAGTTTGCCCAAAAGTAATGGAGAGAAGTAACAGATTCAGTAGTAGAATACACCCACCAGAAGTGTTTTCTTGCTAGGCTATATTCAAGTTTGGGTTGTTGGTTCTTTTTTAAACAAATGTTTCAGCATCTTTTAGCATCAGTAAAATATAAAGCAATACCAACTTTACTTGGCATACTTGTATTTTTTATGTAAGTCAGTTTTTTTGCCTTCCTAGCTTGAAGGCTGTGGGATTGTTTCCAAACAGTCTGATACTTTTAAGGGTCAGGAGCCTTATACAGAACAAACAAGGGACTAAATTTTGCTTTTGCTTATGCTGGGTTCATGCCAGAACAACTCAACTGATTTTACTGAAGTCACTTACCCTTGTGCAAATCCAAAGTAAGAGAATAAACCAAACTCTTTCCCCTCTTGCTGTGAGGAGGAAAAAAGATAAGAAATGTATTTCTGTCAGGTGAGTTTTCTTTTGTTAAGCCAGGCAACAATGAAACTTCTCTTACCTGTTGGCTTTGCTCCATCTTTAATTGTAGTTGTCCTGCATTTGTGTTACTGTTCCTTGTGAATACCAAGACCTTGGAGTTTAAGGAAACACTGTAAAATGAGGTTGACATGGCTAAGACTCTTCTACAGTATGGGGAAACATCCTAAATGGACAAATGGGATAATTCCACTTCATCACATTAAAAAAAAGTATCACTTGCTCACTGTTTGCTCACACCCATTTCTTTGACAGTGTGATCCTGAACAAAGAAGGCTATTTCTCAGCAAGTGTATCTTCTTTCTGACACTTGGTCTAGGAATTTAAGCAGCAGTTTCTCATGGTACAAGTACTTTCAGATTGTGACTAATTTGTAGGCTGATATTCCCTATTTTATGGCCCCTGGATCCCAGTTGACTGCCCACTACAATGGCTGTGCCACAATGTGTAAGTGTGGTTTTTGCTGTCACCCCATTCCCACAATAGAATCTGGCTGTGAACAAATGAAATTGTAGAGTCATGAAGCAAATAAGCTTCTTATTGTAGGAAAGGTGCTTTAGTCATGTGAATCCTCTCTTATGCAGTTTCCAGCCATTTTGAGGGGCATTGCAAGGGGATTAGAATCAGAATAATTAGGCTGATGGGGAGATTAAGTCCAACCTCCCAGCTGCTGCAAGTATCTAGGATGTGGGGAAAAATCCATTGCTCTTTCCATTCCTGAGTTTGTGTGGGAAGCACACACAAACATGGATGTTTTGTTAGAACGATGACATCAGCTTTTATCCTGTTTTGTCCCTTTCATCTCTTGTTCAAACTCTGTTACTTTTCTTGACAAAGAACATCAAAGAAGATACTTAATTACAATTATCCAGATTGCTGTAACTTTTTCATTTCAGCAGTAATAGAAACTGTTAGTGAGAGGGACTGTTGGACTGAAGACTTTTATGTTCTTTTTTATTTACCTGGCTCTCAAATGAGTCCACTTAAGAAAGAATCAATTTTAATTATTATGTAAATTGTAAAAGAAGCAGCACACAAAAATAAGTTTACATGTAATTACATAAATAGCAGAAGTTGTAGAAAACTTTAAAAACAACACTGTGATGTCCTGTACACTTAAACAACACCTCTTGCTGTTTTTTTCCAGTTCCAAGCTGACTATAAAGTTCAGTCAACATGGTTTAGAAAATATATACTACATATTCAACACCCATAAAGAATCCAAGCTGACAGGTGCATAGGTCAATAGCTCTTAAAAACAATTTCAGTACACTGGTTCTGGAGTTAACTTCCTAATAATTATACCACTGCTGGGCAACTGGAAAATTTGACTGATATGTTTAGATTCAGTGGAATATGTCTAAGAAGCAGAGCTACAGAAACAGGAATTGGTAATTTCAGAGTTTTAGTTGGATCATAGACAGATTTAGAAGTCCAGACCTATTTACTGTCAGACTTACCCTGGGACATAAACCATCCAGGCCTCCCAAAGACATCAAAAAGCATCAGTAAGAACCAATAACTCAATAATTTTTGCTGAAGGTGCTGCCTGGTCTTGGAAGAGTCTCATGTTCTCTTCTGCAGTAATGAACTGGTCTGTTACCACAGGCTGAGCTTGTTTATTTGTTATAACTGCATGTGAATGTACAAGCAAAGAGATTTACCATTACACAAAGAAAGTTCCTTAACTGTCCGTATTCAGCCTGAATAATAAAAGCTGCATTAACCTTCTTCCCTGGCCCTCTTCCCTAAAATATTTTCTATCTAAAGCTCAAACACCTCAGTAGGCAGCAGTATCAAGGCAGGAGCAAGTTTGTGGGTGTTGAAAAGCAGATGCAGCCTGCAAAAATATTTTAATAATGTTTTTAAATTTGCATGGGAGCTGGCTGTGTATCTGGGCTGTATCTTGAGAGTGAAGAGGAGAGCCCCAGGCTCCCACCCACACGTGTTTATTAAAAGCCCTTTGACATTCTCCCCATAACACAGGGGTGGAAAAAAAAAGAATGTTTTCTGTGGGGCTGAGGCAGAGCTCTAAGCAGCATCTCAAAGCACCGATGTAAGTGAGGGGCCTGCTGAGTCTCAAAGAACAGTTTTTTGGCAGATCTCCAGTGTGGCTGTATCTACACAGATAATCAAATAGTAAAGATGGAGAGGAAGGGAAGGCTGTTTTCACAATCTTCAAGAACTTTTTTAACAGCAGATGTAACATTTCAATGCATTCTTGTGGACACGAAGACAACTCTAAAAGGAGTTGAAGAGAAGGCAGTCAAAGTTCTGAAGGGATTTCTTATGTCTCAGACCTCGGGTCAAACCCAGCTGCCAGCAGCATCCTTAGGGCCTGGTGAGCAGAGATGTAGTTCTGTGCATCCTTTTGTTACCTTCACAGGTAACAATGGTTTATGGATATGTAACAGGGGTTGTAATCCTAGTGACACTGTCAAGAGTTTAATAAACACCAGTGGTGTCATTAGAATAGATTGCAATCCACAGTTCTTGCCATCTTTTGGTTTCTGATATGCTAATTTAACAGGCTATTGGTTTTTATGGGATGCCATCACATAAGGCATGTCAAAAAGACACTTAAAAATACATAGTGCTCAGACTAGCTGTTTCATAGCACTTAAGAGATTTTTCTAGCCTGCCCTGACTTAGAAAGTATAAATTTCATTTCTATCTCCACACTGTCAACTGTGTATCTCTTGTCTTGGATTTTTTGCTTGATGTTTTTTTATTTAAA
>WEIV01004746.1:33588-94725 GCA_013390005.1 Calyptomena viridis | reverse complement strand
AGGTTGGACTCCTTTTAACATCCATTTTAATATTTCAATGCCTAACAAGAAGATTAAGTATTTGAGCAGGTAACAAAATAGAATAATTTGATGGATTACACTTAAATCAGCCAAATATATTTAATAAGAGAGTCTTTTTAGACTTGCTTGCATTCCAAAGACTCCACATATTTAAAAACCTCCTCTGCAGACAGAGAAGTGTGTAAATATATCCAGCTATGGATCCAGTCTGTATTTTTATATATAGATATATGTATTTTATATTTATTTTATACATTTTTATGTTTGCTTAAAATTTTAAGCATCTGCAAATGGCATGTCTTTTTTTCATTATTATTTTTAATACATAGAGTAATCCTTAATATCAAGTGAATTAATGAAGATTACAGCAAAAGGAAGTATGTGACACTTGGGGATATGATGCTAGAAAGGTTTAGGGGGTATTTTTACATACATCTATAAAGTCCACTGAGTAAATCTTGGGCTTCAGCCATTGTTTTTGGACATCAAAGTTTGAAAATCCTATTAATCTTTGTGGAAGTGGTATGGCAGCACTGCTCCTACAGAATAATATATTTTGCATTATCACTTATTACAGCAAAATCCTAACTTGTGAATCCAAGGGAGTTCCTGAAATCACTTCTGCAAAATTATTCTCCTTTCCTTGCAATATTTTTGATTGCATGTATTACCTTATTGTGAAAATATAATGGAGTGCATGACATCAGTCTAATGCCTTTTCTTAAAATAACACACTTTTGTGCAGATAAGACAGTGTCAAATTTACTTTTTGCGTGGTTGTTCTGCAATCTTTCTGAATCACACCGTTTCTTTTTTCTCCCTGGAGTTATTTAGCATCTTCACTTTAAATGAAATTTGGCCTTTGGGAAAGTTATAGTTCCAGTCTCAATTACCAAAAGACTTTACTACTAGAAGGAATGGATGTAGAGAGCAGTTTCAACAGTTTTCCTATGCAGTCTGTGATTTTTTTCCACTACAGCTGTTTAACAAACCAAATCTCCAATCTGTGCCTATGTAGCAATGTACAGAAGAGATATATTTCCGATTTTCACATTTAAATCTTCCTACTGATACTCCTATCCATTGTGAGGTGGATCTGTTAATAATTTGGCTACGATGAGGGCTAAATCACTTTTAATCCTAATCAGTGCAACACAAAGGTTTTATTAAAGAAGGAACTAGGAAGAGAATTTTTGTAAAATCCAGAGAATTCCCAGAGTAGGAAAACAAGGAGACACGACTTGAACATCACACCATGGTTGTGCAGATATGGTGTCTCTCCTTCAGCTGAAAGAGTTCTGTGCTCTGTTCTGTTCACACCAAACTTCCTTTCAGGCAATCCCTGGATGTTACAGACATCTAAAGTTCAAATGGAAACTCCTTCCAGAACAACTCACCACTCCCTTGAGAGAAGCCTCTTGCCCCCTGCACCCTAAAGTGGGTGTTATATTTCCAGCACAGACATTTCTTGGTGGCAGCACAAACTCTGTTGTGTAGGAGAGAAAGAATGAAGAGGGCAAATTACAGAAACATTTAAAATCCAGCAGGATTTTCCCAAGCAGCAGAACGAACCACATAATCCATTTGATGTCTTCTGTTACACCTTGAAATACCTCAATGAGAAAATGCTTTGTGATTCCACTCAAAGCGTAGTAACAGGAACATCCAAGTTGTCTGAGCTTCAGGAAGCTTTGATTTCCATGAAGCTCTAGGGATAACCCAACTTACACTGAGGTATAATTTAATCCCCAAATTTGAAATGAATTTTTCCCCCCAAAACTGACCCTGCACATTAGCAGGTGGCAATGCAGCCCAGCCCAAGGGCTCAGCACATCCACCAGCTGGGTTTTCCAGGAAGGATTGCAAAGCTGGGCTGCTGTGTTTAAAAAGGTACATAATTTGTATAAATTGAAAAGTAATTGAATATCATCATTCTCGGGTGCCTTCTGCTGTGTTTTAAAATATTATATTAACTTCATCTGGGTAAAGAGAGAAAAGACACACACAAAAAAACCCCTACTGGAAAAATGGGTAATAGTTTGGAGATATTAATTGTACTTGTGTTCTGTAAACAGGTAAGAGCATCCTCTGTTCATGCAAATGCAAGCAGCAATGGATGTGAATTTACTTCCACAAATTAAATCCATCATACGACTGCATTTTAATCATGTGCTTTTGTTTTTTCTCCCAGATAAGCAATTAACTTTTACATCTCAGTGCCAGCAAGAACCAATTTAAAATTTGCAAACTGTAGAAAATTATGAAGGAATTTGAATGTTAAAAGCAGATTGGAACAGAAAAGATTTAATATCAGGTTGGAAGAGTAAAACACAGCTGGAGAAGTTCTTTTAAATAGAATCTACGAACTCATGTAGAATAAGGGAAACATAATTAAGATGATGGTACTTTACAGTGTTGCTGGTTCTACTCCATGAAATCAGCTGATATTTCCTTGGTGGGCTGTGGTGGCTTCCACTTCTTCAAAAAGCTTTCATTGAGGGGAAAAGCAGATGGAGAAAAGGGGGTAAAAATACCTAAAATACTTCAGCAGCCAAAGTGGTACTAAAAGTGGGCTGTGAGGATAAATAATAAAAAATTAAAATAATGTTGACATTAATTTACTAATTTTAACCAGTAGTAAAAAGTCAGATCCCTTTTATGGGCATGTTTTATTTAATTTTTTTTTTTTTTATTGCTAGTATATTAGATTCAGTTCTAATTTTTTTTTAGTGCAGAAAGAAAGAAAGCACCTTGTATGTAGAAAAATTGTGCTGTGGTAACTATACAAACAGCTTGATTAAAGAAGACTATCACTGCTGTAAGAGATGGTATGAAATCACTTGCAAATATGTGCTGTATTAATTTTCAATGACTGAATATTAAAAAATTTTCATCAAGGCCTGGACCACTGTCGTATTTATTGAGGGAGAAGAGAAAAAGTATAAAAAAGTTAATGATGCTGCACAGTTTGATCTTCTAAGATCTTTCTGCAGTACATGTTATGGTTCAGCTGCAGGAATATTCTGCTTTGTCCAATATTCCTGCCTGACAGCACTGCTGATTGTTGCATGTTTGCCACCAAAATCAACTCCTCCACAGAAACATAAAATAAAAAAAGTAATCGATCATCAATTATTCCATCAATTACTTGCCATAAATTTATACAACTTGATTAGATGAACTAGAAGAAACTACCTGTGACATTGGGACTCCAAGCCAGTCCTAAACAAATTTTAATCATGTGCTTTTGTTTTTTCTCCCAGATAAGCAATTAACTTTTACATCTCAGTGCCAGCAAGAACCAATTTAAAATTTGCAAACTGTAGAAAATTATGAAGGAATTTGAATGTTAAAAGCAGTTTAGAACAGAAAAGACCCACCTTGCTGCTGGTGGGATCAAGAGTTTATTGTGGTCTCACCACTAAGCTCTGAGAAGCAGGAAAAGCTCCACACACACCCAGGGTGTTTGGAACAATCTGGAGTAGATGGAGACAATCTAGATGCAGCTATTCATTGATATCTAGTGTTGCCACATTGGACCATCTGGCCCTGTTCTCTTTCTGCCTCATGAACTAGGAAAATGAGGATTCCTTTTCCAAATCACAAGCCACGAGACTTAAATATTCTGTGATGAATTACTACAGAAAAAATTAATTAATAGAACATCTGCCTGCCAAGAAGATAGAGTGCAAGTAACTAATCTGTTACAGTTCCTGGCCCAGGGTCTCCCATTATTCTGGCAACTAACAAAGACCAGAAGGCAGATGGGTCAATGTGGCCAACAATTTTTTCATTATGGTGTAACTGTCACCTGGCAAATGTAGCTCAAGTTTCATCCTCTTTCTGTCTGTGCCCAGCCCACAGCAAGCTGGATGCTCTTCCCAATCCCTCTCAGCATCTATCACTGTCTTTAGGAGATGATGTGACTTTGAAACTCTGGTACTAAATTGCCAAAGTCCCATTATGCTAAAATGTGTTTAGAATGACTAAGGGCCAATGAAAACAGTTCTCATACAATAAATTGGTATTGCTGATGGCAAAAAGGACTATTTTTGCACATATGGTATGGTGGCTTCAGTGCAATAATTTGCAAAAGTGAATGTTGAGCCTAAGAATAATTAACTTCAAGTTACTTCTTATTTTAATTAAGCATTTGGAATTCTTTCATTCAAATTATGCAATGTTTTTATTCCACACCATCTTTGCATTTGCTTTGAGATGTCAAATGTCATTTTTCCTTTGTCAAGAGGTCTTTTGATTAGCAAGATAAAAGAAAATGTTTGTTCTGAATAAATTCTTATTTTTTATGTTACAAATGAAGTGAATGGAAAACTTCTGCTAATGATATGCTTCTCATTAGCAAACGGATCCCTCCACTGTGTAATCAAATAAACCTTTTCTTCCAGACAGTCCTCACCCATTTTTATAATTAGCATCATTGTATCCATTTTTTTTTTTTTTTATTCTTCTGAAATATAACTTGCAATATATGTCTGTCTTTCCAATGGGTTTGCAATGAGGGAGCTGATGGACACAACTCCTGGTGGGGTAATGAAGTTTCTTGCAACCACAGAATTCTATCCACAATCAGACATAAAGTCACACAAAGATGGTTCAAGACCACTGCCTGAAGGGAAGAAAAAGAACTGAAACTCCTGATTGTGAGTGTTCAGCATTAACCACAGAGCACTTGTAGCTGCACAACTCCACGTGTGCTCTGGGTTAAATTAAATTCACTATTTACACCGTGCGAGCATCGCTCAATCACTCGCAATTAATTCTCACCACTGCTCTGGAGGGCACAGCCTCAAGACAATTTGATGGCAAAAATATGTATGAGATCATAAATTGGTCCTATTATGTATAAAGTGAAAAGAAACAGCCTAAATGGGAGAGCCTGCAGTGAAGAGAAATATTTTGCAAGCTGAAGTTGCACCGGAAATCAATATGACACAATGAATATGAAATCTCAGAGTGCCATTTCTACCAGATTGTGAAGAATTACTCTTGAGGGTCAACATTTTCTGTTCTATTATGTAACCCTTTAAAAATGCCTTTTTTAGCTGTACTTGAGAGATGAGGCTTTCAAAATATTGGATTTTTTAACACAAAAGCTACAGCCGAGAACTGAGGTCAAATCTTTTTCTAGAATTATTCAGAACAGATTTCCACTGTGAAATAAAAGAAATTAGAGCATTAAATATCCTGATATGACACTTGCAATGAAATGGAGAAATCAAGTTATGACCAAGGCAGTGTTTGACATGGGAATAAATCCTGCCCAGCTGTAAATTCCTCCATACTCAGAGGTGAAAGCTCTAATCCCCTCCCAAATCCCAAAGCTGAAATTTAACATGGTTTTCTGTCCCAGCCAGTCTGGTCAGAACTTAAACACTTCAGCACAACCTGCACACTTGCAAAACAACACAGACACCAAAACCACCTCCTGCTCCAGAACTGGGGGAAAAAGTGGTGAAAAAGGTTTGGAACTGTGTGACCACATCATTTAAAGAGGCAAAACCACTGACTTTGGTGCATTGGGTCAAAAGAGAGAGAAAAAGAATTGCTTAAAGGAGAGTGGAAGATTTTTTAACTCCAGAATAGGATATTTCAATTAGAAGGGACCCACGATGATCACCCAGCCCAACTGCCAGACTAATTCAGAGCTGACTAAGCCTTAAAGCACATGGTGCAAATGTCTGTTAAACACTGAACAACAGACCACTGAGTTTTTAGTAATTACTAAACTACTAGTAATTAGTTTATATTAGTATATTATTTTATTATTTCAGTATATTAGTATATTAGTTTATATTAGTAACTACTTACATAAACTAAATCCTGACAAAATTTAAGAAAAATATTAAAAAGGGTTTGGTTTTTTTTTGTGCTATTCCTACATGAAAATAAACTGATGGCAAAAATATTGCTATCTTGGAAAAAAGCCTGAAGAATTTCACCAGTGCAGAGAGGCACTTAACCTCTCAAGGGGACAGTCAGAATGCAAATACTGTGAACAAGCTCTTAATAAATCAGTGCAAAAGATCAAGAAAGGCAATTGGATAATTTTTTTTATAATAAGTTAATACTTTCTTTTTATGTGCAGAGAATTGATTTCTTATTCTCAGTAATATTTTTCAGATTTGTGAACAGCACCAATTTAAGAAGTTCATAAGAAAAAACACTGTTTTCTCCAATTGCAAAGGATGAGGGTTTTGACCTAAAAGCTTGTTTAGCCCCTTTAAAATTGCTAAGATGGTCATAAAGGATCAGGAAGTTTCAGAAATTACTGCAGTGATCAACAGAAGCTTACATCATATATCATTATTCCTCAGAAAATAATCATCCTTGCAAATCACCTTGTTTAAGGGAAAGTAGCCTCACTCACTTCATGGGAAACTTTGATCTTCTCTTTTAAAATAATGTTAAAAAAACCCCCTAGAACCCAAACAAACCACAGATTTTATTGGCAAGGAGGCAACACTTGCTCAACATCTGTGTCAACTCTTGCCCATCTCTCAAGATAATTTTTTGTATCTGCCATCAAGAAACAACAGCAAAATATCTGAAAATGTCAAATCCTTCTTAGTTCATCCTTGTAAACCCCCAAACTGTTTCCAAATTCCCCTTTGACTTGTTTATAGCAATGATGGAATAGAAAATCATGTTTTATCCTCTACGTTTCTTCACAGGAGCCCTTAAAATTTCAAGCTGAGGAGTCAGAACACATTGTGCTCAGTGACCTTTCACTGTAGTGTGTCATTTCTGTCTCCAGTGCAGAGAATTCTGTTCTTTTTCTGGGAAGGCTGGGGACAAAGTTTCACAGTGGGGACTTGTGATTCCACTCAAGCCAGAATAAGTTAATGGAAAAAGTCACTACAATGTGCCTTGCACTGTACCTAAAATATCTACTCTCTTGAGCCAAATGAAAAGCTCAATTTCCATTTAAAGATCTTTTCCAATACAAAGAGCTGATTTGTGAGTTATGGCAATAATTATTTTCATACGTTGGGAAGAAAGCACTTTGGCAAACAGTGATTAGTTTGTTCTCACCTGAGTTATTCCTATAAGGATCTGTACTGCAGAGACTCAGAAAACTCTTCAGAACAGCAGTTTGTGCAAATGTTCAGGATTCTTCATTTACAATTATACATCTACTATCACATTCCACCAACCTAATCACACAGGAAGTCTGATAACAGAGAGAAATGAAGATTATTTCCACTTGTGCCCAAACATAAGCACCTCATTCCCTCTCAGTGTGCTTGTAAAAACAGCCTCATTCTTAGAGCATAAACCCTGGAATCATGAGATACAAATTCTGTTCTTTGCCATACACCTTTCAGTAATTGCATCACATCTTCATATCTTGCTTTATTCACAAGCACATCATGATAATTTCCAGCTCACTGACATGGGCAACCTAAAGTATTTTACAGGCATTGGGGAATTTGAGAGTCTGGAGAGAACTCTGATGGAGATGTAAATTACAGTTACATCGTGCATATATTCTCATTTTTTACAGTATTATTTGATGCATTGCATATTTTTGAGCTAAATTCCATGTTCTGGGGTATTTTTGAATGCCACATATTCTATTATGCAGGCAGAGATAAAAAAATTATTTTCAAAGGAAATAATTTTTTTTCTTGTTTTCTAACCATCTCATTTATATTTATAAGCAAATGATATTTTGGGATGCTGAGTTATTTTCTCCCTGTTTATAGGATCTCCTCATTCCCAAAGTGTAGATTTTCTTCCAGCTTAATCCAAAGACTGCTGAAGCCACAGGATGAGAAAGTGGGGGATATATCCAGCGTTTGTCACCTTTCCACCTCAAATAAATAGCTGTAGAAAAGACTTCAAGTCTAACATGTCATTCCCAAAATCAGAAGGTCCTGATAACTGGATGTACAAGCAAATCTTACCCAAGAAGTTTCCACATTCAGCTCTGTCAGGTTACCTCCCATCTTTAGATTCTCTTGGGGCTGACAGTTACCCATGTAAAGTCAAACTATACAAAAAAAAAAGCTGAAAAGAAGATGTTGGAAAGATTGACTTCATTAAATGGCATCTGCATTCGACACAGACTTACAAAGCAACACACAAAAGCATCTTTGTGCACTCCTGGTGCCTCACTGACAGCTGAGGACACTTTCAAGCTGTACTAACTTGGCAGCTTTTGTAGTAGGAGAGTTTGTTTTTCTAAGTTAAAGCAAAACAACTCTAAACATTTCTCTTTGGAAGTGTGTGAAAGGGGGGAAAAGTAGAAAAAATCACTCTGGACAACTTATTTCTGCACCTCCCTCCTAGAGCAAACTGCAAATCTATTTAGGAAAGCTTGCCTAAGCATATTTAGTCAGCAAAAGGGGTTGATTGTTGCCCTTGGGCACCCAAAACTCTTTCTTTGCCAACACAGCACGATTCTGTTCAGTGACAGCAGCAGCAGGAGGCTGAATCCTCCCCAGGCTGAGCCTGATCCTGGCAAACAGAACACAACAAAACTTGTCCCTCTGATGGAACAATCCCAGCTGGCACCACCAATCCAGCCCAAAGCTCCTGGGCTTTCTCTGCCCCCGGATTTCAACTCATTTTCCAAACTCCCACCACTTTCGACAGCACAAATGGAGATTTTTCTTCGGTGCAGAGCACAAAGGAACAGGTTGTTATAACTGGTGCACACCCAGGTCACAGGAAATGAGGAATTCAGTCCAAGCAGCATCAAAGGGAGAACTTTAGAGTGATCTAAAAAATACCAGCTCTTCTGATCTTCCTGACAAGACTGTTCTGTGAAAATACTGCCTTTTGTTTTTCCAAAATGTGAAGTACAGAAGACGACAGGTAACACCCCCAGAATGAGCTTCCAAACTCTATCCCCAGAAAGGATAACTACTTAACAATACCTTAAAAATTCATTTGTTTAATAAAGCTAATAAATATACAGGTTTCTAGAAATTGAAAGTAAAAGCACTTTCATCACATCGCACTCTTTTTTAATGAAGTGTGAACTCCATTCACAGTCATCTCGAATGGACGAGGGTTACTTATACCTTGAGACTAGAAAATCTAATTTCTTTGGAAGCAGGTGTCTGTATGCACCTAAAGATTAAAAAAGACAAAAAAAAAAAAGTCAGTAGGAGCACAACAGTACCAGTATCAAATTGTTACTGTGGATCTGTGACAGAGGAAAATATCCTAATGAGCTCTTGAGAAAACCGAAAGTCTCAGAAGAGACACACGTGCACACAGTGCAACGACTGTGATGAAGCAAATCAAATAGTTATGCCAAAAAATCTCAGGCTGATAAATTTGCTGGATGGAAAACAACTTAGTTTGTGTCCTTTTGCAAGTGTGACCTGAAGATGAAAAGGATCACAGACGTTTCTGACTGTTGTCTGCTGGTTCTTGGTGATGCTGCAGTTGGGTGATCATCTCACTGGGAGAGAAAACACCAAATGCAGTGCAAGTGCAGAAATACTCTGGATAAACCCTGGAGTTCCTGAGGACAGGAAGAAATCCTTAGGAACACCAGGGAGTGCAGGAGGCCCCACTCAGTGTGGGAAGAGCAGATGTTCTTGGACAGGTTTGTTCTGAGATGTATCTGGGGTTGGTGGGTGCCAGGGCCAAGTGCTCCATCACCAGCTCAGCACCTTTGCAACTGGAAATTCGGAAATTTAAACAGTCAGTGCCTCTGCTATAAAGCATGAACCCTTCCACTGAGGTTCATCTCCTCCCCTCAATGGACAAATGGGATCTTGTCATCTAAATTGTCTGATGTGAGACCAGGTGATCATTTGTCACCATTATATAATTTAATTTATCGTAAGATCACATCTCTCTTTACTTTTTGACACAGCTTACAGTTTGCAATTAAACTAACAAAACATTCTCTCATGCATTTGCAGTTTGAACTAATGTATTATTTTATTCATTCTCTAGATTATACAAAATTCACTCCCCAAACTTGGAGAATGAAAAGGAAAATATCTTTTTAAGTTTTCACAAAACCTTGATGAAAGCATTATTGTAGCACTTTCTCTTTAATTATTGATTATAAACCCCTCCCTATTTCTATCTCTCTAAAAGTAATTTTTAAATGTCAACGGATTCTTTCACACTGTAGTCAAAACACATATTTTTGCATGGAAACCAATGAGACTGCTGTAATTTTAAGGGCTACTATATCTATTATTGTATTAGAAACAAACAAAATTGTTTGTACAACTACTAATACAATTTTAAACGATGAAAATCAAGTTGTGGAAGTCTGAGGAAAACATATAATATGAAGCATTTTCAATGTAACCATTGAAATTTGGTTCTGAAATTTGGAAAAAGGCAGATGCAGTGGGTTTTCTGGAAGGGAATTCTGGGAAGAAGAGAAGAAATGCCTGTTTCTGCCCTATATTTTGTATTCTGACAGCATTTTGTTTTATCAGTAATGGTGTGTGGACCCAAGGACTGGTTGTACATGAGAAAAAACAGCACTTCTATTTTGTTTTTCTGCTCACAATTCTATGGAAATAAAAAACCCCCAAGAATATCCAACTGTGGGTATTTTTTTGCCGTGTATGTAAATTATTTTTACAAAAAAGTAAGGTCTTAGTGTTTAAACAAGTTATTTAAAAGAGGACATGTTAATGGGCTATCATAGTTTGCTTCCTAACATCAGGGATTCTCCATGGGTACGAAGAAAACATAATCACACATATGGTGGAACTAAAATGTACTATTTTTCTTGAATGAAATTCTCTTGTTAACTCAGCAGGCACTGCATGAGATCACATATCATTTTTCAACCATCTGCACATCTCCCAGCGTTATGGACAGAAAATTTCTATTATTCAGCCACTAAGACTTTATGCTGGGTGACTTGTAAGTGTGGATTCACTGTAATATCTGTCATCACTGGAGGTAAATTTGGCATCTGTGCAGATACTGCTTGTATTTCTGTAGATTCAAAGCATAAACTTCATGTCTGTCCTTTGCCACTCCTGTCCCTATACCTGATGGAACATACATTCCAGGTAATTTGGATATATGATCTCTTACGTTAAGGACTAAATTAGGAAATGCATTGCTCAGATTGCAAAGTGAAAGACACTTTAAGAAGCATCGAGAGTCCTGATTGTGATTAGATGTTTGATGAAAGAGAAACATCATAAACCAGACAAAACCCCAAACCCACCACCCCACAGCAAGAGCTTTGCTGTCAACAGATCAGAAGCCAATGAGTTAATGAGCTTTTCCTTATGAAATCAAATCGTTGCTGTAACTGTTCACTGACTTCTGATGAATTCTCAGATAATTTATCACAATAAAGAGCTTCATGAGTTACCAAATTTAAGGACTGGGCAATTTATGGCAGCTTGTATTTTCCAGTGAGAAGCCTCAATATGTACACCAACAACAGGACATTTTTCAGGAAGCTCTGACATGATATTCTTGTTTATAAAAGACACTACAGAGATTAAATTAACTTTAATTTCCTGAGTGTGTACAGGTCTGCTTTCTTACTTGAGATATAACATCTAATCTTTGAATATCCTGAAATTAATTAAGAATGTGATAGCTTTTACATGAAAGGAATTTTTTAACCTGTTTCTAGGCTTTTGTTATTTTAACCTGCTCCTTAGTAGTCACAGCCCACCCATTTGGGAGTCACAGTTTTTTTAAAAACATATTATGAAAATTCTGTTTTAAAAAGAACATGCATATCTAGCTATAGCTAAGTAATTTAACAAATGAAAATCAGCAAAGGAGGGAAACCAAGCCTTTTTTTTTTTTTATTAGAACTTATCTGGTGGGTTTTACAACCAGCCCTGCCAAATTCCCTGTGTACTTTCACTGTATATGCACAAACAAACTGGATTTCAAGCAGACACAAATGTGACATCAAAACAAGGAGGAAACAGCTCCACAACTCAGAGCAATCCAATTCTTTTCTTTCCATGAGAAAACCATGCTAGTGAAGCAATCAATGCTTTTTGGTGTTCTGTCATAGAACTATATTAAATGCAAAGATTTAAACATTAGAGCCAACAGCAGAAACTGCTGGATTCTGATAAAGACCATACTTTGATAAAAGCTGATACTAATACTTCTATTTTTAACACCCAAGCCCTCAACGTTACACACCAAGTAATGAGATAAGGGGCAATGCTTTTCTAAAATTAACTGAATTTGTAACCAAGAGAACTGTTCAGAGAGATACTGCAACGAGCTGAGTAAGTGCCCACAGTTAAAATCCCATTTTCTTTCCCTTGCTCTCTCTTTCTCATCAGATTTCATGTGCTTCATTTCTCTTTTCCTATCAAATTATTTTGTTTTGCACTGCATACTCTGGCAGAGGAAGGGATTAACAGAGACTTGATTTGCCTGTTGGGACACTCAAACACAGAGATTTTGTGCCTGGGTGGATGGATGTTCACAACACTCCTCTGTTCTGTAGGTGACACTTCCTTTGTCCTTTGTGTCCTGCATCTCATTTTTATCTCTGGCCAGCTCAGGAGTGTTCTCTCCAGGTGTCCCTGGGTTTTGGCCTCCCCTGCTCCTGTAAGACCCTCTCAGGTGCTGCTCTCAGCCCTGCAGCACTGCTGTCCTGAGTGTGGATCTGTTTCATACATAATGCCATCTGCCCCTTGGAAATGTGCCTTTGCCACCCTTTGCCTCTTCCCCAGCTCCAAACAGACTCAGTGATCAGTGCAGAGCAGCCACAGGATTTTGTGGGCACAGATTGTTGTTTCAATGAGCTTTTAACTGAGACTTTCCATCCCTGAACTTCCCACAAAGCACAGCCTGGGTTCTACGAGCTACTGACCCCTCTACTGCAGAGCATTATTAATTATTGCATCACTTGCAATTATCAGATCAAGCTGTAATGCATAATTATTTAGAAACCTTATTTAATGACCTAATACTGTCAGGAGCCGTTTTTTTTATTACTTTTCATTAGGCAGCAGTTGCAGCTGGTGGTTTTAACTTCAGCCTCTACCTGCAGAGGAATAGACTGTGCACACTCACATCTGGCTGCTTTGAATTCTTTGAACCCTTTGAATTCTTTGGACTGTACTGGGATCCTTTCCTGGAGCATTATGCATGAATTGTGGAAAATTGTGCCCTTGATTTCCAAATTTATTATAGATTACTTCTAGAGTTATTTTAGGCTATTTTTTTAGAGGTGGGCATTCATGTTTTCACAAATAGTGACAGGTTGGTTCCAAAGGTCTTGCAGGACAGGTAAAGAGTCTGTGTATTATGAAATGCAAGGTTTATCACTTGGTAACCTTTCTTACTTTATATAATTTATATTTGGGGTTTCTTTGACTTGATACAACCCCTGGTTCACTTCAGCCTTTCCCTTTACCAGTACAGTCAACACATAATTACTATCCATGTCCCGCTGTAATACAGATGTTCTGTAGTACAACATCTTCCATTCTGGCTAACACTGAAACATTATCATTTTGGGGCTGGAGACATCCTAAATAGACAGTAACCAGGAGTCTTTGTGCAGCTAATTACAGCTTTAGAATATATTCCATGATTAACACTATCTTTTGAATATAAGGGAAATTCTATAATGCAGGATTATAAAGAGAATATTAGAGAAACTTCTAAATACTACTTAAAAATGCAATACCACCTTCAATGGAAAAATATGTATTTAAAATAACATATATATTATGTGTTAATAGCATTAAGATTTTATTAGCATATATATTAACTTCCACAGTATTGACTCTACAAAATGTTGTGGAACATTTTAGTTAAAGGCACTCCTGTCTAACAGGTTGTGCTGAAGCCTCCTGACCTGATTAAAGGTGAAATACAGCAGGGCTACACTATTTATTGACATTTCCTTTTGCTGCTTCTACTAAAAACATTATCTTTTATTATGCTCTTCATTTCCCTGTGTGACATTTTCAGTATTGCCAAATACTGTTGTTTAATTGTTTCCAAGGCATAATAAAAAGATAAAATGGGGAATAATTATCTGTGTGGGACAACAGCACTGGGAGATTTTAGTCATCAACTCATCACAAAGAAATCCAAGTCAATGGTGTGACACCAGATTAAAAGGAAAAGTTTTCAGGGATAAATTATCCCAGAATGATGTTGAATTTGGGGCACAAGAGGCAAATACTCTGGCAAACACAACACTACTGACAGATCCAGAACACCCTGTCCAGGCTTGAAAAACAGATCTTAAAAAATTATTGGCCACTGGAAAAAAACTGGAGGAGAGAGGAAAGGGGAATAAGAATTCTGGAATAAACAATTAAGGAAAATATGGAGTTGAGCTTCCCAATGTGTAAAGATAAAGTCACTAAGGATCAGAGGAAAGATGTAATAATAAAGCTGGGGAGCTTTTCAGTGCCTCTGAACCAGGGACCAAAAATAGCAGGAGCATTTGTAGAGTCACTTTGACTAATGCTTTGCTTTATAAGAGCATGTACCACTTTCTGCAGTTTATATATTTAATTAAGCTCATTTGGGGATGAAATGATGTGTCAGAAATTAGAAGAAAACTGAAAGTAAATATGACTTTGAACTACACTAATATCTGAACTTACAATACACCCTGCTGGTAATGTTGCACTACTATAAATTCCTGTGTTATTGCCATGATATATAAACATTCAGGTATCTGAAAAATGTGCTTTAAACTCATGTTTATACTAATTTGCCAACCCTCTGGTGTTTAATAATGCAACAAGCTTTGCTTAGCATTAGTAAAATAATTTGAGTGTTTTGCAATGTTCCTTGAAGTGCATTAAAGCAATAATACATTCTAAGTACTTGAAAAAGGAAACCAATAATATGGTGATACAGCTAAAAGCTCCATTAAATGAATGCAGAAGTAGCAGCCAACATACATGACTTGCTTTAATGTTTTTAAATTAAAGTTCCAACAGCTGATAGGTTTGCAAACCATCCTCTGAAAAACAAATGATCATGAGGGAAACCAGCAAAAACGCAAAACTGCAAAGGCTTCACCTTGAGAATTCTGTGATTTTCTGTTATAAATATACACCTGAGGGGACATGGCAGGTTACACACATCTTACACCACAGCTTAGTCACTAACAGTGAGCACCTGAGCTGTCACAGTGCTGGACATGGACATAAAATGACAACCTGACTCCTCTGTTCCTGTGACTTGGGGCATCATGGATATGATGGGACAATTAGAAGTTTCCTATGTCTAAATTTTGATATTTATGAGACAGCACTAATACATTATAAATCAGACAATTAATGGCACAGTCCAAAATTAGGCCTTGTAGCCTTGAATCTTTAAGAATATGTAGTTTCCTAACAATTTGATTTCAGATTGGCAGGGATGGATGGAGGTATATTTTCTTCTGCACAAGCCAGACTCAGTAATTTTAAAAGAGATCAAATTAGTGCTCAGACCTGTATCGTCAATACACTTGAATTCAAGCAAAATTCCTATTAACAGCTTCAGTCCATTGGCAGCTTCTAATATATTTCCATACATTAAACATTCACCATTAAACAAACTCAGCAGCTCAGCCAGAAAATTGGTGAATTCATTACTCTTTCCAGTTATAAAATCACAATAAGCAGTGAGCCTTTTTCTCTGTCCTGGGCCCACCAACACCTCTCAGCATCAGGGCTTAAAATGAAAAAACCCAAAGCAATCACTATAAGTTTAGGACATAGCAGTATCTTTCTATATTTATGGGCTACAGGAACTGTCCCCTTTCATGTAATTTGCATGATATGGGTAATCTGCATTTTTAATCTGAATAAGTCACTACTTTCGTGTTATACAAATAAAATAATTTTACCTGGAGAAACCCAAAATAACTTTGGGATTATATTGAGGAAAAGGTAAGAGTGGGATAGAAACCGAGCTAAGAAGGAAGAAAGGACAAAAGTAGAAATAGTTTAACTGAAGAATAGAATGAAGGAGGTAATGAAAAGAATAGCAAAGAAAGAGGATTACATGGATTGCAAGAGGTTAAAAAGGAAGTGAGAATAACATGCAGCAGAGAGCATTAAGTTATGTAAAACACTGAGTAACAATTTGTTAAACAGATTATGATGCTCAAGATAGAGAACATTAAAGTCCCTACCAGAAAGAAGATGCATAGTGAGGATGTATGAAAATATAGGAAGAAATATACATTGTTCAAGAACTTAGGCCATCCCTTCAGAGACAAATCAAGAGAGTAAGAGAGAGTGGAGACATTTCTATTTTAATCTACAGACACAATCTCCTTCAAAAATGGATTCATTGATAATGATAATTCAACATTTAACCTTTGTTTCTATATAGGAATGGTTTAAAGGGAAATATGTGAGTTTCCCCAGGAATAATCTGAATAAACAAATAAATTTTTTGGCAAACAGATTTAACACTACCATGTGCAATGGTTCTTGTCATTTCTTGGTACAGAGGATTATGAATCACCTGGTCAAGTATTTGACCAAGGAATTCTGCAGCAAGGTCTGGGTTGTGGTACCTTCCCAAACGTTGCATTGAACCACTGGAACTCTGCTCAATTCTGTCACATTTCTGTTGAAAGGCAGTTTATATGATTTTTTTAGGTAGCACAAGAATCTACTTCAAATTATGCTGTTCCACATCTCACTTTCTGCTTATCCCAGCATTGTATCATAAACACACAAAACCTGCCATTTTTCTGATGAGCAACCAAGAAATAATAATTTAGGCATTTTTTAAAATTACTGCTGTCAGAATTTTGATGAGACCATTGCTATGAAACAGCTGCTGTTATATGACTACAAAGTAGGCTATTGATCTAGAAAAATAGTGAATAAACTACCTCCTTAAGCTGTTTTTAGTGTTAGCTAAGCTTGAAGCATATTTTATTTGTATCAGATTTTAATGCTGGATTAACCAAACATAACTCCTATTTCTTGTATCCTGTTTTTCTCCCTAATTATGATTGCCTTGTATTTCATTACAGGGAGTGCTAATGACATCATCCTGCATTATATTAGATAAAATAAATTCTGCTATGTGTTCCAGGGTGAGAGATAATAAACCAGCAGAGAGTAGATGTTCCATCTCAAGTAACTTTGTTTCAGATTTCAAATTCCTTTCCAGTATTTGTTCTGGCAAACCATAGAGTTACTCTTTCCTGTAAAAGTGTTATTTAGTTACCCAATAATTATGAGACTTTATTTATATTACCATAAAGCTACAGGTAAAGCAAAAAAAAAGATAAGTATAAGATTTTAGTTTCACCAGTTCCATTGAGTCCCTTTTCACAACCCCTACATGACACACCCACCACAAAATAAAAAAAAACACTCTCAGAAAGGCTTGTTCAGAATATAAATGTCAGAATCACCCCCCAAATTATCTTAATTCAGATATCTGCACTAATATCCTTTCTATAATTAGTATATTTCATTATATAATACTTCTAGATGGCTTTTTATGAATAGTCATTCTATGAACTTTTGTGTGAATATTAAGCTACTTCTAAAGCATAAATTTTAGGGAAAATGCAACTCTCAAATTTAAACACATAGATCATGTAAACTCAAGAGAAAACTTTAATTTTATATCTTTTGAGGATTCCTTATGACAGTGAGACCTCAAAGCATTCAAAGACAAAGCTTTCTACTAGTTCTGAGTAAGAAAGAGAACCTGGTCTAGGTTTGCAATGAAGCAACAAAATCAAAATACTAGTCTAAAAACCAGAAGAAAAAGGGATATTTTTCAACTCTTCCACCTAACAAATAAAAAGGACAATAAATCAATTAGGGTTTCCTTCAAAAAATTGGAGTCATCTCTAAGTGAATAACATGGAAAAGAAAAACTCTGGATTAGTGAACGGAAACAGAAAAGAGGAGCAGTGAAGTTCTATCTTAAATTCAAGTCCTGGTAGAAGAGGCTATAGAGCAAATTCAGCAGAATTTTGAAGAGCAATCTCCATCTCTGGATGGTATTTTACCCAGGAGTTGTAAAAGAATTCAAGCATGAAACAGTTGGATTATTCACTGCAATTTAACTCAAAACTGTCTCTATAACAGACAAAGATATTTCAGTGCCAGGGGCAAATATGACACCAATTTTCCACCAAGACAACAGTGGCAGAGATATGGAAAATTACAGCAAAGGAGCCTGGCTTCCTTATCTTGCAAACCAGCAGAATTTGTAATAAACCTCCCTGTATTAGAAGACACAGGAATAAATAAGATACCTTTAATGAGTGAACACAGCTTTTGTTCAGAAAAGTCATACCTTTGAAAGTCAGTGTGGACATGGATAAAAAATTGACTGATATCTCCCACTCCAAAAGACCTTCTCTAGAAATGTCTCTAAAACTTGGAAATATTGACAGCTGTCAGCAGCTATTGAAAAAGATGCCTTTGGGGAAATTAAGTCTTTTGAGTAGAGAAAAAAGTTAATCTTTTATGAAAAATAAGACTTGAAAATTAAAAGAAAACATGTCAATATAAGATATACAGAGGCAGTTGCATTTTTAGCACAGTGTAGCTTTCATGCAATAAACAGCACAAATAATCTGAGTGCACTGTCCCAAACATTAAAGAATGGCAATACATAAAAAATGATCAAGAGTAAGTGGCTGGTCATTCTTTTGAACACAGAGTAATTGCATTTTGCAAGTTTAATGTTGGTTCACATATGCTCTTCAGAAAAAGAAGAGATATATCCTGCATATATAAATATATCTGTATCTAATAAACATGCACTGCATTATTTTTGCATATAATCACAGGATATAAATTAGACTTGACAATTTCTACATAAATTGCAACCTCACACTGATTTCTTCATGACTCATAGCTTTGACCTCAGTCAACTACACAGTGCTTTTACCAAAGCCAAGATGCTCTTATTTAAAAAAAAATCCTTGAAGGAAATGGAAAAGATCTTGAAGTCATTTGAAAACAAAAAGGCAAATTGAAAACTAGTTTATGATGAAGTCCCAGAAGTTAGACACAGACATGATTAACAGTGATTATTTTTATGAGAGCAGGTGGGTTCAGCCCCTGCTTCCTTCACTCACCATGTGCCCAGAGCCAGGTTTAGTTCCTTTCCTGGGTCCCGTGGGCTTTGGCTCCGTTTTCCAGACAAACCACGTCACAGCCACGATGGGATCAGCTCTGGATCCTTCTCTCCATATGGCAGAACCCTGTTTTCAACCACATTTAAAAGCAACTCCCAGTGAGTGCAGTGGATCCCACTGATTGCAGCCAACCCTCCCCTCGGTGCTTTGCTGACAAGTTGTATCCTGTGTTTTAAACTCTTACCCTTCACTACCTGGTGTTACTGACAAGCAGAGGCCCTACAGTTTTATTTGCCAAGGACCTCACAATTTTGCTCAGACCTGACCAGGACTATGAAGACGTGGCCTGTGGCCAAGGGGAGGCTCTTTCAGGGGCTGGTTGGGAATCCTGTGGGAGCGTGTCCAGCAGAGCTGTGGGCAGGCTGCTCTCAGCTTTCCCACCTGTATTCAAACCTAAACCACTCTTTAATCTTTCCAAACTAGACCTGGAGGTGTCCAGAGGAGTGGCAGGTGCAGGGGGAATCTCAGTGACCTGGGACCGACTGGGACAGAACCACCAGAAAACAAAATGAAACTGGGGATTGTTTAAAACCAACCCCCGACAAAACCAACCCTTAAAAGTAAGACCCTCTTAGTCCTTTTGAGATTCCATCTGCTTCCATTGTAGTGCTGACCTGGGAATACACTTGTACTTTCCTCAAGTGGGAAGAATTGTGTATGTACACATTCCACATTCCTTCCCCTCCTCATTTCAGGAATTACATTCTCCTGTTCCTCCAGGGCCTTGTCCTGTGCCAGTAAAGCATTTGGGTTCTAGAGAGCTGCATTAGGCTGGAGGCAACAGGAACTGCAACACAGAAATGACGGATCATTCCCAGTTTTTCCTTACAATAAAAGGAATTGAATATTTCATTAACATTATTTTCTTTCTGATTATAAAGCTTTGGAAACTGTTCCAACATGTTTATGTTTGTATTGAAATCTATTTCAAATAAATATATGGTTGTATATAAAAGGCAATTTAAACACATATAATGATAAAATTAAGTTCCATTACTGCAATATTCTTTATTTTCTACTATAACAATTCACCAAGATTGTTATCCCTTTCATCTTAATTGGGTAATGAATTTTTCTCAATGCAAATGTTTGGGAAACAAACACTACGTTCCTTTCAGGCAATTTGCAGACATTGTTAATCTATGTAGCAGTTATGATGCATATTTTCCTCCACCACTTCCCACAGTATTTTATTATTGTGCCACACAACCCTCATTTTATATGTGAAATACACCACTGCAGTTTCATTTGTTTCAGCAATATTTGCTCTTTATCCCTAGAAAACAACGGGACAGACAGGAAAGAGAGGGAAGACTGAAGTATGTCAGTTCTTGGGAATTTCTCTTATCTACTCCCCCTTCCTGGCAGCTGATGGGTGCTGAAGTCTGAGGAGCTTTGATGGCATCAGAAAAAGTAAGAAAACTCGAAAAATACAGAAGTTAATTGTAAGTGATCTGTTCCATGCAGCACAAGGGGTCAGAGGCAGCTTATAAAACTGAGTTAGAAAAGAAATAATGCAAAAGCCCCTTGGAAACTCCCTTGTCTTATCCTCTTTGTATTATCCTCCTGAAGGATTTTGTGTTATGAAAATTAAGATTTGGATTTAATGAAACCTAATTTAAACAATCCAAACAAATAGAGAGTTAAGAGAGAACCACACAGGGCATTCAGAGGAGCCTCATGCCTGAAACACTGTAATAAACCTGTTTAGTGTGTCTTCATAGAGCATTTCAAATCTCTGATATATCAGAGGCAAAATCAAATTTCATTTATCAGTTTGGAAGAAATTATTTTTATTCTTACAAAAATTCCTTTTAGGTAATCAAGATTAAAATGAAGGTTAAATCAAAAGAATACAGAATGCCTTGTATAAATGGCATAAGAGTGGAGTAAAAGTTGGATAGGAATAGATGATTTATACTGCTTTGGATCAGTGACCTGGGTTCAAAGTCAGCCAAGGCTAAAATCAAAGCAGGTTTTTCAGTCTGAGTAATATAAATGAATGTGAAAAGATTTATATTCTGAATGCTATCTAAGCAATTAATCCAAAGGGAATTATTTATAATTGCTAATTAGTTAGACAACTACAAACGATATAGAATGGAATTATATATCAGTTCTCTCCTAAAATCTGGTGGGCTAATGCAATTGTGTTCCATTAGTATAAATCCCTTTACAATGGAGATTAAAATAAATGGGACTGAAACTTGCTTGGCTTCAATTTCCAGTGCTGCTCCAATATGTGCTTTAAGCCCCAATGCACTAATAGGATGATATTCTCCAGTTAAGGGACTGCCAGAGGTCACAGGTTCCCATCAAAGTTCATGCTCTTCCCAACAGTGGTTATTTACTCCTAATTCTTCTAACATTTACTTCTCTTATTTATTTGTTACTCTCTCTCATTCCACTCTGCACAACTCTAAATACAAAATACAACTTCCACTTGTCCATGGATAGAAAAGTGTCATTTCTATTTTTGTATTCATGAAGATAGAACTTTTTACCAGCATCACTAAAAAAAAAAATTGTACCAATTTATTTGGAGTTATTTTGTTTTGTTCTTCATTGAGAGATAAAAATATTTTCAGAAAAGGATACGGGCAGAATTTAGTGTTTTGAGGGGAGACTCACTGCCATTAAATTCCTTTTTCCTTTATCAAAGGATGTTGCTTTTCCACAATGGAAAATTTATACAGCAAGGAATGACAATGATTACAGTGAAAACTTGATCCAAACACACTTTCATTATTCACAGAAACACAATGAAGATATTTGAAAGTTCTCCTGTTATTTTCCACACTTGGCTGTCCTAGACTCCATGAGCTGGAAGGGAATTACAGCTCTGCCCTTCTCAGGAGCTTCCCAAGGGAAAGGATTCTCTCCACAGTTACTGAAGGCAAGACAAGGACAACTTGAGAAAAAAATGGTTTACTGAGCTTTTAGAGCATTTTCTTCAAACATTTGCCTAATCTGCATTATCTTACATTTCCCAGTTTATTTTCCAGGTGTAATCTCTAAGTGAGAGCTGAGACAGGGAAAAAACACCATAAACACCATGATTTACATCACAGAACACAATCCCAAGTGTAACAAAACTGGTCCCCCATGATTTCCAGGGACAAGGGTTTTATCTTGCTTACCTGTCAAACAGTGATGGCATGAAGAGAAGGGTTCCTCCATGGCCCCAAACAGATTTAAATGAGAAATCTAGTGTAGGAAGGTGAAAGCTCCTTGTAAAACTGGCTAAAAGGCTTTCCCATAAGAACACAAAAGCCATAAGTAAACCTGGGACTTGGTTTATGTTTCCACCCCACACTCACCTTCCTCTTTCCACTTGGGCAGGAGAATGGGGATCTTTGAGAGAACACTGTTGATTTCCTCTAAATTCAAGCAAAGTTTCATCCTTTGCCAGTTCCTAAAAGTACACAAAGGGAAATAAGGGCAGCTATTATTACAGTATTGATCACAATATAACATTTCACTTAAAGAGATACTTGGATCACTGATATCCTTTACTGAGAAAAAAGATCCATGCAAATTACTATCAGACAAAATGTATATTGTGGAATATTTTCATAGAGATTTCAAGTAAGAGCAAGAAAAATGAACACATTACTTTTGCAGCTCTTGGAAAGTTTGAGGAACTAGAAATGATTTATCCTGGTAGGTTGAAGTCTCCTTCTGATACAAGGCTTCTGAATTTTCCACAGTTCGAAGGATTTGAGTTTTGTAAAATGAAATAGTCTCCTTAATCTAAATAATGTCGAAAGAATTTACTGTCAGTTTATGTAGAATAACTTTGCTGTATCAAGAGCAGTAAGAACTTGATTTACATGCTGGAACTCAAGAACACTTTCACATATATGTAGATTTTCCTTAGAGTGGTGGAACACTCAGCAGTGATGAAATCAAACAGGTTTTTTTTGGGGAAAGGGTTGAAAGTACAAACTGCTGCCCTGTGTAGAATTGGTCCAGCTACAGATGCTCCTAAGAATTTTGGGAAAATGGCAATGAGAGGGAGCTTAACTGTAAGTCTGAGCTCTCTAAAGCCAGGCTTAGCTCTCAGGTGCTGGTTGTGGTCCCTGGGGCAGGACAGTCCATTTGGTAGCTCTGTACCTGTGATGGATCTCTGAGAGACACCTGAAAACCTACACAGACTCATGACCTTGAACTGCCATCTCTGTTGTCTTTGGGACTTTGACACGATGAGGAAAGGCAACAGAAACCACAGATTCTGGGATTTTTAATCTATTAGAAAATTCCTTGTGCATACAAAAATTGATCATCTGCATTGAACTGTAGGTTTGTGCTGCCTGCTCTGCTGGAAAAGTGGGCACATGCTGTTAAAATACCATTGGTAAAGCATAAAACTACTCCAAACAAAACAGACAGAGAAAACTCCTTTTGGAAAACTGTCTGAGAAGTTCACAAGAAATACAAACCAAGCTAAAGTATTGCTGTATTAATTAGTATTTTAATATAAAGAGTAATTCTGAGGGAGAGACAACTAAGGAGGTCAAATAAAAAAGTCCAATAACCACTATTAGGAGCTCATTGATTTGTTTGTCCAATTAATTTTGAACCTGACAAATTACTTTCTGCCACGTGACTGATCTCTCACAAATTCACAATACTGAGTGAATGGAAGTGTTTACACAGAATGGATGCCAAAAAAGCAGGATGTCAAAGTATGTGGGTTTAGATCTGTTTAATTGGAATTTCAACAAAATCAAATTGAAAAATAAGGTCAAAGTAAACTAATTCTGTTTATTGATTTATTAAATCTGTTTATTATTCTGTTTATTAAATTTCATGTAGTTTCAAGAAGATATTGAGGCAATTTATTTCAATCTGAAGTTGTGATTCATTGTTAGATATTTAATTAAGTTTATTTTCTACCAGCCTTACAAATACTTAAATCTTCATAATATTGACACCAGCAGGATTCTTGTGTGTGGATGGAGCAGGAAAAGTGGTCCACAAATCCATCCCAGTTACAGAAGTTATTTTGGATCGACACTGATATCATCTCTTCCAGGTTTGTTAAAATGTAAATGAGATCAGAATCTGGCCTTGCAATGTAATTACTCAAATAAAATTGTCATCCAAGATGTTTATTCAATGCAAATATTCCCTATCATCATGTAAACTAAATCATCATTATGCATGTAGTGTTATTTGTAACTACAAAGTTAACAGCAGGCAATAAATTTGTCCAAAAAACTTATGTGACAGAACAGATACTGCAACAGGCAGAGGGTAACAGACAGTTCAGTCAACATGCTTATGGGAAGAATGGATTGTACAGTGAAATTTTGGACTTCCTACATGTATGAGATATTTAGTGTTGCACAAAAAAGAAGAATAGCTTTTGGTTTTGTGAAATGTGTGGAATAGTCTGTGCCTTCACCCCGGGGATGACTCAAGAAGAGACTCTTTGCTTTAGATGGTTAATGAATCCATCATGAATCAGAGCCAGCTGCAGAACTGCTCCCAGATGTGCTCAAACAGGGCAGGAACAGAGAACAGGGAGAGCAGAAATAAGGAGATGTCTGGGTGTCTCAAAGAACTGTCAAAAGGCAATACCATCAAATTCAAGAGCTGAGAGACAAAACCAAAGCATTTCCTACAGCATAAATATTACCAAATAAAGCCAACAAAGAAAGGAACAAGAACTGGGGTCATAACAGCAACTGCTGCAAAGTCAAGGTGCACAAGACACCAAGTAGCAAATAGAGAATGAGGCACAAATGAATATTAAATTATAAACATTATGACAGCAGGAAAGAACCAAGCCTAGAGGAACTGTGTGCCTGTCTGTATCCACTTCTGAATGGCACAGTCAGTGATTGCTTTTGGATAAAACATATGGAAACATCAGGACTCGTAACACCTCAATCAATTTATTCTAAGGAGAAAAAAAAAAGCTATGAAGTTTGTCACACCACAAGGCTGTAAGAGATGAGCACGATGTACCTCGGGGACTGCAGCAGAGAGCATGTCCTGCCTGCAGACAGCTTGTACACCTCGGCTCACTCAGCACCTCTGCACTTCCTGGAAAACATCAAAAAAACTTCAGAAAGTGTTTTCAGGAAGCACTTGGCAATAGGTGACAGCACACACTCAACTGAACAACACTGCAGCCTCAACAGTGATTTCTCTCCCCCTTTTCCTTGCCCGAGACCCCAACAATCCCAGCAGTGAAACAGAAAAGTTTAAACAAAGCAAAGCCCTACAGTTATCCTGTGGGTTTGCCTTTCTTCCTTTGGGGATCCTAGTCTACTCTTTGACTATTTTTACACATCAAAAGATATTCCAGAAAATAGAAAATTAGAACTTAGTTCCCAGCCTGAATTAGGTGGGAACTAAATAAATCTCAGGGATTAAAACCTCCCTCCCTCCTTAGGCCCAGACCTACAGATAGCACTGCCCCTGAACTGCTGCTGAACCCTGGGCTCTGAGAGATCCATCTCCCCAAATTCCCTGTAACCCTAAATGCTGAACTCAAATCCAGCCTGACCTACATACATATGTAGGCTACTGCCTTTTTAGATGTTTACACGAAGTATATTTAGTGATGAACAGATGATCTGCTCCACACAGTAAAAGAGTTTACTCATGAAAACAAGGCTGTTGTAGTGGAAGTATTGAGGTAAGTCACCAAAAATATATGGGAGAGTTTTATTCCCATTGAGGCAAATTAAGCTGAGGTTGAGATTAATTAAGCAGGAAAGTGCAGCACATGACACCTAGTCTAATAAAGACATTTGCATATTTAAAGAAAGTGAAACAATATCTGTTTTAATTAAGTAGGCTGCTCCTCCAGGTTAATGCATTCAGGGGAAAAAATTAAATCTGTCTCGAATCCCTGGAAGAAATGGAGAGAGGCTGTAGGAAACTGGCCTCCTGAAATGTGATTAATGGACTTGGATGATGAGGACTGACTCCTGCTAAACCATCAGGACTTGCTGTGAGGCAGGTGCTGACACTTGGAGCAGGAGCTTTGCCTTCTCCAGACACAAAGGATGGGCTCTCTGTGAGACCCCCCTGCAGCTCCAAATCAGTTCACAGGTGTCAGCTCCGTGCAGAGGCTTTTCTCTTCTGCCTGTCTAGATATGCTGGTGGCAAAAAATGGGACATCTAATTTGCTCCAACAGCCTGAGTTTCACAATTCCTCTGCTTTCTCTTATACATCAGAATGAAAGGCTTATGCAGCACTTCCCAAGGCATCACCAAAAAGGTGAGTATTTAGGGTTGCTGTGCAGGTTAGAGCTCCCTCTCACCTGGCTGCTGGACAGACAGACTTCTGGAAGACAGACTTTTCTCTCCTTCCATGCCAGTGATCAGTAGAAGAAATTCAAATTACATTCTGTATTTCCATAGGTGCTGATTAAATGTGTTTGTTTCTAACACCATCTCTGTAAATGCTTTCTAGCCTTTAATTTACTCACAGGAGTCCAAGAGCAGTGAGAAGGAACCTGTTGAGGTGATCAAAATCCCAATCTCAGGAGTGTTTCAAGGTGAGGAACCAAAGTTGCTTTTTGCTTTAGCAGAAAACTGCAAAGCAAGAGCAGAAAGCTGCTTTTCTGCTCCTCACTGTCCTCCTGTGGAGCATCACAACACCTTCAGAAAGAGTGCCAGGCAGAAAGAAAAGGAGGTTTTAAGCTGAGATTTCCAGAGAAAAACAGGCAAAGTAAAGGGAGGCTCCAATGAGATCAAAAAGAAATAAAATGCCTGTACTATGGACACAAATTTATGCATTTTCCATGTTTTCAAAGAGGAATTTGATAGAATTTCATTTTATGTCTGGCATATTGTGTAAATATTTTCTGCAGAAATGTGGTATTTCCTTGGTATAATCTGACCAAGGAATAGAGCTGGAGTTGTATTCAAAAAGCACTGAAACCACCACTGTAAGCACATGGATTTTCCTAATGGAAAAAGTTCTGGATGTTAAAGCTTTGTAAACTGAACTTATAAATACCGACAGCTCTGCAAATTTCTGCTTGAACCTTCAAAGGAAAATCAGGAAGCAAAGTGTCCCAGAGCATAACTCATTAATATCTAATGACTTATTAATATCTAGTGAAAGGTACCATAAGAGAGAAATATAAGGGCTGGACAAATCCATATTAAACTCAAGGTTATTAAGTGAGTCACGCTTGACAAAAGCACATCTTCCTATTTTTTATTGCCTGGCATTGCTCAGGATGCATCTAGCAATTAAAAACATAAATGGTGTACAATAAAAATTGCCAAGGCTATTAACCAACAATATAAATGAAAACTTTGACTCCTCACATTTTCCATTAGAGAAATACAGTCAGAGTACAGTCAACGTGCCTCAAGTTTCCAGGAATTTACAGTCATTACATCCTTGGCTTTTCTAAGTCAATCCACTTAGTTAAAAAACAAAATAAATAAAAATCCTTGCATCTACCTCACCACATTTTGCTAAATATTTTTGATTTTTTTGTAATGAGAAAAATTTAAGGGACTCTCTGGTGTTCAGTTAATATGGGGAACCACTGAGCATCTTTCACATCTATCAAACTAATTTGTATAAAAGTGAAAGTACTTTATCTACCAAAAACTTTGACAAATGAAATTATATTTTGAGCTCTGTTTTTTTCAATGTCCTTTAAAAAGTAATAAAGTTTGAGAGGGGACTTAATTCTTAAAATTAAGTACAACCCAGTGATTTTGACCTGGAAGAAACATCAGGTGATGTACTGCAAGATATCTGATATTTAAAACGTTAGGGAAAAGGATGTTCAAAGATTTAAATCAGCATTAGAGTGATAAACTGCATTTTAAGTTGAGGCATAAATATGGCCCTGGTAATAGCTGGAATTAGCAGGACAAGGTTAAAATTTAATTTTTTAGTAGTTAGGTGTTAACAGCTACATCCTGCAGGATTAGACACAAATGGCTTCTGTTCCATTGACTTTCCTGGGAGAGTTGAGGGCGCTGGGCCCAACTCCAGGAATGTACTCAGGCACATGTTTAAGTGCAAGGTAATTATGCAGATACTTCAAATTTGTCCTGCCTCATTTTCTCAAGCTCATACAGCCCCCATGCCTGGAAACATGGGGAAAACCAAGAAATCAGCTGGTTCTCTGGGTGGATACTGGTCACAGAACCAGAACAGGTTTAAATAATTTATTTTTCCTTAATCTTTGTGTAATCTGATTCCACTGTTTTGGGGATATCCTATGCAATAAAAAGAACCATCGACTGAGTATCCCCTCATGGTTTTTACTTCTTAATACACCCACAAAAATTATGCTAAAATCAGAATTTACAGAAACTGTCAGCTAGAGAACATTAGGAGAGTTGTCATTTAGTTGTAATTTGCAAATGATAACTGAGGCAGAATTGTAGAACTTAGCAAGATATGCATATTTAAAACAAGGGTGAGAAACAAGATATTAATTTATACATTCATTGTGGATTTCATATCTATTCTCCTTCTGTCCATCAGGTTCATATATAAGTACAGGCAAAAAAGGCACAACCTGCAGTATCAACATTTAGTGTCTATATTATTTTTATATCTACTCTTTTGCCTGTATTTTAAAAAAATCTTTATACCATAGTGTAGTAAAAATTGCCTGATTTATTTCCAAATGATTGTAAATCAGTTATTCAGAAGCAGTACGTTTTTATCCTCATGTTTATCTGATGCATATTCTGATGTAGTAGTTTAAAAGACAAATGTAATTTTACAAAACACTGTTAAATTGCATGTTTGTTTTAAAGATTAAAGTGGGTGACAGATCGATTGCTCCTAAATTGTTCATTCAGTGTAACTACACACATTTTAAACCACATTTATTTCATCTTCTGTGTGCATAAATCCAATGAAACATTAATTTTTCTAATAAAAACCCCCATGTGTTATTGGAAGACATGAATTATTGTCCACGCTCAGGCAATTAGATTAGATTACTTTGTTTTTGATAACTTATATTAGAACAATCAGGTCTTAATTTTGTTATCGAGACCTAAGATGTGGATATACCTTATTTCAGGGGAGGTGATATATAAAGATTACTTTTAGGGTAATTTTTTTTCCTAAAGTATTATTCCTAAAATAAGCCATAAAGCAAATTACTCCTACACTGAATAAAATATATTTAAGTTAATGATTTGTACACTTTAGTGAGAACAGAAGAAACCTAAAAAACCGTTATAGATTTGTAAGTATTTTATTAGGAAAAAAATGTGCAACTTACTCTCCAGTCTGACTGGCCAATTACAGTGATTTGTTTCTAATAGGGGGATAATTTTGTTTTGGTAAAAAAGAAACCGTTAAGTTTAGTGTTGTCATTTATTCACAGTCACTTTTGTAAAGGGTTTGGACCCCCAGTTAATTTGTTATTTTCTCTGTCTCCAATTTTGCTCCAGCAGATAAAAGGCAGAAGGCAGATAAAAGGGGAAACAAATTTTTAACAGACAAAAGGTAAGATGTAAATATAGACCCAATTGTAAGACATTTAGGTGATACCACTAAAACAAATAAGAGTCAACATGGTTTTTTCAGAATGAATTTCAAACCCATCAAACTTTTTTTTTTGCAGTGCAGTGACAGGTCTTGGGGATAAGAGAAAACCAGACTCTATAATTCATCCTGACCTTAGTGTTTTACAGTCTCACACAATATTCCCAGGAGTAAACACCAAACAGATTGTTCAGATGAAGTTTACCTCATGTGGGATGATTATTAATCGCTGTCAATCTAAAAGGATGAATAAAATGCAGTTTAGGTATGTCTTCCCCAGGAATGAAAACTCAGTTTTGTAGCATTGTCATGGATGAGGGGTGAAAAGTATCTCTGTTGAACTGGCAGGCAATACAGTTATGGGAGGCAGGACAATTGCAGAGCAAAACTGAAAAAAAAAAAAAAAAATAGAAGTTTTGTGATCTTGACCAACAATAATAAATGACTACAGAACCACTGTACATGAACTGCAGTGAGACAACCTGTAGGAAGCTTTGTTAATTTTAAAGTCAGTGTCTTACCTTTTTTTTCATCTCTTCCTTCAGAAAATATCCATAGATATGAGGAAGCTACTACTTCTCCTTCGTCCTTGTGAGTCCTCTGTAATCTTTCTTTTCAGACAGAAGATAAGGCTCATCACATCTGGTAATGACCCTTCTGCTCTGATCAGATCTGTCAACCCATCTTGGCCAATTATTCTGAAGTGTTCAACCCTGGGAGCTGATGTTTCTCAAGAAATATGAAGTAAGAAGAAGAAATATTACTACTTTACCCTGTATGTGGCATAAACTGCCAATACTGTGGCCTTGTTTTCAAGAGGAAATTTCATACTTATCCATACAATGGAAAAGGCCCCAAACGTGCAGGGGTGACTGGATATGTCTGGAATGTTTTTTAAAAGTGTTTTTGTGCCCCAGATGAGATTTGGGTGGTGTTACAGAGTCAGTCTGAGGTGGGAAATCACCCCCCAGGATGAAGGGGCAACTCACCTCCAGTGAAAGCACCACTGCACTTCTCCTGCTGAGCAAAGTTTTTACTTCCAAAAGATTATGAAAAGCTTTCTGCAGGTACTTCTGTATTCAGCACTACTGCATTTCCAGCAAACACACCTCGAAGCTCACTGTGTTCTCCTCTTAGCTCAGAGCTCAGGGGCAACAGAGGCTTTTCCAGTGTAAATACCTCACCTCAGGCTGTCAGGGGGCACATGTTACCCTGATCCTTCCAAAGAAAACTACATTTTGCAAATGTACAGTTAAACACCTACTCAAAAGTAACTCTGCAGCTGAACTGAAGGTTTCCATACCCTTAAATTATGCCAAACTTAGCATAAGAGGTTAAGCTGTTGACATAGTAATGTAATTAACAGTTCTTTTTACACAAAAGTGTCTTTTGTAACAAAAGTTCAGATGTTTTTAAAGACCATGGGAAAAAAATAATGTCTGATCTTGCAAGAAAACTCACCAGACAAAGCAGAAAGGCAAGGACATACTGTGCAGCAACGAAAATGTTTTATTTTTTTTAAGAGCCAAATGGCATTTTCTACTTCATTCAAATGTTGAAGAGCAGAATAGCTTTTATTACCTATTTCTGTTTTTAAAGGCAGCTGAGTGCCTAATTTGCTTTGAGATTCTAGCAACTCTATTCTCAGTTCCTGAAGGAATGAGGACACACTTGTTAAAACCTGTTCAGCTAATGTGACATGTATTTTCTAGAAGAAAATGTATTACCTTACAAGTTTTCTGCTCCTATATGATGTCAAAATACATTTGCAGTGCTTTTCTCTAGTGAACTGTGCTATTAATTTACACTGCAGAATTTCAAAACTGAGATTTTCCAGGAACTGAAGTGACTGATGTTAACATTTTTCATAATTTACAGGAACAAGAAAAAAGAAAAAAGCCATTTGCTGGCATGCAAGGAATCTAGTTGGGGAATTACAAAGATAAACCTCATCTGCATAGTGTAGCAGAAACAATCTTGATTTTCCATTGTGTTCTTACAGCCTACATGGATTACACAAGCACATCTGTAAACTAATCTGTGAGTATTTCTAATCCCAGTGTCTCTGTTCCACCCAGGGGTGAACAAAATAAACTCCTCTGGAATCCACTGAGAACTGAAGTCCAAGTTGTGGGGGCAGGATGTGACCCACACGCTCAGCACCTCATTTTAATTTGAATTAAAATATGTAACTGGTACATGGAAAGATCCCTTTTTTACACAGAGCCAGAAAAATTTGTCTTTTAATTGCATTAAAGAGTTTCTGGCTCTTTTTACATCATTCTTTCTGGTCCCAGCCCTACGTTTTTCACCATCAGGTGTTCATGGAGCAGCAGGATAAGCTGGATCCTGAACATGACCTGGATTAAAATAAACATCAAAAAATTAAATATAAGAAACATTAAACATAAAATTAAACAAAACATTAAAAAAATTGCTATTTTTTGTCTGGATCTTATTCAGGCTCTGAATATGGACTGACTGGAACAGGGGAGCACATGCCCCAAGCCCAGTCTGGCACTGAATGAATGGAATTGGGGGCCAGAGAACCACAATCTCCCTGCCCCCAGAATGGATCAGGCACGAGATTGTTCTTATTTAATTAATAAAGGGAAATATTGCCACTTTTAATTCATTTTAATTTCCTTTCTTGTCAAACCCCCACCCTTTCTTCACTGCTTTTGTGTGCACTTCTTCCTTTTGGGGAAACCACTGCAGAGACTCTTATTGTTCCCCTAATATATATATTTTTAATTCAATTTTCCTTACTGCAATTGAATACAAATATTAGTCTGTTCCTTAAAAAATGATAGTTATGATAACTCTTGAAAGGAATTACTCTGTGAAAGCCTCCCCTTGCTCAGATGGAATGGTAAAATTTGGAGAAGAAAAGAGAATGATCTTGTGGTCATACCCTTCCCTACGCAGTTATGTGGCTAATTGAAAAGAAATATTAGCAAAACCAAACAAAATATTAAAAAAATTAAAAGTAATACCAAAATAATAACTAAATATGTAATGTCTTTATTAATATGTAATATTTATTATTATATCATGTTTTATATTAAAATATTAACTCAAATGTTCTAATTTGCTTATGCTGAATATTTATTTGTTAGCTGTGTGACACTACACTAATTAGGCATCCTGGACAGGATATTCCTCTGGTTGCAATCAGGATCACTTGAATGGATGCCCTGAGGAAAATACAGCCCTTCTCTGCACTTGGCCAGGATAGATATTTCTGGATACACAATCATAAAGGGGATCATACATCAAAATGCTGCCAACCAGAGATCTGACCTTATCCATGGACCCAACTTCTTCTTAGCCAAGTGGTAAAAATGGACATGGCATCAGACCTGGAAAGAAAACAATTTTAATTGACATTGCTGTCAGGAAATACTAATAAAAAACGCAGGTTTGAAAAGGTTTGCCAAGAGATTCTTCAGCATTTTTCTGGCAGCTGCCACAGTAGTTTTAGCCTTGTTTCTTGGTTTATTTCCTTTATATATTCCAGTGAAAAAGCCAGCTTTGGTAAATGTTGTAAATGTTACCATGAAACACAAATAGTGATACTCTGACTCTGCTTCTCGCTCATCCCTGGGATGTGATTTTTGATGTGTACTAGGAAAGATAAATTCAATACATTGAAAATGTGGGTAATTATAACTATCTGAGGTTGCTGAAACCCAATGCCAGGTTTACTGAAGTGCTTTAAATTTGCAATACTCTGCTACAAACACTCCTCCTTCCATTGGGTGTGAGCTGCAAATCCAAAGGGAATTAATTTGTCCAGACAGTTGCTAAAGACACATTAAAAGATGAATAGAAAGACTACTCACATTTACAGTGGACAGTGATGAAGGAAAAGCCAGGTTGGTAGAAAAGAATTAAATTACCTTTCAGGAGTTACAAATACTTACATTTCATTTTTGAATCCTTTTCCAGAACCAATGAATAAGGACAAAGCTGGAAGCCTTTTCCAAATGGAACACAAACACAATGGTATCTACATGCAACAGCAGCAGTGGCTTCAGCCTTAATTCTACATGAACCACAATTTAGTTAAGAACATGAAAATTCATGTAGATGAACTCTATTATCACATTCCATCGTAACAATGGGCTAAAATTCAATTTCTGTCATTTTTAGACCATTATTATGGCATCAAATAAGTGCCTTTGGCTTTATTGGATCACAGAGGAAAGGAAGGTGTATCTTACAATCATTTATACAGAGGATAGAGCTATATTTATGTAAATGATGACACATTCTGCTGAAAGATGCAATATGTGAAACGTGAACATGCAATTCCTTCCTGCAATTTTTCAGACAGCATTTAAGCTGTAGATTCTAAATTACAATAATAAAAAATGTGGTATATCCTAAATTACAATAATAAAAAATGTGGTATATCCTAGACTCAGAAACCAATTGTCCAAACCATCTCTGGGATTAGCTGTGATGTCATTAATTCATAAATAATTCAAAGGCAACACTGATGAGGACAAGCCACTTTTTTCACCTTTGCAATGCTAAATATTTTACTTTTCCTCTTCCAAATATCTAATCCAGAGGCCCATTTGTAAAATAATTGTAGAATACAATAAAGAAGATATAACTGCAAATAATACTGATTTTTTATACATATTGTCTCTGAATCAATTCATACTGATGTACATTAACAACAAAATTCCTCTCTTGGGTTATCTGCCTCTTTACCCAAACTAAAATGCCTCTCTCTAAAAGGACTGTGATTCATTTCTGACCTTTATAGATCTCATTTAATTATTATAATGTAGCAAAAGTCTACTGAGTCACACTCTAGTGATTAAAAGGGTGTTTTTTTATTTTTCTTTATCATGTTAATAACTATGCAAGTGTACATTATTTTAATTAGAAAAATAATAATTGTACATAAACTCTTTCAATGCCCTGCTCCTATATCTTCCTGAGGTTATTTTACAAGAATTACAGAGGAAATGAGAGAGGAGTGGTAGCAGTGGGGTATGTGGGTCAAAACAAGCACATTTATGCCATAAAACCAAAATAAAAATCAAAACTCCTCAGGTATCAGCCCAAAGATCTCAATCTCAGTTTAGAGTACGTGTGGCTGGCTGGCTGAGTTCAAAATCCACGATCCCTGATTTCATTCTGATCCAAAACCAAAATAGAGTCATAGAATCATTAAGGCTGGAAAAGACCTCCAAGATCATCAGCCTTCAGCCAAACACCCCCATGTCCACTAAACCTTCTCACCCAGTGCCACATCAGCTTGGTTTTTAACACCTCCAGGGATGGTGACTCCACCACTGCCCTGGGCAGTCTGTTCCAATGCTTAACCACTTCTTCAGGGAAGAAATTTTCCTAATCTCCAACCTGAACCTCCCCCGGCGCAGATTGAGGTCGTTTCCTCTTGTCCTGTCACTTGTTCCCTGGGAGAAGAGCCCGACCCAAACCTCACCACAACCTCACATGGAGCAAAGGCCTCCCTGAGCCTTCTTGAGTCCAGACTAAACACCCCTAAGATCAAACCCCCACAATTTAATTGAGTCCTTTTTGAGCTCTGACCTCGAAATGAAGCTCAGAGGCCCCTGCTTTGCTCAGCCCCAGGTTGGTGCTCCCAGAGCAGGTTTTTTTGGTGGGTCTGTGTTAGCTCAGGGATCACAGTGAACACCATGGTTTGTACATCAGAGCACAGATTCTCAGCCAACCTGTGTGAAACTTCAGCCCAGAGAAGCTGAGCCTTGGGGGCTGTTAATGCCACTGCCAGTGAGTGCCCACATTGCAGCAGGGCTGTTTGACACGGCACGAGACAGGAGTGACTGTGCTGAGCTTTGCTTTCATCAGCTTGGGGACACTAAGACACACATCTGTTCAAGAACAAGGACCAGAACCAGACACTTCAAAGCACCTCTTTTTTTTTTTTACACCCTCTCTCTCTGAAAACTAATCCAACTTCAAATATGTCTTGTAAACACAAACCTGATTTGTGACCTGCATGGATTAGAGGAGAGTCTCTGTTCTTCTCTCAGGATGTCTCACAGACCAAAAGATAAGTATTACCCAGATAATCATCTGTAGGACAAAAATATCCAACCAGCGAGAAAAGAGATTCCAACAGAAATGTAAATTGTGAATTTAGAGAACATAATCAAAACACTGACCTTGGATTTATTTCAATTGACTTGCTGATGATAGAACTTTGATAAGCAAAATTATTCTTGTGCTATTATCCCAGTAAACAAAGAAGGAGACATATAGATCTCCAGAACAATGTCTCTAGATTCCCTTACAATTTAACTATATGAAGTAAGTCTATATGAATTTAAAGAAATTATGATTTTTCTTTGAAATGCAACAAATTATACATGCCATTATAAAATCAAAGAAATCAAAGGCTCTAAAGGCCATGGAAGGTTCAATTTTTGATCAGTATTCAAGACATTACAAATCTACTGAGATTGCAGCTGCCCCTATTTTTGCTTGACTCATTCATGCATGTATGTTATAACTTGATTTATAGGCTTTTAATATTACCAGTCAGGAGTAAGTACAAAGCAAATTTTTCTGCCTGTGTAAATGAAGATTATATTGCATTGTTACATCAAATGATGTCCTGAAATTCTGGTAGAATAATTTAACTTAAAACTGACAGATAAACTCTACTTCTACCTAGTCTCTGCTCATCACTCCAGTGTTTTTTTTTTGTCATCTTTGTTAAGGAAAAGAGACTTTCTTTTCTGATGTGTAATATTTAATGTCAAAACTCTTCTTCATCCGGAGAATTACAAAGGGTTTGACTGAATATAGACATATTTACTTACTTTGTCAGGAGTTGGCTGTTCAGTCAGCAAGTACAGAAAAAAATAACACCTTCAAGTACATGAAAGTATGCAAAGACTAAAAGCAGGAGTTACTTTTTGTGATGCCCCAGCAATGAGTGCTCCCTAGGTGGGCTGTTTTAGGATGTAAAAACCATATCTCACAAAAAGAAAAAAAAAAAAAGGAAGGCAGGAAGGTCTTCTTTCTAATGCTGATTTCACAGCCATAAAGTTTATCTGAGAGTTTATCAAATACCTTTACAGAAAGCAGCAGCAAAGCTCCAGCAGTGACCTGAAGAGGTCAGAGGAGTGAGGAACAGAGGGGAGGAGAAGCAGCTCAAACCACAAAACAGAGTAAGAGAACACCTAGACTCAATCCTGTCATATTTTTGGGTCCTTTCTCAGCCAGAGTCTAATTTATCACTCATGGAGACTTTAAAGGCTGAGTGTTGAATAAGAGAAAACAGGACAAGAAGGGCCCCCAACAACCCCCTGCCAATACAGCACCAGGAACTGCAGCTCCCTCCTGTCTCCTCAAGAACTTGTAAAGCTGAAGGCCAGGAGAAAACTCTGGAGATCCAGGGCCCCGAGAGAAATGTGGTGCAGTCAGGAATGTTGACTGCAAAGCCCAAAGCTGAGGTACCTGCCCAAGGCAATTAGAACTGCCCAGGGCCCTTCAGCCCCAGCCTGGGGTTTTTATAAAGCTCTGCACTGTGCTTTAATCAGAGTCACCTCTCTGAGTCAAGAGAATTGTTCTATTAAATCCGTATCCTTTCACATACACCCTCAGCTCCTTGATTATGGAGAGCTGTTAGCTGACTTAAACATTCCTACAAGTGCCTGTGGAGTAAGTTGGATGAAGCTGTGTGTGTCACTAATTAAAATCATTGCAACTGGAGTGGGCCTTAAGGGCAAAAACCTGTTCCTCTTAAAAGGAACACATCAAAATACTCTGGGAACATTTAAGTATAATTATTAGAGCCTTCAGGATTCTGGTCTAAAAGTAGCAGAGAGACTGCAATCCTGAGAGCAAAGTTTATTAGCACTGTTTATTTTTATTTTCATACAGTTATTACATGAATGCCTGGAAGTGGCACTAGCACTGAAGAGCTGTTAATACATCCTATATAAAAACTAAGATTACTTTTGTTCATCTCATTTCTTTCCAATCTGTTTTTAAGGACTGAAAAAATGATAATTTAGGAAATTTGGGAAACTCTTGTTTGCTCTCTCTTGTTACATGATTGGCATAAACCTGGATCTAAGTGTAGAGTTTAAAAAGCACATGGGAAATTTCCATAAGTCGTGGAATCATATTTTTGAACTAGCAAAGTTTATCATCTACACATACCCTGGTACTGGATAGAGTGTGCAAAGCAGACCTAATGCAACAGCAATGAAGAATCACACTGAGGCAAGAAACTCCACCTGCTGTGTGGTCTGTTCAGTAGTAAATAATATTTTGCTATGGCCTTGACAGGCAATTTTGGTGCCATACCCATGATACTGCTGTAATAATAGATATTAAAACCTGTTACCATGTGTTTTATGGCCATACACATAAATGTATATTTTAATGGACTATTACTTTGTCTAGAGAACTATTTAATGACCCCAGGATAAGGATCTATGTATGAATAGCTTGTTTTACCAACACTTTGTGTTATTGGCAGGGCAGATCTCAGAGGCTATTGAAGGAAATCAGGAGCTGTAGCAGAGATTTCCAAAGGGTGCAGCACAAAAGGAGGAGAAGCTTGAGGGTACAAGCACATTAAAATCAGAAAACCCAGCTGAATAAACACAAATCACAGATGATCAATCACTGATCACTAAAGAAATGCAACCCTGACAGCAGGAAAAAACCAGTCATAGAGTGAAAGTGGAACATGTGAAAGGTTCTGAAATGAATTCAGCTGGTGACTGAGAGCACAGACAGAACTGTGTGCAAGACTCCAATGAACTTAATTATTAATGTGCCTTATTTCAGAATAGGGCAAGAAAGACTGATCACTCTGATAAGCTGAAATACTAAAAAATAAATATTTATTATCACAAAAAGGAAATCTAAGTCTTTGGCTTTGTTAATACTCCATCCTTGCAGCTGGGAATTTACATGCAAGAATATATCCATTTTCTTGTCATGTTTCCAAAACATAGGTTACAAAAATGTTAAACCATTAGGGGAAAGGAATCATTATTCTGCTGACCTTTTGAAAGTAGATCACAGAATTGTGGTCAAAGCTCATTAGAATTATGTATCAGCAAAGGCATTTCAGCAGGTCCAAAAATCAGGGTAAATGCATTCTTAAACTCCTTTGGTTTTGCTCTGCAAAGAGGTTTAACCATGACTAAGAGGAATTTTCTAGCTATCCTTTCATTAGCTTTGAGACTTGCCATTCATGTGCAGGAGCTCTTAAGGATTAACATATATTTTTAAAGATAAGACAGAGATGAAGTCTTTTCATCTTTAAAGGCTGGGTAAATGTTTTCCATTTTTTAGGAATTCTTTTTAAAGGCACAGAATTAAGAGCATCTATGCTAAAACCTGTTCTCTCACTTTACACCAGTGAAATAAACATATAGGAAGGGTTAAAATCCAGGCTGGATCCACCTGAATAAGATCCATCTGTAAGCTTTTTGTACAGCTCATGTTATTTCCTCACACATTGTGTTGTTCCAAGGCAGACACTTCTCTTCCAGAACCTTTTCCAGCTCTTACCAGGCTGGGGCTCTGCATTTAGCTCAGTGAGATCCTATAGGAATGCTGGGAACTGGGATTTTGGAAATGCTTTAGCTGGATATTACTTTCCAGTATTTCTAATGCACTTATTTTCTTTCCAAGTGTGTTCTCTTCAGCTTGTTCATTCCCAGATAATATCACAGATGTTGTGCTTCCAGCTTCTCCTGGGAGAGAGGGAAATCCAACTCTCCTCCAGCCCAGCAAGACATGCACAGGCCCAACTGGGCAGACACTTCCAGACACAAATTTCTCTCTCCAAGCAGCTTGAGAAGCAGAAAGACTTACCTTTTTTCCCTTGTTCTCTACCATTAACTTCCATCCCTGGATTTAACCACAAGAAGCCTGGTGAAGTCCAGGGAATGGTGGAATCTGATCCCTGGAGATCTTCAGGCTGTCAGAACACAATTCTTCTTTAAGGAAGAGACTGGATCAGATGAACCTTCAATGGTTCACCAGTGATGGGCCAGACCAGGAGAATAAAGACTTTCAAGTTATCATTCCTGTGCATTCACAGAAAGAGAATGAATTAATTGGTGGTAAAATGCATTATGTGAGAATTCTAAGTACATTAAACCAAGGTATCAATTATCTAGAAAATCTGAAGAGACTTAAGTGTGGCTTGTGGAACTGTCATGCTGTCACATGTATAAGCACATCCAGACATTAGTGATTTTACATGAAATTTGGGCTTTTTCCCCTAAAATGGAGATAAAAAATAATTGTCTTCATTTCAGTTTCAACAGAAAATAGTAAGTATTCATTGCCTTGATTTACTTGACCAGCTGCAATTAAAGACAGACTTGTACACTGATCTGTAAATGAAGTCTCAAGCTGCTTGAAAAATACTGAACTTCTGAACTCACATTTAAATAAAAAACTCACATTGAAATGGATTTTGTTTTCTCAAATTTGCTGGTCTCAGGAGTCCACAGATGATCTCCTCTGCTATTTCAATGATTTCTATGGTAAGCTAGAAAATAATCTAAACTTTTCTGTGTTTTCGCTGCCTTGATTTAATTAGTTTCACAGTAATGATCTAGAGAAAAGGCACGAAAATATCCCATTCAGAAATGATCTTCCGAGTTCCATTTTAAAGTAATGAAATCCTTAAAAATCAATAATGAAGTAGCTGATATCCAGGCAGGAGCTGGCTGTATATTGGGGTGTGTGAGGGGAGAACAGGCAGTGCTAATTGGGGTATTAATGACCGAGCTTCAAGGGGAGCTTCACACACCCCATGTTCTGCCAAAAGGATGGAACTGAACTGAGATGGAGCTGAGAAAGGAAAAGGGGGGTGTTAAATACCTACATGCTGAAGGTATACATTGAATTTTCAACCTGTTTCTTTTTGCTTTGTGCATTCAGTCCTGTCTCCTCCAGCAGAAGGACGATGCTCTCCTGCATCCCAGGGCTCTCCCAACCTGCCCTGACCCTCAACTGGGAGCTGGTGGTGCAGGTGCCCCTTCCTGCTGTTCCCATGGGATGTCAGGAGGGAATCTCCCACCTCGCTGCTCATCTTTGCTAACATCTATTTCCTCTACAAACCTTTAAAAAATACTCTTTCTTTTACGTTTGTGGTATAAAATAGATGCCTAATGTGAGGTTTGCTGTAATGAACATGTGCTCCCTTGGACATCTGCCTGTTTGCAGATCTTTAAATCCACATTTGTGTCTCCCAGGCAGCTCATATTTAATCTGTATGTTCTTTAAATGCAAAGCATGTTATATTTAGTGCTCAAACTGCAGCATTAGTAAACTGAGCCCTCATTTGTGTGTGCATGTGGGTGAATTGGGTGCCTCACAAAGGATTCAAACAGATGCTTTAGCTTTAATGATATTTCTAATCATCTCATTTATGCCCCAAGGATATTTTCTTATGCTTTATTCTCCTGTCATGATTTCTACTCATTACAGTAAAGTGTTCTTTTAAATCTACTTTTTATATTTGAACTTGCTTCAGCATCAGCTCCCTAACAACTATTTTTGTTTGAAACACACACTTTCCTTGGGCTGTCTAATTATAGGTACTGTCTTGAAAGGCATAGGCAGAGCATAGAAAAACAATCACACAATTCAGGGGTGACTTGTGATCTTTAGTGACATAAGGGGTGATTATTACACACTTCCCTAACAGTGAAAATCAGGAATAAAGTCAACTAAAGTCAAAGAGGATGGAGCTCCTCTAGTGACAGGGANCCAAGGCCAGGTTGGATGGAGCTGCTCTAGTGACAGGGGATGGAAGAAAGGAGTTTTAAGGTCCCTTCCAGCCCAAATCTTTCTGTAATTCCATGTTTCTATAAATTTTTTACCTCCAAACTTCCTTTTTTACTGTCTATTATTTCCCCCAGAAACCAAAACCTTACAAACCTGTCTATTAAACTGCCACATACTTAAAAATCACATTAAAATTCAGATTTTATGAAGCATAAATAAGAATTTTAGTATGTTTGCAGCAAGTAAGTATAGTTTCAGTTGTTTGGCCTTTTATTTCATAGAAGTCATTTTTCTGAAGGAAAGGTTTGCTCTTTTCTGTGTATATATGTGTATATCTACATCTCTGTGTCACTTCTTGTGCCCTTCTTGGCCTTTGGGTTGGAAAGGGAAGTACAAAACTCCACAGGAGAAAAGTGATTAAAAAGGGTACAAGCAAAACACTCTTATGTTTTCCAAGAATGTGGAAGAGAAAAATAATGGCTCTCTGAGCTTGTTTCTATCATACAGAGATTAAAGTCTCACAAAATAAAGCATTTTTCAGCTGCTGTTGGGTTATGTTTCTGTGGACTAAAAGTAAAGAGGAAAAAAAGGAGAAATGCTAAGACCTTAAAGACACACTTTACATCCATTTTTCTTTTAAAGAATGAATGGTAAAGAATAAAATAAATATATAAATGGAGAACTAAAATACATATTTTATTAACATACAGAGATATGCATAAAATCTTTAAGGATACACTCTAACATCTGGCAATGCTCAGTTATGGATTATATTTTGTGTTGTAGGAAAAATAGGTTTCAGATTACTTATAAACCATATGACAAGGTGTGTTAAGGTTTAAATAATTGATATAAAAATCAAAGAATATTCTTACTTTAAAGTGAAAAAATCCCTACATTTTATTTTAGGATGGAGAAAGGAACAGGACCCTGTGCTGTCACTATATCAGTATTTGGATAATTAGTATTTGTTTTATTAAGTTGGATTATTATTTCTATATAAATGCTGCTACAATCTACACCTGCAGAAGACAAATAGATGTCTCAAGTAAGCATTTAACCAACCCATTAATATAATTGTTGGATAATGAAGACCAAATTATTGGCAACAATTAGCTTATATTTTAATAAGGCAAAAACCTAAACTACCATTTATGCTTCTACTAAAGGAATTAGGTGACATTTGCCACAGCAAGAAAAGAAAACCACAGAAGTTTTGGGATTTTTTTTTCTTAAATATATATAAATAATGTATTTAAATATATATAAATAAAAAAATTATTGCTTCCAGTTATTTGGCAATAATGTGTAGAATATTATTGTGTTCTTTATATCAATCTCTCAAAAAAACAACTGGTTTCTTTTATGCTTCTATTAAGTTCCTACAAGATCAAAGTCTAGTGGAAAATATTTAAAATGTTAAAAATAACTATAAGATGTTTTCAAGTTTCTGTCTATGGCAGAGGGTTTGGAACTAGATGGTCTTTAAAGTCCCTCCCAAACTAAAAAATCCGATTATTCTATGGAAAAACACTCTGTGCAGCACAGCAAACCATCACTCCTGAAAACATTAGACATGAAAAAAAAAAAAGCCAAATGACAAATATTTGTAATACAGAAAGTAAAAACAAAGGTTTAGATACAGAAAGATTTAACATCTTTAATCACTCATTTTTATTTTGCAAGACAAACCAGACAGAATTTGAAATGGCTCAGTGAGCTGTAAAAAATTGACAGTAGATGTATGTGAGAAGACTGAAAAAGCAATTATCTGAGGCTAATTTGAGTTTATCAGGCAGAAATTAGACTTTTATGGGTAAAGTTAGAGTTTTGTATTAAAATTGATGCATTAAAATATATAAAATTTCAAGGATAATGTAGTTAAAACTTCCTTGGCAAACAACTGATTTTCTGCCTATGCATTTTCAACAGCTTTTGTTCGAGTAGGAAACATTCTAAAATGACAGATAATAAAAAATACTGTAATACATAAAAATAGATAAAAAGGGGAACAAAGCCTTCTTTGGCTTTCAAGAGGTTTTGTGTGTGACTCCCCCAACATTTGGATGCCAGAGCTGTACTGTCAGTCTCTGAAGGGCTTGGACAGAGTTCACATCAGAAATGCAGCTCTTGTAGGAGTGTTTTTGGAAAAGGGACATTAACATGAGTGCAGTGTGTCTTTCATTGACCCCACAGAAGATTTTTGAAGCAGTTTGGAGTGTTTTCTACGTTTTAAAAAAGTGAATAGACGCCACATTAGGGCAAAAAAAAATCTAATTATACTGTGCAATTAGATGAGAGTTTCTCTTCTCACATGTTAAAAGCACTATAAAAGTTGTATTTTATTGCTGAAATTTCTAAGAGCTCTCCTGTTTATCTAGAAGGTACCAATCCTACAATATTCCACACAGTAATTACTATTTAGTGGCCAAACTCTCCTTTATGTAATTAAGGTTTTTCTGACAAAACAAGGGACTGATTTTGAGTACATTCACATCCAACATGAAATAATATTTATCAGGCTACAAAATGAGGGTCCTGAAGGTTGGGAAATAGTAGAAATCAGGTTAAACTTTGAGCCTACGAATAAACTATGGGATAACTGCTTTATTATCACTGTTTATAGTATTAAATGCACTATGTGTAGTATAAAGCATTCAAATAACCACTGGATTGAGTTAATTTGTACAAATAGCCTTAATTCTTGCATCTCCTCACTTCTCAGTCACCAGCCTTGCTGTCTTTTTTATCCTAACTTACCTGTGAATTATATGCATAATAACTTCTATAATTATAATATTTCCCTTACAATAAATCCAAATGCTTCCCAAGGTGGTTTATTTGAGGACTAGAGATCAGAATCTTTCTGTAGGATCACTGGGAAATCTTTTGTCTTGATAAACTGTGTTCATTGCACAATTTAATTTACTTGATTAGATGCAAAAGACAATTTTTAAAGGAAACAAGAAATCAAACATAAGGAGCATTTCACTAAATAAGGTAAAATTTAGATTCCTGACAGGAATTCTTTCATTTCAAAGATTCATATCTTAATGAGGACTGGAGAAGCCATTATTGTCTGTCTAGTGAAGAGCAATAGTTCTCTAACCCATAATTGCAGATTTGGTAGATAACTGACTCTATTCCCAGAATCCAGAGTTCATATTCTCAGTGAATAATGTTGGTACAATGTGCAGTAAGAGAACACTTTGCAAAGCATAGAAAAACTTGGATCTAAAAATAATAACAACTTCTGATGACTGAAACAACCAGAAAGAAACAACATTAATTCCTTGTATTTCAGAACTCAACATATTCTAGGAAAAATGTGCAGAGAATTACTGCATTCAGTGACTCAGTTCAAGAGGATAATTACACTGGGGTTATGTTTCCTGAACAGATACAACACCCTGAACGTTTGTGAAGGATGTTTTGTAATCCAAATTCATTGCCAAATAAAGAGTATTTTACTACATCTGTCCTTTACACCTTCCAGACTTTCCTCTAATTGGATGATCCAAATTCTTTCTCAGGTCTATTTCTTAAAAACTCGAATGATAATATTCCATTGTCACAGTATAGCAAAGGTTGACATTTGTAATTTGTGCTGGTTTGAAATGACAGCACATGAACCACGAGGATGTATTTACACCATTTGTAGGGAATTGGCTGGGAAGGGGAAAGAGGAAAAGGATGATGGAGGAGAAATTCTTGTAAAAATTAATATTTGTGCATGTGAGTGTTTTTAATAACCCACGTGGTTTGATGGCATTGTCCTACAAAAGTGGTGTCAAGTGATTCTTAGGGGTTTTTTTCCTCTCTGTCCAGGACATTATTGTAAATGAGAATGAGGGTTCTCTTCATTCACCCAAATTCTGAGCACATTGCTGCAAACAGGAGGGGCTCTTCTCCTAAAGTCTGTCCTTGATCATTCCCAGATTTATCCCTAAAGTGCAGTTTCTAATTTTCTTAACCAATCCTAATTCATTTTTTTAAATTTAAATTATAGTATTTCACCCATATTCCTTTAAGAAGAGCTTTTTCTTTACATCACCATTGTGTGATATCTGACATTGGTCTCACAATTGTGCTGTTACCCCATAACTTTGTTAATTGCAAACACGAGAGAGAAGATTCCCAACATTTCCTTCCATACCATTCCATCCTGTAACCACAAACTTTCTTGCCTTTACCATCACTGCCAGGTCCTTCCCTTCTATCAGAGCCTTCCTTAATCTTAGTTTTCATGTCCAGAACGTTGATCCTTGTCATCCAACAATAGCAACATAATCAGGAGCTCACTATGAAATCATTACATTCCTGTCAGTCTCAATTTAAATTAAGCTTTACAGTTGAAAATTCCACACTTGGTTACACCTCAACAATTACTGTCACAGGCCACTGATTATTTCATTCATTTTCCAGACTACCACAAGTGAATAAATAAATAAATAAATAGAGGTTCAGTATCTGACCGAATGATGAAAATACATGCATTTAAAACAAATTACAAAGAGCTTCTTTAACTCCTGCACTTATTATTGAATTTATGTTTTTATTACTGCTTTTCTGTATGAGAGGGGATCTCAGCAATCCATAAAAATCTCCAAGGGGTGTCACAGGATGGTGCCAGACTCTTTGGTGGTGCCCAGTGACAGGACGAGGAGCAATGGCCATAAACTAAAACACGGGGAATTCCGCCTCAACACTTCTTTCCATGGAGGTGGCAGAGCACTGGAACAGCTGCTCAGGGAGGGTGTGGAGTCTCCTCTCTGGACACATCCCAAACCCACCTGGAGACATCCCAAATCAACTGGAGATATCCCAACCCCACCTGGATGTGTTCCTGTGTCACCTGCGCCTGTGACCCTGCCTGGGCAGGGGGGTTGCACTGGCTCATCTCCAGAGGTCCCTTCCAACCCCAAAATTCTGTGCTTTTTTATCACAGAAAGCAGTCATTGCCTAAGTTTGAGTTATTTTATTCCATGTTTAATGAGGCTTGCTAGATCTGACACATGCTATCTAGATACTGCAGTGATAGATACATTAGATAGCCCAAAATAGATATATTAGACAGGCAGAATTAGCACTGTGTGTGCTGAGGTTGATTGATTACTTGATGAGTATTATATTCCCTTTACTGTTCTCTAAACCCCAGCTTTATTAAGTCTAACCAATTTTCTCCAACTCCTCAATTTGTAGAACTAATTGTGCCTCGTTGCAGCTTCCTCCATTTAGCTGATGAAGACTTAAGAGACAGAAGACTTCTACAGATAGAAGTCAGCTATACACATAAAATGCAGATTTTTATAAACTGAAACTTGTTTAGATGTTAATTGAAATGTTTATGTTCAGGAAAATGCCTGTATATGAATATTTAACAAATTTAATTCTAGATTTTTGTTTTCTTGGAGGAAAATCTGACTTTTGGTTGAGTACAAGTTCACGTTATTCCATAAAACCATTACAATTTTTCTTTATTAACTAAAAAAGGGTAAAGAGATATTTGTGTTGTTTTCATTGTTTCTGAACTAAATTTATAGCACTAAAATCTATACTTGTGATTTATAGAGGAGAGTGTCTTTTCTCCTACTCACAGCATCGATTTTCTATACCAATTTAAAGGAGGCACTGCATCTATAGAACAGGTAATGAATAACATCTTCATAGGCAGAGACACTCTAAACAAACATTTGCAAGAATTGATCTCACCTTTGTTTTGCCCTCTGTCTTGGGAAATGTGTTCTGTAGATTTTTATTAGTATTAATCTAATTTTCATAGCAATAGATTCGTTCTCTACCCAGATGAAGAAAACAGATATTAAAATTAATTTGATAATCCATTTAGAACCGTGCATAAATTCATAATTTACACTGCTACTGACCACTTAACACTTCAATCAAAAGTTCTGTTTAGCAACATATAATGCATTAAAGAGTTTGGAACAGCAGCTGCTCTTTAGAAACCAATCATATCATTATTACAGGGGCATAAAATTGACTGCTAAGAGTTATTGTAGGATTGCATGAAGTAATAACTGTTTTCACAATTAAAAACGTATTTGCTGTGGGAATGCAAATGCAAGTGTTATTTATCGTGTATTTTAGTCACAGCAAGTCCTAACCTAACAGAAGCAAGTTAGGTTGACTGTAAATTCAGCATTTACTATTTATTTATGGTTTAATTTGACACAATAATCAATTTTTCTTTATTTGTTTGTTTGTTTTTTTTTTTGCAGAAAATACACAGTCATAATTTCATTTCATTTTGTCATCGTGAGTGAGCTCCCACACAAAGTGCTTTACTGTTAAACAACCCTCTCAAGCAGCAATGGCAATATAATTAGGTCTCTGTAGACTTATTCTGAAAGCATTTAGTGCAAAGGCGTAATGTGCTGTCATGACACAATAATGTGGTCTCCAAGGACCAGCTCTGAGCCTGTTTGACACTGTAGTGGCAATATAATAACTCCAGATGAGAGTCCTCCTGGATTTCTGCTAAAGCAACTCCTGCCCTGCCAAAGCTCCCTCTAATTCAATATCCAGGTTCTGTCCTCATGACAAGACTTGTAAGGACCATCCTGTGACAGCAGAGTCACCAAACCATGGCTGTTATCTGCCAAAAATCTGTGTTGTGAGACACGGGGTGTCATGAGCTTTGCTGCTACAAAACTGTTTCTACACAGGGTGAGCTTTTAAATTCCCTCTGGTCCCTAAAACAACAGTGGTAGGACAAACCCCCTCAATGCTTCCAGGTCTATCAACTCATAAAATATATCCAAGTTTTACATGTAACAGTGAAATAGGATCATAGAATCACAGACTGGGTTGGGCTGGGAGGGACCTTAAAGATCATGTGGGTCCACCCCTGCCATGGGCAGGGACACCTTCCACTATCCCAGGTTGCTCCAAACCCCAACCAACCCGGCCTTGGACACTTCCAGGGATCAGGCAACCAAAACTCATATGATGAATATCATTAATTTCATTTTTTCCTCTTGTACCTAAGTCAGGTTCATTTATTTTTGACATTAATAAAACAGATTTATTAAAAACTATCACAAACTTAAATTTTCATTAAATAGTTCTCATCCCATCTGTGCTAGAAGAAGCCTTTGTTTTATTATCTCAGGTTTAATTTTTCAAGATTTCAGAAAGTATTCAGTATGAGTGTTTTAATTGCTTATCACAGATGCAAGAAGCAGGGTGGCTTCAAGTCAGCAAAATGGAGTGCTGAAGTACCTTGTTGAAAATGGAAACAAATTAATTTTACAACAGTAAACTGAAAAATAAAATCTCTGCAACATAAACACTCTGCTGAAGGAGAATTTTACCATCCCAGCTCCTTTTGATTTACCTTGAACACACTTTTATTACTTTAATTGGAAAACAGTGAAAAACACTTCTTACAATAAGAATTATGCAAATATTCAGCTTTTTTTAAATGGCCTCGGGAAAGAAAGAAGACATTTTGGATAAAATCCTTTCCTGTGATGCAATAACAAAAAGGATCTTATGAAGATTAGTGTGTCATTGCCATCAGGGGCAGGGGAATACACGGGTTGCAGAATTATTTTTATGTAAGACACGAGAAAACCATAAATGTTAACTGAATGTGTGACTATTCTGAGACTATTTGAAATGACAGTAAAAAGGAATTGAAGAGGAAGATTTCCATAATGGGGGTACCTTTCTGACCCTATCAGGACAAATTTTGACAAGGGTGATTCAAGGAGACAACTGAAACCCAGCTGCTTCCACAAGTGATGATGGAACCACAGAGCCAGATGGACACTGAGAAGCAGCTTCTTAAATGCAGATCTTAAAGAAACTGTCACTCACCTTTCACAATGCACAATAAATAAATTGATGTAGAGCTAGAAATACAAATAAGATTTTTTTCATCCAATAACTTGCAAACTATGTTTAAAATAAATGGGATATAGTACAGACACTACTGAAGCCGTATGTTAATCACTGAGTAGAATATCAAGTACAGAAGTACTGTCAGTTTTTGGCACAAAAAGGATTATTATCATGCAATGTGCAGTAAATGCTGTGGATCTTGGAGATATCTCAACAGGCAGCCTATGAGCATTGTCATCATCAGACATCAGCATATTCATATTTATAGCTTATTATTTGTGTGTTTTTAATTACTGCAAGGAAGGCTAAACCCACCCATCATCATCTTTGACATATTTCTTTCTCCAAATGCTCTCACCTGCCCTACAAAGAAAAATCTGCAGATTGTCCCTTCATATCATCCAAGGTCTTTCCAATATTAAGGTGTCCAGGCTGTCAACATATTGAGCACTGAGCTCTTCTCTGCCTTATCCACTAAATATTTAAGGAAGATAATTTTCTAGCCTGTGGATATGTTTACATCATTAACCTCTTGGCCTAAGTTTACAATCATCCCTTCTTCCATTTCCCAAAACTAATTTTTTTGCTTTCATTTCCAAGGTCACCTCCCCATTCTGCCAAACCCTTCTGACCCCTCTGTTCCTGACAGTGAGTCACTCCATTGCTACATTTCCAATCAACAGCATTCATACATTTCCATGTGGAATCTACTCGGGCTCTTTCTAAGGAACTCATAGACATTTTCCTTTTCTTTATTTTTCCCTGTGTAAAACATCCAACAACAATTAGGCTGCTGAAATGGCAGAGACACTACGTTTTTTGCCACCAAAATGCCATCAGGTCACTGGTGGCTGCTGCCACCTCTGGCTTTTCCATGGAGTGTCACCAGTCACCCAGAATTTCCTATTTTTTTTCCCAGGTTTGAAGAGTTTATATAAAGGTTCCCCCCAGCAGTGACTGGGGGCTCTGGTGTGTTTTGTGGGACAGAACATCAGGAATATTTTACCCAATTCCCAGCTCCCCAGTATGAGGGTGACATGGAAATCAGTCCAGGAAAAGCCACCAGGATCATTCAGGGGGACAGAGCTCATGGAAACACAACCACATCTGAGGGGATTCTGAGCAAACTGAGTTTAACCTGCCTGAAGCAGGAGGGTGGGAGATCTTATTTCTGTTTGCAGCTCCACACCCACCAGGAGGATGTGGAGAAAAAGATGTGCAGCAATAGGAAATTCTGGGCACAGGAAATTCTGATTAAATATTAGGATTATTTTTTTCTGTACCAAAAGTGGGCTCACACACTGGCATGTGAGCCACAGATGCTGAGGAATTGTTATCCCTCAAGATATTCCAGCTTGCTGGAGCAACCTGAGCCATTTTGCCCTGCTGCAAGGTGTGTGAGGGGCAGAAGAGATTGGAAAAGGTCATCTCCAGAGTGCTTTCCAAGCTGGAATTCAAGTGATATTCTGCTGATGCAAAAAAATAAAATTTAAGTGATGAGTGCCATAAATGCCTCTCTTACAAACTGTAATGAATACAAAATTATTGGACAAAGCCCCATAATATGATTGCTTTTATACACCAGTTTTATTTTCGCTGAAATACTGCTCATATTATGGACTGTAACTAAACCCTGCACACTGCCAGGACACAGATTATTTTTTCATAATTTTCTATTGGATCATCAGTTTTCCCTCACTCACAAAATGCAAGCAAATATCTTTACAGCTTTACAACAAAAGGAATTATTCTAGGTACACTAGAATACAGCACATCTATTACATATTTTGTGTTTGATTCCGTGCCATATAGTGTGCATTTCATGAAAATAAATAGTATTTACTATGATGTAAATCAAGAAGAAATTTCCTAGGCATGGTATGAACAAGAGCCAGAAGTCTTCCAGTTTTATGCACTTTTAACATTTCTTTTTATGTCAGCACTTTTCTCATTCTGACCATCTCTGACAGCTTTCAATTTATAATGTTCTTTTTTATATTCTCAACACAGCAATCAAATCTTTGGACCTTGAGGAGAAGGAGGAAATTAAGGCCATTAACATGTTATAGAATTGTTTGATTTACTCATTATAAATTATTCTGAATCTGAGCAGCTCATAAGACATGCCCAAAGGGAAGACAAATTTTGATTGGCAGTGTCAAAAAAGTCAAGGACATAGAGAGGTTTTGTTAAGTTACTAAGTGCCATTAAAAAATGCTGTTTGCTATCTGTCCAAAATCACAGTGAATTCTGATCCAGAATTTCCCAGATATCAAACACAGTAAGATGTTGTAATTAACAGATTAAGGATATACCCTGCAAAAATTCTCTTAATAACTATAAAAGATGAAAACACTAATGAACTGGTCAAGCTAGAAAAACAAACTCGAAGAGAGCAAAAACCCCTCAGAGAGAAGTTCAGAGGTAACTATGCAGAGGTTGTGCTTTTCAAAATCTCCTCTTTTTTCCTCACTTTATCACAAATAACAAGACCTATCTATGCACCATACCTATAGAGACTATTGATAACACTGTGTCACATAACATATAACATTATAACACTATTTATAAGCTGTGTCAGGACAAGGGGGAATGGCTTCAGTTGGAGAGAGAGGAGGGTTAAATTAGATATCAGGGAGAAATCCTTGGCTGGGAGGGTGGGGAGGCCCTGGCACAGGGTGCCCAGAGAAGCTGTGGCTGCTCCATCCCTGGAAGTGTCCAAGGCCAGGCTGGAGCCACCTGGGATAGTGGGAGGGGTCCCTGCCCATGGCAGGGGGGGCACTGGATGGGCTTTGAGGTCCCATAAGACCCAAACCCAAATTCTCCGATTCTTTGTCACAACACACACGACTCACAGGGAAAGCACCTTTCCTATTTTACCTTTCTCATTCCAATACCTATGGATTTCCACTGCAGCCATATCACTATTTACTATAACAGAGAAATGATCTCCATGCAGATACTGCCCAGAGTCCAAAGCTCCCTCCTTCACCCCCTCTTTCTGTAGGGAAATGGCTTCTGACATCTCACTGCACTTGAGCACACCGGGGGTTGTTCTCACACACAAAACATGAGCCATTCTGAAGCATCAACTTTCAAAAGTACTCGTGACAAAGGCAAACAATACAAGTAAATTCTGGAAAAATGCAGTTTGAAGGAAAGAAAAATCCACAGTATTCTAGGAAAGGAGGGAAAACCAATTGTGCCATCCCACCGCTTGAACCAAGCCAAAAAATCTTACCTGAAAAAACAGGTGACAGACCTTGGAGATGCAACTGTGCAAATGAACAGCAGGACCAAATATTGAGACCTTCACAGACTTTGGAAGAGGTTCTGCCCTTTCTGTACCAAGCAGGGGTGACATTCCACATGGACACAGATTCCACTGCAGCCTTGTGCCTCTGGAGTGGTGTGTGATGCACTCTTGGATCACAGTCTTGTGGGGTTTTACTTCAGTGCTTAACATACAAACACCCGGCATTATCTATGATGGAAAACAGCTTAAAAAGATCATCAAAGCACTACTGATCTCACTAGTATTAAAAAACTCTTCCCTCCAATGAAGATGGAACATGGATGTGTATTTTTGAGCAACATATTTTTATTACTGGTACAAACTCTAGTAGGGCAGCCAGCTAGAAAGTCAGGGGTGGAATTCTTTTTTCAATATTGCCCTACACTCTCCTTTTTCCAGGCAATTTTCCCCTCTAGCAATTTTAAAGCCCTGCTCAGTTTCTGAAGCCACCTTGATGTGTGTATGTCTTTCTTAAATAAATAAGGCAGCCCAACTGCACCCTGGGGTGTGACACGGGCTCAGTAACATGGGAACTAAGGGCTGGGTTTTCAATTAAATACAGGAAATTTCCTATGGACACAAATTTTCAAAGCTGAGCAAGATCAAAATTTTCTTCTGGCACTAAAAAAATATTTTAATTTGTATTAGAAATGCCATATTGTTTTTTTACAGCTCTAGCTGTGTTATTGCAGACCACTAAAATTACAGAGAAGCTGCAACTACTGCATCAAGTTTTTTTGTTTCATTTTTACAAGATCAAAGATAATTAACATTTTATTTTGAAAGCATTTTTTTTCTTTAGAAAAAATTCCAGTAATCATTAATTTTTTATGTACTGAGCTAAGGATTTGCCTTTGATATTGTTATTACAGACACTGCACATCTGTAAATTTGAAGTGATAGGACAGCAAATACCTTCAGAAGGACAGACACTGCCTTTGAAGTCAGTATATATATGGTTTAACATAAATGTAATTTCACAGCAAACTGCCTTTTATTGTTCACTGTTGTTTTGTCCTGACACTCAATGTCTTGTAAAAAACATTCTGAACTTTGATATAAATAAATAATGTAATACTTTCCTCTAAACTCTTTGAAAATAAGCTAAATGGAGACAGGCAAGTGGGATAATGAACATTTCCTTGTACACAGACCTGCACAAATTCCAGTGTCCAGCATATCCCAAGGAGCAGCACGTCTGTCTCTGATGCCCAGTCTTTTTAAAGTCATGGCTCTGATTTCCAGCTAATTGAAAGGCTGCAGTGTAGCAATTTTTCTTTATCTGCACAATATCTGGAGATCATATCCGCTTTTACCATAAGCAAAAATTTCCATAATATTGGTTTTAGAATTTTCCTTGTTTTGTTTTTTTTTTTTCCTTAAGCCCTGTAATATATCAACTTTGCCAACAAATATGGGAAAACAAAGATTATATTCTTAAGCATTTAATATTAAGCTATTAATTTTACTTTATACAACTGAGAGGGGCATGTTTGTATGGCAACCAAAAAGAGGGAGCCCACTGTCCTGGAAAGGAGAGAAGATCTAGAGAGCAAAAAATTACAATAAAAATTAAATATCCCGAAGGGAAAACACTCTTTTGTCATCAAATAAAACATACACAGCACCATGTAACAGACCTAAGATTGCTGGCTCATTACAAACCTTGGTGCTGCATATTTATGATATTTATGCTATTTATGGGAGGATGGTTGTTACAGAGGTGTAAGGAATACAGCAAATTTCCATCAGTGTTAAAATCACATCATTTCCACAGCAGCCATCTGTGAAAAATGCAATCTGGGAGAACCTGTCAGTGTCCAACATTCAGGAAAGAAACCCAGAGATTTTCCCTTTCAGTCTCAGCTCTGCATTGACGAGGAGGTGCCAAAGAAACCTCTTGTGACTCCACTGTGGGACTCTCACAGCAAAAGGGGTTTTGCAACGGAGAGAATAAAACTTCCCAAACGTGGAGGTTCAACATCCTTGTGATTTATGTTAAACAGTCACAAAATGTTATCAAAGGGGTGGAATTCCCTTCCTTTTCCTGATGTTTTTCCCTTGCTGTAACAACTGTGACCTCAGTGATACCTGGTTTATGTAATGCCAGCAGCAGGGGCCAGAATTTGGTGCAATTAATGAAACTGGACAAGCATAAAAAATGAAATGAAAGAAAACATTCCGTTTGACTTGATGACTGTGATCAGCTTGACACAGAGTTGGTTGTCTACATTTCTGGCAAACTCGAGGGTGGAAAATGTTGGTATGTCAGGAAGATTTCCAAATTTTTGAAAAAGGAGCAGTTCTATTCCAACATATTTCATTGAGAAAATAACCAGTAACAAGACAGTGCTTGCAACAATATTTCCCACTCGGGTGTCACAACTAATTACATTATTTTTATTTTATCCAAGGGATCTTCTGTCAAGACCAAGGAATATACATATTTTCTACCATATCAGCTTTAACTGAGACAGTATTTAGTTTTCTTAATGTGTTTTATAAATATATTTTCTCAACAGATGCAGAGATTCATTTCAAACGCAAAGCAAATCATAATCCCACATTCAGTTAATACTGCAAACCAGCCTTTCTAAATACCAGTTTAACCTAACAATGTTATTTTGTTGTTTGCTTCATATAATTAGATTGCATACATTAGATAATTTTGTGTAGAATTCTGTTAATATTAATTTATTAATTAATGAGAGTATCCTTTCATTCTCTTCTGTGCATTAATAAATGGGTTACCAGTTCCACTCTGAGTTTTGGTTATTTCTGTTTGGATGCAGTTAAAAGTATGTGTTAAAACAGATCTTCGAAAAAAAAAGTGGAATTAAAAGGCCTAAAAGGATGTGAAGAGTAACAAAGTTTGAGGAGTTTTTGCAGATGGAGGACAAAACAAAAATTCTGCATAAGGATAAGAGTTCCTTCATGAGAAATAGCTGTAATTGTTTGATATTTATGGAGACTCCTTTGATGAGGGAAGTGTAGAAATAAATTCTCAACAGTAAAAACTATGCCTTGAGGAAGTGACAATGTGCCTGGAATGATCACATAAATTCATTTCTCTCACTGCACAATATTTCACAAACAAGAGACTGACCAGCATTTCTTTCTATGAGTATTGCACTATTAACACAGATTTGTGTTAACTAATTTAACTTAAAACTTAAAGTTAATTTAAAGTATTGACTAATGAACAAGCCAATACCATTTACATCATGTCTGAAGCTTAATATGGAAATCCATTTAAAAATCCAGCATGAATGGTACAGGGAACATCTTACAANACAGGGAACATCTTACCAGCTCAAACTGAAAAATGGATTTTCCTTAAAAAGGAATTCCATAAAAGAACAAAAGAACAGCATATAAAAAAAATTGCTGTTATATAAACTGCAATAAAAGTTATAAAAGAAATAATCATCCTGGTGACTGGATGATTTGAAACCTGAGCAGAACTAAATTATTAACCACTTAATAATACATGAAATTACTTGCAAGGGGTTGTAGCATCATTGCACACAACTAAACTTTTCACTTTTTTCCACAAAAATACATTTTTTGAGAGGCACAGGATGATATTCTCCGTGGAAAACCTGAGTCAAATATGCACTGTTAATTTGGAAAAGCCAAATTTCTGTTCCAGGCACACAGATATAGTGCAAGGAAGTATGGCCACAAGAATCAGACTTAATATGAAGTTATTTAACCAAAGAAACCATGATTTAAACTATTATAACTGTCAATCTGCTGCCATTCTTCCTTGTGTGAATATTGTACTTTTTACAACAACTTTAAGTTCAAAAATTTACAAGGATAACCAAGTCAACAAGGACTGTAAGAGTTTTATCTCTATTCTGCTGTGAATCATTTAGATTTAAGAGATTTTTCTAATAGCTTAGATAAATATTTAACACTTCAGATTTTTTCTTTAGATATCCTAAATATAACAGAAAAACGGCAAATAATAGAGCATCTCCTGCAATTGCAAACAATTTTACTAAAATAAATATTCCAAAAAGCAAAGCTCTTTAATGTTAGTATTGGAGATAAATATTGGAAAGCTTAGACAGAGAAAACCATAGGACAGAATTATCAGCTTGATTATATATCTTTATTTATTTGCACTTTCAAAATAAAAGGCAGTAATCAAACACTTCATATAGGTTTATAGCAAAAGGGTTGTTAAAATCTCCCCCTCTCCATTTATTGAGGATATTCTGCCTTGAAAACACTCATTGAGTAAAGGTTATGAGTAGAACCAGGAGAGAGGATTTATTGAGGACATTCTAGTTTAAAAACGCCTGTTGAGGAAAGGTTATGACTAGAACAAGGAAACTATAAAAACAAAGAGCTGGGATTTTACTAAATCTATTGCTGTGAAGTAAATGTTCCAGCCCAGAATGTCCCTCTGGTCCAGCTGATGCTACTTTTGAGCAGCAGAGGTTGATGAACTTGTCCAGCCTGGGACCAACCTGACAAAGTGCCAAAGATTCCACCACTTCTACTGCTGGAAACACTTCCAGAAATATCCCAAATTCTTTTTTCCATAAAAGGCTCCTGTTGTGCAGAGCCCTTTCGTGAAGGTCGACAATCAAAGCATCCAATTCACACCTTATTTACTTCTGTTCCAACAAGCTGAGAAATTTCCCAAGAGTTATTTTCCTTTTTTTGTAGGAACACTATTTCCCCCATACCCAGGTAAATAGTCTTAGATCTAAAAAAAGCAATTGAATTTTTATGTCTTAAAAGACTCATCTGGAAGAGGAATGCTGTTTTCAGCTTTCAGAATCAGACCTAAACCTGGTTTCAAATGTTAAACTTTTATAGACTTCACAATTTATTCTTATAAATGATGTATCTACTCCCCCAAAATGACAGAATTCTGTAATGTAAAAGATGAGTTGCAGTTTAATGAACTGTACTCTCTATCTACCATTTATAGAACACGCAGATGAAAAATCTTCACTGAAAATTATCATGTTAAGGTATGGAAATAATACCTGAGAATGAAGTTGTGAGGTTAAATTCAACTGCCTTTGGACTGTCTGAAAAAGCAGAGTACTAAAAAAAAAAAGCCAGAAATATTAGGTACAACTAGTAGAGTACCATACAGTGCATAATGAAATCTTCCATCCATGAATTGAGTAAAGATTTCTATAGTTTCAATATCCAATAGAATTTATTTCTGATACATAACTGATATTGACTTTTTCAATAATTCCATTTCTATCTAATAAATTATGGATATCGGTTCTATTTAGACCCTCAAATAAGTAAATAAATAAAATACTGTATATCTGAAAACTTTAAATGAAAAAACCCAACGAAACTTACTAAAGTATATCTGGGTGTGTGACTACACAAAAATTATGCAAATACAAGGGAGGATTGCCTTGTTACCCAGAGCATTAATCTAAAGGCAAAATCCTCATCCCTTTCCCTTCAAGATGATTAAAAGTACAGTCAAAAGTTTGTTTCTATGATTACAAAATGATGAAGCTTCAAGAGGATCCTCTGATATCAGTTTTTCCTTTGTTTTTCTGCAAGCTGACTTCTGCTCTGTGCTATTCCCACTTCTGCTGTTTGCCATTCCCTGCTTTCCAAAATAAGTAGTGCAATGCACAGTTTGTAACAGCAATTTCCTGAGCTCTCACAGAGAAGTTTTACTTTGCTACTGGAGCCTGGCAAGAGATTGAAAAACATATCTAATCATTTATTCTATCTGTGATTTTGTTGTCGTTGTCCTGAAATGTTCTGGAGACATTTTTTCCTCCTTTTTTCCTCCTTTTCCCTGCTATATTGACTATAAAAATAATATTACGTTTAACAGGGAATTTTTACAAAAGAATTTAATACTAGAAACTAAAAAAGTTAAAAAGACCCCCAAACTAAATATTTTTAGAGATCTAGATAGTAGAAATGTGTGAAAACAACATTATGATCAGGTAACAACTCGAATTCAATATATTTCTTACCTTGTAATGAAGGTAAATACTGTATGCACATATTTTTATGTCATTATTTTTCCAGCTTGATGCTCTCAACCTCACAATATAATGTTGCATTTATACCGATACTGATTTATCTCAAATGCCAGAGGAAGAGAATGACACAACTGAGGAAAAAATCAAGTTTACTCTATAGATTAATTCAATCTTTGGAACAAGAGAAGACAATGAGAATAAAACAGGTGACAAGAGTACTTGCATTTTAAGGACAGTTTTAGACCCAGTGGCCATTGCTGGAGGGCACAGTGCCCTCCAGGACACATCAGATATTCCTGGAATACATCTTCCCTTAATCTGGCAGAAAGCAGTGGTGGCATTATCAAATTGCCATAAATAGGGGTAAAATAGTGCCAGAGATGCAGCATTTAGTTATTTCTCTTCTATTTCCTGTCCTCAGTGAACACATCCCAGAGACTTCAGCTCAGGAAAGCTGCTTTATCCAGCAGCACAACTGTCTCTGTCCTCAATAAAAGGACAATACTCTCCAAGTCTTGCTTCAAATTAAATCCCCAAAGTTTTTATGTAACAAGTTCCCAGCTGTGGGTTCTATTTCCAGCCTAATTTCAATGCAATATTGTCCAATTCTCACTTAATTTCCTTTTCAAGGTGCCTCTCTTTGCCTCTCCCAAGAGACTACACACCCAGGTGTTACCATTTCAAAGCACACTATGGAAGAACCAGCTAATACCAGAAAAAAAGAAACACATGGAATCAGAGATTTCCCATTCCCAAGTTTGGAATGGCTTTAGTGCATCATAAAATAACTCCCTGTTTAGAAGGAAAGGTGCAATAATGCACATCGAGCTGTTCCAAGGAAAGAGTGATTACAGTGCACAGAATCCTAATCAGTGCAGCATTATGTTAATTTTTTTTAGTTCCTATGTGGGACTGAGGAGGATACTGGAAGATTTGTTGAAAGCTCCTGCAACAGCAGGTCACATTTTAATACTTTAATGGGCAACTGCTGCATAATGTTTCCTAACCTCATATACTTCTCTTTGTAAACTTTATGCTGACCTTCGAAACTAAAGATGGATCAATACCATTTTATAAGACTATAAAACTGCATGAAACACTGAGTCAATACTGTATTTTTATCATGCTTGTAATATAATGCAGTTCTGGACATCAAACAACCCTGAAAGTACCAGTGAAGGCCAGAAATTTTGTTTAAAGATATTGATTCAGCCAAGCACTGGGCAACACCAAAGTCACTGAATGCCAAAAATTTTCATCAGCCCAAAGACACTTTAGTGTCCAAACAGCTCCCAAAACTCAAAGGATTGAGCTGATTCAAACTTAAATTGTCCAAAGTCAACCGTGGAATTTTGTGTGTATGCTTTAATGCTTCTCTTTACTCTAACTCTGAGTTTTCACATGAACAGTAAGTACCTTAATTCCTGAACATGTTTTACAGAGCAGATTTATTATAAACAGTGTTTTCTTTGCTCTTGCATCAGTTTTTAGTACCGGGAGCTCATTGTATATTTCTATAAAACACACATAAACAAAAATGAACATTAACAAATAAACGTGACTTGAACAAATGTGACAGTGAAGCAGAGGAAAAGAGAAACAGGAACAGGAGATTATTTGCCTTCTCTTGAAAGGAAAAAATAAAGAGAAACTTGGTGTAATTATTTCTGAAAAACCTCTTCTTTGTGCGAAGATGAATAAAACTCTTTAGGTAAGAACATCTGCATGATGTTCTGACTCATGTTTTTACCTATCAGTCAAACAGCCAGTGTGGAATTAGGCTGTTCCATAAGGAGAGATTTTCCATCTTTATGGCAGAACCACTTTCCCTGGGCACAGGATCCAAGCCTTTCAGTCCTGAATTCTCTCCACCATTGGCTTTACCCCAGGTTTAAAGACATACAAACTTATGTTGTTCACACATATTTAATCATGATTAATTTCCTCTGGTGGCCAAGGCATTCCTTGCCCCATTTGGGATCCGCTCCCCATCCTTTTCCTAATTAACACACATTTAAGCTGGACAACGTGGAGTGCAATGTTCACCTTCAAGGGCACAACTATTTCACTGCCCTCAGCAGAGAAATGTGTGCACATAAAACATATCCCTTGTAAGGAAGTCCCCACACACCCCATCTCTAAAGAGAAAAGTATTTCTTCTGTTCAAATAGAGCTGCAAAGGCAATCTCCAAACAAGCATCCCCCGGATCAATAGGTAGAAATTGAATAGAACAATGTCTCCTGCTGCTTTAGAGAATTTTCAAAACACTTGAACCACACAAACCCAACTTTTCAAGTGCCACCAGTGGGATTTATAGTCTTGTTTTCTGAGTCTGGGAGAAAAACAACAAAGGACAGATTCACATAGTTAAACTATAAAAAATACTGTCTGGTCAAATAATATCAGGGGTTTAACTTAAGCCTAGAAAAGCAAGGGCATTTCAAGTTAGGCTCAGGTGTTTTGGTTCCCCTTAGAGAACTTCAGAGATGAAAAGGGAGTTTATATGCCTTTCTTTTTAATGCCCAAGTGCAACAGATATAGTTTACATTTATTAAGATCTGTTAACATATCTTTAAA
>WEIV01004746.1:2209-23654 GCA_013390005.1 Calyptomena viridis | reverse complement strand
TGTCCAAATAAAGAAAAATAAAATACAGAACTTGAAGAATGGATTCCTTCTATATTAGCTTTTGAATGCTAGCTTAAAGATAATTTTTGCTTCTTAATTCAACTTCCCAAATTCCCCCATTACTGGCTTCCACACTTGTTAACCACTATTTGTGATCAAAATTCCTGCTCAGATACACAACAGCAAGTTAACAAAGTCTAGAGATCAAAATAAAAAATGGCAGAATCCATTAGTTTTACAGCTTCAGAAATCATGTGGCATTTGCTATAACACCTCAAGAGCAAACAAATTAACTGTTAATTTCCTTCGCTTTTCTTTTGCTTGGTTCCCTTGCAGGATCAGCTTTATTAGTACTTGAAACCTTTATTATCCTTATTCCAAGTCTGATTCCTCACTGCTGTTTGAAGGCAATATCCAAATATCTGTCCACTATCATATATAAGATATCTGGAGTAGAAATCACACAGGAATTTTACTGCTGAAATGCCATGAGAAGTTTGAATTAAAATTCAATTAAATAAGGAGCACAGGAAGCAGACAGGTAAAGGTACTTTTGTACTGAGACAGTCTATAGATGGTTAAACAAAAGAATTAGGTTTTAAAGAGGGACTAAAAAAAGATTATAACAAATATTATTACTTCAATATGGCCCTTAGCTGCTCCTACGTGCCAAAAATGCCATTTTTTAAAATTCATTTCTGTATCGCTGTGTACTCCTAAATATATTTTTCCTTCCTTAGAAAAATATCTCACAATAATAAGGAGACCTTTTCACAGATCCTGCAAAGTTAATTGAAGCAAGGGAAGTACTAAAGGTAATTGAAGCAAAGAAAGCTCAGCACCAAGGTGAAATCATCTTCACTTAGGGTTCATATTTAGGAGGCATTCAACCTAACAACACCACTAAAGGGAATAAAGCTTGGTGTGTCAGGTTTAATGATACAGAAAGTAGAGAGATTGTATTAAAATGCAGCACAGGTGCAAAGTCTGGGGGAGTTTATGAGCCCTGGGTTTTATTCCCATATTCACCTGTAGGATCGGATGCTGTAAATTATAATGCAATATTCAGGTGGTCAGAGCAAGGTCGTGACACTCTGTGTAAACCTTGAAGTGTAAAAGGAAATAAGGGGAGTTTTCAGACACATTGTTTCATACTTTCTAAGTTTTTATGAAAAACAACCTTTTCTATTGAATGAAACCCAAATGAACCAAGCTCCTGACTGTCTTTTACAAGCTTTTTGCTTTTAATTGTTTGGATTTGTCTGAACATCTAAACTGGCATATTGAGCTAATTCTGCAGCCCTTTATAAAACCACATATTTGTTGTGTTTTCTGTTCCCACTCTTACTCTTCTTTCCTCTCTGCTTCAACTGTGACAGTTGATCATCTCATCTTTCCCCTCTCCATCTTACAAAATAAACTTTATTAACAGGTTTGTTTTCTATAGATCCCTACTCACTTCTTGCAAAGGAAATGTCTGTACTTTAGGCTTAACATACTGCACTTAATTAAAGAATAATTAATGTGATCCATCTTGAAATTACTGTGTTTTCAGTCTATTAAAACTCCTTAACTTATTCTAGTTTTAATATCTTTAGCTATTTGATTAAATAGTAAAGAAAGAATTGCCTGGTCTCATTTACTGAAATGAAAGACTGCAGATTTCTAAGAGCAAAGAATACTAAATTTCATCTTCATTATTTTACAGCATTGAGGACTCTGCATTGTCTCTGTAACAATGAGATAATCCATTTGCCACCAGAATTTTTGGTATTTCACACCAGAATAAACAACATAAAGGCCAGACCCAACATCCCAATGTAAGAAATGACTACATAAATATGTAATAGTACATAAACCAGATTAACCATCATAGATTAATGAGCAAAATCTGAATAACAAGTCGTGCAAAACCAAACTGGAGAAGACATAGTTTTTAACTGTTCATAATACAGGAAAAATTATTAGGCACAAATACAAGTAAAAATACACTGTGGTTGATATCTGCACTATTCATTCCCAATTTGCATTTAACTTTTAAAGAATGAAGCATTTTGATACTGCATTAAAACCTAACTTATCTATAAAAACATTAGAAGTATGTCTATATTGTGATTATTAATTATTTACTATGAATTTATATTCTCTGCAAGTTCAACATTGATATTGATTAATTTAAGGCCATTTCTCCTTGTCCTGTTGCTGGGATCATTAAACAGACGTGGCACCAGCCTCTGACAGCCCTTGGAAATATTTGTATGGATTAATAAGATCCCCTTTCAGCCTTTTTTCCAGGCCCACCAGGCCCAGCTCCTGAAGTCTCTCCTCATAATACAGATGCTCCATAAAAGAGATTTTCTTTCTCACTTGTTTTAATGAGTGTGGCTTTGCCTTGAACCTGATGTGAGACCAATTCTGCTCTGACTGGAGCCCAGCTAAAATGACTTTTTTTGTTAAATCACTACGGTTCTTTGGCTTATCCTCTGCTTAATGAAAATTACAGTTCTGTGAGAAACCAAAGAATGACCCTGAGCCACCAGCATACAGAACATGTATCAATCAGAAGAGGGGGAATTCTAAAAACATCTAGACTGAAACATTAAAATTATTCAGATTAGAGTGGAAATGTCATCCACATCGTATACTAGAATTTTTTTCTTCTTGATTGTAATAAATACATTAAGATGGATGACAAAGAATGACAGAAACTTCCACATTTCATTATCATGCTAAATGTCTTACCTGGCAAGATCACTTCACAAAGAACAAGATTTGCAACTATTAATTTTCCTTTATAATTACTGAGATAATGAATGACACAACACAATTCCAGATCTGTGTGACCTGTACTAAGCAAACCCCAGAACCCTTCTGGCTTGTGAGCACAACAGACTCACCGAGTGCTTTTCCAAGCCCCTTTCACCACAAAGGAATTGTCAGCTGTGAGCACCAAGATGCAAAATCTCTGCCCAGCATTTAGTGTTTCACCTGCAGCAGATGCAGCCAGAAGTCCTTCTTCCCTTAACAAGCATCTGTCAGAAGAGGAAAACAAGTGGTTATTCACTAAGATTTACAGTTAGGAGTCACAAAACCCCCTCAGGAAATAATCACTTATGCAGCACAAGAGCTGAGCAGGGAGTTTTGAGAGGGGCTGCAAGACTGACCAACAGCAACATCCCAAATAACACTGTTTAGGAGAAGATTAATTTAGTCTCGGGCAGCAGGGCACAATTCAGCCCTACAGGCCCCAGGAGGAGTGTTTTCTTCCATCCAGCACTGGGTATTAGGGGCTATTTCTGGGTTTATTTTCTCTGAATCACACAGCATTAACCACTGCTGGAGGCAGAATATCAAACATTTATCTGCACCTATTTTCTTCCTAATGAAGGGCTAATTCAATTTGACAACAACAGGAGAGTGTGGCAGTGGGTTGCGATGAGGAGAGAGCAGAGGACTGGGTGATATTCCCACAAAAGCAGCAGCCTGGTTCCTTTAGCAGGATTAGAGTTTTCTCACTTAGCAGTGCATTAGCCTTGGCAGACTTTGAATGATGCCTTATATATTTATTTAAACAGAAATATTAAGTTCTGGACTCCATTTCAAAGGGCTGAGGTTGCCTGACTTAGTCCCAGGGTAGGATATGAAGGTATTGTTTGCTATTTCCATAATACCCTTATGGTTTGTGACTTTTCTATTTGAATCTCAACATGTGACTAGTCCAGATAAGCAAAATTTTCTCCCTCTTTGGGGTGATAACAGTGTTCCACAACCCTGCAAGTTAAGCTACATAACACTTTGCTTCCCAGTCTAATACAGGACTGCTGCTGGATTTCATTATTTGAAAATGATGAAACCTGACTAAGAGGACAAGTTTCAGCTACTGAAATAAATTAAGCTTCATCTAAGCCCTAGTGAATTTTAAAAAAGCAAACTATATTTGACACATTTCCTACTTGAAAATGAAAACCAAGTATATAACAATTGAAAAATATGAACTACTATTAAGAAAGAAAACCTTCAAACTTGTTTGCTAACTTTGGGAACAAGTTCATGCCTTCCTTCATCTGCCATCACCCCAAGGCTGTGACTTGATATTAAACTGATCAGAAACAACAAATATAAAAGATTGTACTTGCAATGAATCTGAATGTGAAAGTGGAACAAATGAGAATTTCTTTTATACACATCTATTTAATAGTCGTTAAGATTTTAGGTAACGCTAAATGATACCAAAGTTTGCCATTTCATAGTCTTGAAATTTAATTCTATTTTAATCAACTCAAACTTTCATTTGTTACAGAACTTTAAAATAGAAACACTGTCTGCACTTGGGAATCTCATGAAAACTATTAATCAGTTTAAAATTTTGTCTCAGCATGTAACTGTGCAGTTTTGTGTACATTTTAATATCACTACTATTATTAAGAACAAAACACGTCTCGCTAATAAACTTGAAGTTTGGGAGGAGTAAACTTTTAAGAGATATTTCTCTGTTTTTCAGAATCAAGTCCTCCAATAACCACATCAGTTTGTGTTTTCAAGTCAATGTTCCCTCTTGAAAATCAAAGAACAATGAAAAAAGTACTCACAAGTTACTCTACTTTAAAAAAGAGAAGGAAAGCATTTCTCCAATATCAATTTGGCTGGATTATTTATCCATTGATGTCCATTGGTCTCCATCTCCTTCAGATTTATTTACAAGCCCACCTGCATTTCTGCAGTCCTGGCCCCTGCTCTAGACTGCAGTGCTATGGGATTCCTTTTATTAGCTATAAGCAAAATCTAAATATATGGTTCATAATTACATTCTGCACATGTTTCTCTAGTTTACTCTGGAATATGGGAAGTTTTCCTGCTCATTAATGCAGTGATAAAATAGCACACAATTGTCAGAGCCTGGTGCTGACAATTCCAAGGTGTGGGTTCCATCCCTGTGTGGAACATTCCCTTCAGAGTTTGACTTGCAGATCCTTGTGTGTCCCTTCCAACTCAGAATATTCACTGTTTCTATCTGTAAATTCAAGTGAAAACAAATACCATTTTTCCAGTTTTTTCTTTATGTGGAACCTTCCTTGAGACCAGCAGAAAAACTGTTTCTCCATGTCTTGAATAGTTAAGAAAAAGTCCTTGAAGCATTAATATCCCATTAATGTCCCACTTTTGCTTTTAGATTAGTAATGAGGCTGCTGGTTTTCCCAGGAGATAATAATATTCCCAGTGTATCACTTGGTTTTGCACAGTGAAAAACAAAAATCCAAACCTGGGCATTTTCTTGATTAAGGACCTTCACCTATTTCCATGATCCTTGGTTTGTTTTGCTTCCAGATGGAAATTTCTGTTATTAACTTCAACTGCTTAATAAATTGCTTCTTTTACAGATGAACACACTAAAATCTGAACAATATATTTGATTTTGGCAAAGAAAGGTGGGAAGAAGTGGGGGAAAAAAGAAATGATAAACTATTTTTAAAGAAGTTACCAGAGTTATCTTTTAAATTTTTCCTTTTTCCTTTTCCCAGGATTCCACTGAAGAAAATTCTTCAGGCATAAAGAGACCTGCCTGCATTTTTAAAAGATTCTTCTGCATTATCCTTAGTATCAGCAGTATATTTCATTCCTTTCCACTTGGAAATTGCTCTTCAAAAAGAATTCATTTGGAACATGATTTTACTCTTCCAGTTCATTGATTACAAGTGATTTTTTTATGACTTCTAAGGTTATCTTGCATAACTTCAGAATAAACCTTTCAATAAAAATTTCCTTTCCACACTTAAGTGAAATAGTTAATTTTGTCACCATTTTTTCTTTCGTAATTTTCAAAATCAGTGAAAAATTCATAATTGGATGATGATCACTTAGACCAAGAAGCTCAATTGGGTGGTGTGAGATGAATAAAACAGGGAGAGAAAATAAAAAATGTGGGCACAGGATTGGAATAATCACTGAAAGAAATAAATCAAGTTTGTTGCCTTAATATTATTCAATAATTTTCCTATTTTACATTAATAGAAGCTGATACACACATATATAATGACTCAAAGACTGTGTTCTGCAGTTTGGGGGTTGTCATGCATTAAATACTGTTTTCAATGTATTAAACTTTTTTCAAATATTAAACACTTTTCTCAACATTTTGGAGCCAAATCGTTGTATGAAAATAGAAAAAAATAAATTAGTTGTAAAGACTGGAGGAAAAATTTGCAATCATATCTAGTGTGTAAAATCAAAGGAATGAGCAAAACTTCTTTGGGTACTCTGTAAAAGTGATACAGCACTCTTAAAACAATATAAAAATCTTATTAAATATCTAAATCTGGGAGATTATATGGCTTTAGCATTGGAATTAGAATTCCATACAAACTGAGTATTCCAAAACCACTTTACAGAAAATGAGTGGAACCTATGCCACAAATTCATGAGCACTTATAGAAAAGGAGCTTTTCCAGTCCAGGATCTCAGACTTTGCACATCCAAATCCCTCAAAGGATGTAAATGAACAGAGATCACAGGATTCTGTTTTCAATTTCTGAAAAACTAAATTAAACCTGATAATATTTATTTACATACTATCAAATCAACATATATTTATATCTATTTGTCTCAAAATGAGTACAGAAATTCCAAGTCACTCAACATAAACTGGATGTCTTTGTAAATTACTGTATGATGTGCAATATTTGAGAAGGATTTACTTTATTGCATGATCAAATATTACATGGAATATCTGTGAAATCTTAATAACATATGTATGCAATAAAATGCAATATATGGCAAAGCTTAGAACACAAACAAAACTACCTTTCCAAATTCTGGTTCTCCTAGTCTTCTGCATTTTCAACATTCATAATTTTGATTTTTTTTCTATAAATCAGTGGTTTATTTTGAGCATTTGTTCTGTTTCTTCCTTTAAAACTCTCTGTTTTTAGTGTTTTTAAGCACCTACATGCAAAAAAGAACAGAAAAAGTCTGGCAGTTCCTGCTTGAGGGCCTTTCAGGAGAGAACTATTGTGGTGCTGAATATATGTTTTGTATCTTTGCACATTAATGGGGGTTCTAAAAGTTATCTGCATTAAAAGCCATCAAAGTTAACAGCCTCTTTTTATAAGACTTTATCTTTTTCATTTTAAGATGTTATTAGAATAATAAACTTGGTGCCTGGTGGGCTGAAAGCAGGCTGCCATTTAACATATTTAATGACCATCTGGAGATTTTTTTTTATTCAAAGTTTTACTTTGTATTTTCTTTTAAGCACTTCTTACTTTTTTTAGAAAAACAAAAATCTCATTTTTCCTTTCCAGTTTGGAAGCGCTACGAGGTGCTAAACACAAAGGCCTTGAGTCTACTTCTGATCACTTTTTATCTCTTGTCCTTTGGTTATTATCAATTTAGTTATGATCTAATCCAGAAAAGCAGTGGCTGCCCTTGCTGGAGAGCAGATGGATGCTGGGAGTGTCCTGGTTCCACACTGCCCAGGGCAGGAGTGCAGGGCCCTCTGCTCCTCCTTTGCCAGCTGTAGTAAACTCTGAGTTACCTCAAACCTGGAGAGAAAGCAGCAATACTTGGCAAATCCAAGGAAGAGGAAAACAGGACTTACCCTGCACGTTGTGCTGATCCCCCTGTGCAGCAGAGACCTGGATATGGATTCCTTGGGAGCTCAATCCATGCTCCTTCCCATCCCAAAAACCTGCAGCTGGGCACACCGAGCATTCCCTACACATCTGAGCTGTGGGACAAACTTTGTGTCACTGAAATGAGGGTTTCACGTGCTCCATTCAGATCCTTTCTGGCTCTAAAATATAAAGAAGTTCTCAGATGTGGCCTGGCTTTGATCCCCTCTGCCAGCAGATTGTCTGCACTGCAAGTATTAATGTGAATAATGTGATTATTTTCTCCTGAAGGCCACTGTGGTCAGCACGGTGTGGTTGTACTGGGGGACTGGCATCCACTTCCCAAAACACTGCTCTGTTTTGTGCTGCCTGCTTTTAATATTGGAATGATAATAAAAAAATTTGAACTAGATATCATCGGGTACATGGTCTGGAAATCAGTGGGTAACATCCTTTAATTATTAGTGCTACATTGTTAATATCTTTTTGGGGAATTTTGAGCTATACAGTTGTGAACTGTCAGCTGAATAGCCAGTTAACATTTAAAAGCAAACATAATAATAAATAAATAATAAAACAGAAGAATACATGGTGCTGAATACATGCAAAAAAGGTGAAATAAGACTGGCAAGAATTAAACTATGGAATTTTTTTCTGTACAGGTTTTGATAAATTTCTCATTTCACTGTGTATGCCTGGAATACAATATAAAACTTATTCAGGAGGCAGTTTGGCAAACTCTCTCCCAGATCTATTTCAGCATTTTGATTGCTGCTTATCTGGCTGTTCTTTGTTGTATTTTGTGGACAATTAGGATAACAGGCATCATTCTGAGAACACATGGCATGAAGTGATGTATATTTGTGTATATTAGTGGTGGAAATGTAACACCATTCACATATTGACATATATGATATAGAAACATCTTGGAAGGAATGTTGTTAGGGAAAAAAAACCCCAAAACCTATTCCAAGTAATCTGGGGCTAAAGCAACACGTAAATGACAGAGTAGAATGTCCTAAACAGTTTCCCAGGAATGTGAACAACAGCAATTCACAATCAGCCACCATAAAAGATTAAATGCATTTGTACAATTGCTTGTGCAGTGAAGAATGGAGCTTTCTTGTGGAAGTGCCAAAGCATTCCCGAGTTATTCTGGGCAGGATGAAGAAGTTAACTCACCCACTATGGGTGTTCCTACAGCTCCTCTCACCTGTCATGTCCTTGCATCACCTTTGCTTCCACGAACAAATCTGTTGGAGTTGTCAACTAAATTATTTATAGGGCTCATTGTTGTTGTTTATTATCTACAGAAACACATTGCAGTTCACATTTCCGATCTGAAATGCAAGGGGAAATGACTCAGGTTCTTCAACATAAATGAAAGAAGTGCTTGGGATGGTTCACAAATGGAATTTCTCTGTTCTTGCTGAGAAGGACGTGAGTGTTACCTACTTCTACTTTAATGTTATCTGTTGCTTTCATGCAAATATTTGAATCATGTCTAAAGAAACACAGTTTACACACAGGAAAGGAAGGATCCAAGTATTTTTTGTTGTTATTTATCTTATATATATATATTTATATATTTATCTGTGGTTTTTATCTTCCCCACTGAAGCTGTGCCCTCTGCACTGATTTATTGAAATTATTCCACACCCATTTGTACCTGTGATGGCCCCACTTCCAGCAGCATCTGGGCACCTTTATTTTCACATATGTCATTTAGGAGGACACCTCAGGAAATAAGTCTCCAAGAAGACAGATAATTGTGGCTCCCAGTTTAAGTGCTCTTTCCTACAGGGACAGCACAAGACCATGAGTGTCCCCAAAGGTCAGTGTGGAAGGGGAGGGAATGTCCCAAGCAATGACAAAACCACTCAAAAGCACTGCTGGAGTACAAACCAATGCAACCTGTGCCTCTCTATCCAATTTTAAACACTGAGTAAGTTCAATAATCCAAGGTCACTCAGATTTATGGGCAAGACATACACAGCAACAGCTTGAAAATAAGAATATTCTTCACTCCACCTGTAGAATGGGGGAGAAAAACCATGAAACCAGGGGATAAGAAGGGAAGAATTTCAAATCAGGTTGGGGAAAAAGAGATGCAGAGGATATTGTGTCTCTGCAGTCCCCACAAAACACTGATGCTGATTCACAGAAAACAAATCCCCATTATTGAGCATTACAGCAGCACACAAACGTCTTGGATTGTAGGACACCAGTGAAGAAATTTGCAATCAGGTTTAGAAAGAGAAATTCTGCATTTGACATCTTGAATCAGCTCTATCGTGTCCAAACCTCCAAACATCTCATGCAAAAAAATTAACTATTTGTACCAGACTAGAATGGAAATACAATAATAACAATGCAAGGAAGCTCCAGGTGAGGGTTTAGGACCTTCCCATTCCAAAAGCATTCCAGAAAATATGCATATTCAGGGGGAAAAGTCAGAATCACTGAAAAGGCCAGGAAAATCATGCCTAGATATACAGGACAAATGTGCCAAAGTGCTGTAAATGTTCAGAACTGCAGCCGAAATCCAAGACAACTGAACCACATTTGTCTCAATTTGCTTCTCTGACCTACATGGAATATTTAACATGCATTTTGTCACACATTTATTTGCTGCTCTTTGGCACCACTACCAAATTTTCTTGCTAGGGTGAAAGATGATGTATTTAAAATCGTTACAACTACCTTTGTTTCAGATGATCCTCTTAACTCAATTGAATCGTAACTGAGATAGAACAATAAACACAAGATAATTTTTCTTCTAAGAAATAAGAATGATATATTGGTATTTGGAAATTACTGTAAAACTCTATAGATGGTAGTTATTGAACACTTAAAGGTAAACAGCTGTCAGAATTTTAAAATATAAATCAGCTGTGCTAAAATAAAGCCAAATTTTTGAGTCAAAATTCACAATTTGGACACAAAGTTGAATGTAACCTGGCATCCTCCTGCACTGCAGAACATCTGACTGATCAGTCACACCTTGTGCTGTGGCCACTGGAGGAAATTCTTCATTTTTAAACACAGGAAGATTTTCTCTGCTGTCTGAGCTGCAAAGTGAGCCTGACTTTCCCCACCAGTTGGAGTCATTTACACCCAGTAAAGCACTTGGCTATGAGCTGATCAAAGTGGGGTGTCCTCAAAAGCAAGTCCTTGGATTCTAGAAGACCTAATTGTGGCTGGCATGTGGTCTAAAGTCAGTCTCTGAAAGGAAAAAATAAGATTCAATTAGTGTAATTTATTTCACATTTTCATATTTCTGAGCCTTTGACTTTCATCTCCTGCTAATTATTTAAAAAAAAAAAAAGAACTTGTCAACTCTAAGGCTAAATCTCAAACAGAATCAGCATAACTTTTTTTGGCTGAGGATTTCTGCTCTTCCAAACTTTTGTTCCTTGTTTTCTGCACTCACAACAAAAGACAAAAGGCTCCATGTTCCTCTCCAGGTGTCTGAGGGTGCCTTCATGATTCAGTGTCTTTCATTTCTTCCAATTTGCCATATTCCTCTCCAGAAACGCCCTTCAGCTGAGCACTCTCTGTTTGCTCCTACAAAGTGGAATTCCCAGCTACATCCTTCCTTTTTACTTCTCCCACCACCACCTTTAACAAATATGAGTTATGAACAAGTTAAGCATAAATCTTCTGTCCCAGGCTTAAATATTATTTCGAGACCAACAAAATAACATCTTCTATATTCTTTAAAAATTACTGGAACTAGAACTTGGGACTGAAATTCCGTGAGCAGCTCCGTGTACAAATTCAACCTGATGGAAAGATATTAAAAATTAGAGTTTGCACTGAAAATAATATTCCATCCTTCAGGCTGCACAAAATAATTGCAATCAAAACATAAGGAATTATGAACATTTTAACAATTTTTGGTTGGAGTTGCCAGCCTGAGATGGAGGAGATTCCTGCACAGCAAGGTGAGAGCAAAGACACAAGTGACAACGTGCAATCCAAATCCTCACTTCCTAAAGCAGCCTTGTTACATCCACAAGAGATGACTGTCAAAAATTTACCAGGGTCATAACCATTAATCATTTTCTTTAGCTGACAGCAGGCAGCTTGCTGACTTAATTCCATGGAACAGCACCCTTAAAATTCCTGCACTTGTATAAATGTTGACAACACCCCAGATTTGTGTCTGGGCATTCTCGTTACTTGAGCGACTCTGAGCCCCAACATTAATTACACTTACATAATTATTGTGCTGACAATTAATCTGAAACTCTGTGCTGAACAAGGGCTGTTTACTTTTTTATCTGAATTGACATATTTGGTTTATTCCCTCAGTCACAGATGTACAGCCACCCCTTTGTCAATCTGCACTGACTGCATTATGTTAATTAGAGAAGAAACTTTAATTTCTTTCCCTCCTGTACCCAAAGGAATCAAGAGGACATGGTTGCTAAGACACATTCCTGTAAAAGAACAGAATTTCCACATATTCCACATCTAGCAATGCTGATTATGTACTGAAAACAAACTTCTGTAAACAGAGAGCAGTGAACTAAATTTTAATGATTAAGGGTTATTGTGTAAAGCTGAAGAACTTTAACAAGTCAGAATTTAAGCTGGGATTAAAACCAGTGTGCTTGGCCATTAAGCTTGGCAGCTGAGGCTGAAATGTGTGCTGCACTAAAAGAAATTAGGGATAAATACTCCAAATTGCTTATTGTTTTACTAATTATTTTTACCACCTCCTTCTTTTTAAGTAATAGAAACTTATAAAATCTACAGACCTTAATTGCTCTATTCCACTGCATGAAGCACACACAAGAGCCAATTTTCTTAGGTAAATAATTACTTGATTGTAAATTGTTTAAATTTTGATGAATCTTATTTTTTAAATTCCTTTTTTAATTTGCATAGTAAATAACATATGAAACCTTCTTTAAAAAATAGTTGAAAAGTGGAAATATTTCCCACAGAGTACCCCGAAAATACCCTCAGTTACTCACCATAATAAGCCCTGCGTAATCCTGCGAGGCACAGGCTCAGGAAAGCCAACTTAAATATTTCTCCTTTTGTCTGTCTTTGGTTATATAGCTCATTATTTTTATCATTAATTGTCTTCAGTGTCCAGTAGCATCTACTAAAATGCCACTTCACATGTGCACCAGCAAATGAGCAACATGAAAACACAGTGTTCAAAATTTTCCAGTTAGGTGTTACATTAATTATATCAGTAACTTCCAGAACATATGGCACTTGGCAAAAATCAAAAACCAATGCTCTTAGTCTAATAATATCTCTTAAATTTTATCCATTACTTCAGAATTAAGGTTTTATTAATTTAATCCTCATAAATAATTCAGCTTTGACTTTTTTCTCATGTCTTTATATGTAGGGGGTTTGCCTTTATAAAATTTAAAAGTATTTGTATTTTAATGGGATATTGGTTCCTGGCTTCCCATGGCTTTTCTGACAGTCTCAACCTAAAAGCATTTTGAATAAATTTATTTTCTGCTCCACATGCTGAATTCTAACACAATAAATATTGCTATAACAATACTTAAGTGTGCAATTGCTAAATTATTTTTTTCTTACTACTCTTTCTCTTTGCCCAAAAAAGTCCAAACTCTCTAGTCATTAAAGTGAAATAATCCAGTATACTTAGCACCAGAAGAGAAGAGTTAACGTGCAAATATTCTGGATATTTCAGCTGCTGGAAGACTGTATTATCCCTTGGTGTTACATCCATGTACATTAGTGCTATATTGGTTAAAAGGGAAAGCACTTCACAGTTTGTGCCTTCTCAGCTTCATCCACACCCACACTGTCTGACAAGAATAAATTGTACATTTACTTGTCATTTCAATGCTGCTCTTGTTTGAAAACACTGTGGCTCCAAACAGCAAACATAAATCACATTCTTTTGTTGTTAAATCTACCTGTGCATCAACCTCAACAACTCCAGAGTTCTTCCCAAAACAGAAGGAACAGAAGCAAAAAAGCCACTTCCTAAGAAAGGTTAAAATGAGAAATAAAGTTAAATACTCAGTGGTGCTTTTCCTTAGATTGAAATTGCAGATAAAAGAGTTATATTTACATATAAGTGTTCAACCACAGAAAAAACTGAATTGTAGTATGGTATCAAACCTAAGTTAGTGAAAGGTGGCCACCTCTGGGGTAAAATATAATAGACTTGTTGTATTGATAATGTAAAGTAAAGAAAGTAAATATGTACATAAATTTATATATCCATATATATTTTCCATAGTTATTTTAGATATAGATATAATTTTATATATTCATAAATTTATATATTCCGTCCTTCTAAAGACAAGGTAACTGTGCCTCGCTCTATTTAAAATTACAAAACTCAGGCCAAAATTTGTCAACTTATTACTTATATAGCTGGACCTGGACACAAAAAGACACGAGTCAGTGACTTTGCAATTTAAATTAGAGCTAGGATTCTCCCAGAAAAGAGGTCCTTCCAAAGTAAGTTGTAGTGTTAGATCTCCAGACTGAAATGGTCTTTTCAAAAAGAAAAAAACCCCAAGCAAACCAAACTTCCACCTCTCAACAAAAATAAACAAAAATTATTGATACAAGAAAGCACCCAGAAGAAAGACACAAGCAATGCAGGACAGCAATACCAGTGACAATTACTTGCACAAATTGATGAGCAAAATGTCTTTAAGAAGTACTAAGATTATTGTCTTGGGATGACCAGAACAGTCTGGAAGTGATGCACATATTTAAATCTAATATCAACAGTGAAAATTTAGTAATAGCAATATTATCTAGAGAGTTTATATTTAACTTTGAGAGAAAATTGAAGAATAAGTAATACCTCTTCTAATGCACCTGTGTCTGGATTTTGACAAATAATTTCAGGAAAACTCACAGAATTCCTGACTGAAATTACCAGGTGGATAAAATTATTAACACTCCTTGCAGATTTTAAGCCTGTTTCAGACTGGAAAAGGCTGTGAACTGTGAATTGTTCAGTTGGTTTTTCTTTTTGCAATAGAGGCAGCTCTCACTAACATACTTTTAAACTTTTTCTCGGGGAGATGAAGTCACTGAGATAAAGGGGCACAACAAGCCCAGCGCTGCTGGCAAACCTCGGCAAGTGGTGGTGACACAGATGACACTGACAGGCTGACACTGCCAATTAATTGACAATTAAAGGATTTCTGATCAGCCCGTCTGCAATGAGATATTTGTGAGAAACATTTCCAGCCGCATCTCCCATGTGTGTTGGTGCCCTGGGCAGGGGCCCAGGTCTGGTGACAGCCCCGGGCTCTGTGGTGCTGTCACACCCTGCAGGGAAGGGCTGCATCCACAGGGACCTGGACGGGCTGGAAGGTGGGACTGTGCCAACCTCCTGCAGTTCCACAGGGTCCTGCCCGTGGGCCGGGCACAGCCACGGGCTGGGCAGGGAATGGACTGGGGAACACTGGGGGTGCTGGTGCAGGAGAAGCTCAGCACGACCTGACCGTGGGAGTTGGGAGCCCACGGAGCACCGTGTGCTGGGCTGCATCAAACAGAGTGTGGCCAGCGGGGTGGGAGGGAGGTTCTGTCCCCAACCCTGCTCTCGTGGGACCCTCCTGCAGGGCTGCTCTGGGACCCCAACATCAGCAAGGGGGGCTGGACAGAGGCCAGAGGAGGCTGTGGAGATGAACAGGGGGTGGAGCTGCTCTGCTCTGGAGCCAGGCTGGGAGAGCTGGGGGTGCTCCCCTGGAGAAGAGAAGGCTCCAGGGAGACCTTGGAGCCCCTTCCAGTGTCTAAAGAGGCTCCAGGAGAGCTGGAGAGGGACCTTGGACAAGAGATGGAGTGACAGGACAAGAGGGAATGGCTTCCTACTGCCAGAGGGCAGGGTTAGATGGGATATTGGGAAGAAATCCTTCCCTGTGAGGATGGGCAGGCTGTGACACAGGTTGCCCAGAGAAGCTGTGGCTGCCCCATCCCTGGAAGTGTCCAAGGCCAGGTTGGATGTGACTTGGAGCAGCCTGGGATGGTGGAAGGTGTCCCTGCCCATGGCAGGGGTGGGATGGGATGAACTTCAAGGTCCCTTTCAGCCCAAGGCACCCTGTGATCCCACATTACCTCACTGAAGGCAGGGACTGACCTGGAAACAGGACTATCAAAAAGCTCTCAACAGAACAGCACTGTCAGGCCCACTTTCTGTTTGATTGTGTTGGCTATTTTCTTTTTATAGTTCTATTTTATTTTATTCCACTCAAGTACAGCCGCTCCATATGAAAAGCTGAAGCTGTGGCTGCTTTGAAAATTGTCTGCAACTATGAGCAAACATCGTTTTCTTCCTTGTTTGGGAAAACTACATTTTATAAGCTATGCCTGACAGACAGATAAATGGGACCACAAGATAGGAAAATTTTCCTGATTTGAAGGGCATAACTGCTTTTTCTTGAAAAAAAGTATGTGTTTGTTGGAGCTTTATGAAAATCCATCAAATCCACATCTTTCTGTAGATAGAAATAGAACTTTGGATTAATTGCTCTAAAAAAACAGTGGTTGTATCAGGATGTTCTTGCTGAGTAACCATGCCCCAGTATCTTAACCAGGAATACATATTTTAGTTTTTCTAATACAGCTTATTTGATACTTGAAATCCTGATTTTGAGAGCAAAATCTGTTGGTAGCAAATACAGCCATTTTTTTAACAAAGTGCATTTGTTTTATAATAATTTTCTATTCTATTTCTTCTACCTCGATTTATGAAAACTTTGATGCCATGTCCATAAGACATATTTTTGTGTTTGCAGTAAATCAGAGATGCTGAAAGAGGACAGGATGGCATTTGTGAAGCAGCCACAGGTACAGGTTAGAGGTTAAACCTGCACTACAACAGGGAGGGTTAAAGGGAAGATCCATGTTCCAAGGCTGGAGTTTTTAACGCTCCTTTACTGGGCTGAGAAAATATACATTTATTTATAAGTAAATTGTCAAAACAAAGCACTTAATGTGTTATCTTATCCTGCAAGTCACTGATGCCCTTGGGCTAACAGAATTTATAAGAACTCTATTGATTTTCTTCCCTCCTCTCAATGCATATTTTATATTTCTGGCTGCTTAGGCTCTTTTTGCCAGGATAAATAGTGATGGAAACGTTCACTTTTGCATATGAAAATACAAGGCTTCGGTGCTCTGCATTTCAGAGTTAATTAACAGTGAGTTAATCTGTGCAAATTAAAATGAGCCTCATGATGACAAGTCCATGGGAAGCAATGGGAGCCAGGGGTGGGTCATGTACCTGACTTGTCACTCACTGAACAGAAGCCTTTAAATGACACAGGAATAACAAAATATAGAGTGAGACAGTGTGAAAAACAAAATAAAAGGGTTTGCATAAGTCTTCAAGCAGGTCCTAGATCGTAGATCCAACTGGCAGAAAGACAAATAAACAAATTTCATTTACTGAGGGTGAATGAATGTAAAATGATTTTGTCTAAAATTAAATGCATTATTTTGAGACTGAGCTTCCAAAAGACCATCCAAACCTTTTTCTAAGGCCACGTATTTTTCAGCAATGCTGCATTTTCAGGAGCTTAATCTTACATGGTAGTTTAGACTAGTGATATTTTTAAACAAACAGACCTTTTAGACAAAGAAAGAAACTCTTGTCCTTTTCTTTTTGTTGGGAAACCAAACCAAAAACTTCCACAAGAAAACTGACTACAAATACAGATCTGAACTTCTTATAGAAGAAACTACTCAGTTAATATTTTAAAATAATAGCCTGAAATAAGATTTTGTTTCTTATAAAAAATAAGGCAATGAACAGTAGCCTAGGAAATAAATCTAGTTTTCCATATGACAATTAATTTACTTTAAATCTGAAGAGAAAAACCTTGAAAATATCAACTTGTCTTAACTCTACTATTTCTTTCATCATGATTAAACTACAGCAATGTCTTATCTTTAATGTTTGAGCATTTATCTGTCTCCCTACAGTGTTATTTCACCAAAATGCAGTGTTTCTAAAATATGTTACATTTTAAAGGTGGACATCAGAACAGTTTGAATGGGTTTTAAACACACTCTTGTCTGTACTAAAAATCAATGAAAAGATCTGGTTGAGATGGGAGAATTTAAAAAGATTACACATACAAAACATGAAAACACGTCTGCTTCCATTCAAAAGCAAGTTCATACGCAGAGCAATTAGAATTATTTTTTTAATTTATCTAGACTTATTAGCAGGGCATTCAGGAAAATCATCAAAGCTGTAAGATAAGATAGACAAGTTTTTTAAGAAATAGCCAGAGAGATAAATTTTATGAAATTTCTTTTAAGTGAGTGAAAAATCAAAGACCATTAATTTGTTGAAAATATACAATCAGATGTAAAGAAGTTACCTGTTCAGCAGGCAGTGATCCCATGACTGGGAAAAATATATTTCTTTTTTGACAACTATTGTATTCATGACTTATTAACTTTTATCACTACCTGCAGTTCTCTCTCAGTGCATTATATACCTTTCCCATTTGAAATGAATGTTTTGAAACATACTGGTAAATCAGATTAAAATATATTAATGTATTTTCTTTATGATTTCATATTCCATTATTCTTTGAGTTTGAAACTAACTACTTAATTGCCAAGTGAGACAAGGAAAAATACTGGTTTTAACACAGTTAGTGTACATTGCTAAAGGAAATCTGAACAGAGTGGAAGACACTGATTTAATTACCTGTTCTTTGACTGAGAGATAAAATAACATCCAGAAAAGTTAAATTGTTCTTTTTTCCTCTGTATAAAAACTTATCATTAATGCCTTGGGGTATTTTTTTTTCTCTGTGAGTTGGCTTTCTAAGGGGTTATGTCTCTTTCCTTTTGTTACTATATTGAGTTTAGGTAGATTATTGATAATATCAATTTTTTTTTTTTTCACTTAGAAAGCCCTGAAAGCCTAAGATAATTATTTCACTTCTTTCATGCCTTCTAGCTGTGTTTAATTGGACTTTCAATTTTATCTTCATAAGCAGAACCATGATGATGAAGCTGATCTTCTGGAATGACTTATCTCTCGTGGCCACAAAACCAGCAGTGCAGTGCAAGGAACTTGGGTAAAACTTTTCCTTTCTGACTGAGGGTTTGGGGTTTTTAATTATATTTTCATGGTGGCAAAGAGCTACTTGTATTCAACGTCTTATCCAGGGTGGAAAGCAGAAGTGAAAGTCTCCCATCTAAACAGGGATCTGTGCTGCTTAGAAATGAAATTAAATATATCCCCTGCTCTCATCTCCATCTCCATTAACTCTTTTTCCTTCTCATAAAGAGAAGGAAAACTCATAAATTGGTGGGATTTTAGTGCCAATCCCATCACCCAATAAGTGGGATACTGAGACAAAGGTGAACTGAGAAGTGTCCCTAAATCCCATGTGCCTAAAATAACACAGCAGCAATCATCCCTATATTAAAAATCTTTCTTCCACTCAGGCTTTCACATAACAAATTAACTACAACTACTTTAATAATCCTCATAAATTTTTGATGCACTCTCTTCTTTCCTTCTTTTTCAAAATCCTTTAGTAAAAATATAAAGTGTAAAAGTATAAAGGATGCACCTTTTCAAAAAAAACTTAATAAAAATTAGCTCCCATTTCAACTCACATATATGGACAGGCAAAGCTATTTGTAGTTACTTCCATACAGGTTCTGCATAAACTCAAATTAAATCTCTCCTGTAAACCACTCTAATTTGCATTCTCACCACCAGGCATTGAAAGGCTGTGTCAAAACTTGTTAGATCCCTCTTAGAACCAGCTCCTGAATCCCAGACACTTGCCAGAATCATGGCACTGTTTATTAAATCCAGGAGTTGATGGCAAATGGGATAGAAAATTATCACACTCTATTAGTGAATTCTGCTGAGGGAAAGTTCTAATATCCAACTATAATATTTTAAGCTCAGTGCTGCCTGTTGCTGGGTAATGAGTAACAGCATTTACTGCTTGTCTGAGTACAGTTTCTTTTAGATATTTCTGAAAGTTGCCTCATGACTGACCTAAAGAGGATTTTTATTGTTTTAGCTGTCATTTATACCACATTTGATTCTCTGTGCACTGGAGAAATAATTCAGCCCTGACCTGCCAGCACAGGCACAGGTCAATGACTGATTGCAATTGGTAGAATGAAAGTGAAATAAAACATAAATTCTACTTAAACCAAAGCAAATAATTATTTTTTTCTTCCTCTTATTTATCCTTTAAATTTTTCTGGGAACGGCTGAACATTAAAAAATGTTTACCAGTGTCCTTCATTAAACAGCTTTGTGCATAATGCTGAAAAGGCAGCAGAGAATACAGGAATAATTTCCCAAGGCAATTACTTTGATTTTTGCCTGCTCTGTGAGGGATCCAGACCTACTCACCACTGCAGGACTTGTACCTGACAAATCCTGAACTGCACTCTGTGGAATCATGGGCAATTCATGCAAATCAGAGATCTTGGCATTTTCTGATTCTTTTTATTTTAAGAAGCATATGGACTTATTTATTTGTATTCCTGGTAATGTGATGAGCTATAATAAATGCAGATGTCAAAAGCACATGATTCTCAAGTGAGCTTACATGTGCTAGATTTAGATAAGCCCATGGAATCACGGGGCACTACTCCTCATATTATTTGCAAATACATTTTATTTAGAGATATAAAGCCATTTCAATTCGGTTTAATAGGATTATTTCAAATTTTACCTCTGAAACACTTTATTGAGCCTGGCCTCTCATATTTTTTTCCACATAACTCCTTTTGTGATCTGCTGCACATCTATACCCAAGTCTGTAAATTAAGTAGACACCATGCTAACAATTTCCTATTCCTTACATTCATGTTCAGGTTTTATTCAATTTATTTTAACTCAATTTCACACCTCTGGCAAATATATTCTAGTTAGAGACTTCTTTGCCTCATTTCTTTTGTCTTTCATGAAAGAAATTTTTCTGTTACCTGGGAAAGAAGAAGTTTTCCAAAGTTCCTCTCCAAGTCCAAGGTCTGCTCCAGTGCCATCTTGGTTCTGCTGCAATTACATATTTCAATTTATTTTTGCACATATTGTTTCTCTCAAAACAGAAAACTCCTTGTGGCCACGTGTTCCAAAGTTCAGGTCAAGGCTGTCATACCTTGGGTGTGTTCTTTCCACATTATTTTTTAAAACACAAACACAGTAAAGTACTTCATTCACTATAAATACTACAACAAAAGGCCAACTTCATTTGTAGATGGAAATTCTGCTTTTCTCCCTGAAGGAGAATTTTACATCACAGATTCTCTCTCCATGCAGAGCTGGGTTTTTCAGCTCGATGACAGAGAGATGGTATATTTGCACACAGGAATGGGAATTGCCAAAAGCTTGGAGGAAAACATACACTCAAACCCAGAAATTGTTATTTTATGCAATTATATGACACCTTAAAAGTTTGGGTTTACATTTACCTCTCTACAAAACTACTGGAAAGCAAACTACATAAAAAAATAGATGGATAAATAATCCCAACAAAATCCACGTGTCATCACTTCCTACACAGGGGGTAGAAAGTAATAAACATTGATTTTCATGAGAAAAACCTGCATTTCAAAAGTCATTTCATCACATTATGAAGTTGAAGGAGAGAAGGAAAAAACGTGCCTGTAAATGACATTTGCTTGAGAACAAATTTGCATATGTTTCCAAAAATACCTGATGAGAAAAAAGGTATTCACACAAAAAGTCACTTTTGCTGTTTAGTTTCAAAATGCTGCTGTGGTTCATAATCTGCTGCTACTGCAGCATGTGGGTTAAATGTGGATTAAATTCATGTGGATGAAATTTCAAATTTAATTACAGATTATTT
>WEIV01004741.1:78669-104180 GCA_013390005.1 Calyptomena viridis | reverse complement strand
ACTGACTTCACCCTTGATAATGTTTCACCCCCTATAGCCACATCACTGGTGAGCCTGGTTTCATCCCTCTCCCCCTTCAGACCTAGGAAGGAGAGAGCCCAGTAGCACCTAGCCCTCACAGCATGGCAGGGGGCTTGCTCCCTGATCACTCTTTTGCTCATCCCTACTCATTCCTACACCACTGACTCCCCAGGCACTGCAGGGCTCCCTCTTCTTCTCAGGACATGCCCCCATGCTGGCATGTCCCTTTGCCTGTACTAGAGCTGCTGGGGCCAGTCCCAGAGAAAAGTCACTGCAATTATGGCCAGTACTACTCCACCTGTGTTGTAAGTGAAGTCATGTCTTGAATGAAAAGCTGCCATGGGACTAGAATAAAACTAGATAATTAAGTAAATGGCAATACATGTGGTGTGTTTTCCTGTAATCCTGTTGCCCTTATCCAGATCTTGTGCTCCATCTACTTTTCTCTTTCTCATTTTAAAGAGGCAACTGGACATATCCAAAAGTCAATACTGCTGACCCCTAAAGTAGCTTTTCCTTTGGACCCATGTAGCTTGTGTTGCTTGGATCCTTAGCACTCTCTCCATGGAGAACTGTCCTAGCCATTGAACATCCAGCTCCATGATCCATATTCAGCATGGTATTCACTGCCAGATGGAGACAGAGATAGTTTGTCTTAGCATTAGTGCTCTCAAGTCATAAAGCAGATTCCAGTAAAGGTGAGCTGAGGTACTGGAATTTAAGTTCAATCAGAAAAAGGACATGGGGGATCTTTCTCTTAATCCCAGTAAAAAATATAAGTAAAGCGCCATGAAATCAAGGTATTTGAAATGCATCTTTATCCTAAAGAGCAGATTTGCTCATTCCTGTAGTCCTACATCACATTCATCAATCTAATGCTCGTAATTTAGTATTTTTAGAAAATATTTTCTGGAATGCAAGCACACAACTACAGTCAGACAGAACATTACCCTCTAGCACCACAAACCCCTTTAGCTAACATAGAGCCACAAAGGCCCATCAAGCAGACTTTGCCCTGTAGCCCGGACATACAGGTTGTGCCCGCAGGGAGGTGATGCAGGGATGATTCTGTTACAAAAGTACCGTGTGAAAACTGTTAAATGTCACAAGTTGTTTGGAGAGTGATTTTTACACTTATCAGATTAAAAGCTAGCAAAGGCCATTAGACAGACTCTAAAAATTCCTCCCTGCTATTTGTGGGTCCCCGCAGCCTTCCACAGACACGCGCCGAAGACTCACCACGTCACGAAATCCTGCCATTCTCAGAAGGTGGAATCAATTAGCATGTAAGATGTGTGCTTAGGGAGAATGAGCCTTGTTGCAAACACCAACGAGGTATCAGCTGGGCTGTTTGCTCACATGGAGCCTGTTAGTTACACAAACACAAGGAAAGAAGATAGTATTACAGGTGAAATCCTGCAGTTCTCCTAACGAAAGTGAATTTGTTTCCCTTCCTGTTTTTCCTACTTACCCCTACTATTTAACCATTGTTAGACTGTGGCTTGTATGCCGGTTGAATGATACTGTTCTTCCTTCCATTTGGCTTTTTTTATCTCTCTCACTGATTTTAAGTCAAAGAAATCACCAAAGAAATGCTTTGACTTTTCTTGGGAACAACACTAAGGAAGCTGTCTCTGATCCAGAAGTCTTGTTTCAAAATATAGCTGGGAAACAGAAACTGTGAGAAATAGAGCAAAAGTGGACATTTTGAAGAGAAAAGCATGCTTTTTCAATTTTCATGTTCCAAGGATCTTTGACCTTCTCATTTACATTTATCTTCTTGAGTTTAAAAAGGAAGCAGTGTTACCAATATAAAAAAGTAAAGCTCCAGGAACAGTAACCTCTGGGGAGGGAAAACTTCCTTTATGAGAAATAACATAGCCTGTACAATGAACACTCATCTTATGCAAAGCCGAGGAATGAAATTCTCTTTTCTGTCAGAGGATATTAGGATGAACAAATATTAATTCCTGCTCTCTGATATGGTGACACACCTAAGCACTACTTAATCTGTGTGAACAGTGAGACATCAAGTCACTGTTAAATTCCTTTTCTTATTCTAAAAGATGGAGTCCATAAGCAAGGAGATATAATCTTGGTCTTAATGGGAAAGGTTTTTTTTATTTTCTCCTAAAACTTGGGGACTGACAGTAAATATACCAGGTGCAATCTGCCCTGGCTTGCTGTTAAGTAACACAAGTGCTTCATGGAGGTGGGTGTATGGCAGGAGCTGAGGGAGTTCAGCAAGCAAAGACTTTTCTAAGATCCTGGCAATAAATCCTAAATCAAATTCCAGAACGTGGCTACTTTTCAAAAGTTTTATAATTTGCAAAAAGCAAAAAAACCCAGATTTTTTTCAGGACCAAAGCACATATTAAATTTAATTCTATAAATTAGAAGGGATAGTTTTCCAAACAAACCCTACCATTTTAGGATTAGAAAGCAGATTATGATGACGATGATGATGCTCATTGTTGTTATTATTATTCTTAAAAACAACTAGCTATTTATAGCCAGGCCATTTTTTTTAAAGCAGACCTGAAACAGACCACCAGCATGAGCAATATCAATTCAAAGGGCTGGCATCAGCAACAAGTAATAACATATAACTTTAATAATATCTAGTACTATCAAGCAAATAAAACTGCATTGCTCTAACTTGTGAAAGTCTGGGAGCAAGTATGGTGGAGAATCCTGAAATGCTTCTCTTCCCACAGAAATACAAAAACTAGTAGTTTTCTTGCTAGTTTTTTTCTGCAAAACTATGCAAAGCCTGTCATAATTTGAAAAATCCACAGGATTTTTTTTCTCTGAGTTACCAGCATAAGTGACATTGACCTTAATATCACTGCATTTAAGCTTCAGTCTTTCAGGCAGGAAGAGGAAAGTGGAGTCTCTTGAACAGAAAGCAAGAATTGAAAATTTCAATGCAAAATACAAACCCGTTAAAGAATACATTAAACTGGGAATTTATAACACAAGCTCTTTTTATCCCTTTAGCTCTGTAACACACAGATATGCTGAGACTTGAGTAAAACAAACTGAAGATGGGGGTCTCCTTTGTGTAAGATAATACATAAAATGTTGAAGAAATAGGATGTTTTAAAATTAGAAAACTGGTCTTAAAATATGAGCTACCTGTAAGGACTGGGCTTGAGCTGGATGGTTACAGGGCCTGAATGAGAGCTGGAAATGAAGTGGTAAATGCTGAGATTTGTTTTGTTTTGTTTTGTTTTGGGGTTTTTTTGGGGTTTTTGGGGGGGGACAGTGGGAATGAGATACTTATGTTTAAATGGTCATCTAAAAAAAAAGTGATAGAAAGGAGGGACTGACCAAAACCACAACACAGACCAACAGCTGAATCAGAAGAGGTCAGAGCTAACTGTACATGCTGCTTTTCCCTGCAATGAGGAACATCCTCTGCCAATCTGAAAACTCTTGTTGCTCTGCAGGAATTACGTACAAGCAACCAAAGTGCATGTCTCTGCAGTAAATAAAATTGCAATTATTCTACTATAAACATATTTACTTTTACTGACAGATACAGGTTTTTAAGAGTTTTTAAGAAAGTCTTCCCTTCTTCCCAGAGCTTTTTATTTGTACTGTCCATTTGATGAAAATATTAAATCATGTTCTTCATATGACAATGCAGGAGGAAAAAAAAAGGGAAATGAAAAAAATAATATCAACTCAGCACCATAATTTCAGAACATTTTGGCATATTTTATTGTTTCCTCTTAACTGCCCCCTCCTTCTTATCTCATGTATGGGCCCATCTACAGTAATGTTTTAAATGAAAAGCCTTTTAGTGAGCCAACTGCACCTTTCTCTAGGGAGTTCCCATTGAAATTCCTGATAACACCAAACAATGGAACTTTTTTCAAAGAGTTACAAAGAGTAATGAAAATGACATAAATTATAATTTAGAAATTTCATCCCTTTGAATACATTTTTCTGTCATTATTCAGAGCATTTTTTCTATAAAAACAAGCCATGACAGACCTTTTCACAGAGTAACATAATTAAGCCAAAATATTAGCAGTAGAAGTGTGCTCCCTCAATTATTACCATTCGGTATTTCTATTTAAAATTACTTTTTAATAAAACAAGCACTTAGAGAGCTGGAGGGCTCAGGAGCTGAAGCTTTCCAAATATTTACAGCAACCAATTAAAACCATAGCAGAAGGGACACATTGATATGGTGCAGGCTTGACTCAGTTGTGCATATGTATTGCATTGAATACCTCTGGAGATGTCCTGGGTGTGTATTCTACCAGTTTCCTCCAGGGAGGGGTAAGTCTTTCAAAGACCATCTGTCATAGCTGTGCACCTGTGGAAATGACCTGGGTACACCAGGGCATTTCAAATGGCACCTTATACCTGAGCATTCCAAAAATGTGTATTCCATATATATGGGAAACCCACTTAAGCCCTTAGTGTCCCCTTTAAGAGCATTATATTATGCAGACAAAGCCTAAGAGAAGGAATATGTTTTAATCTGGAGCCTAATTTTTAAGATCTAAAAAATGTTATACTTTATGAATACAGAAGATTAAACCAACATGGAAACTGGTGCTTAAGAACAATAGTGATACTCCTCCTCTATGCAAGTGTGGATTTATGGATACATGGAAATGTATGTCAACAACAAATTGACCTCCAAAAAAAAAATCCTGAGCCCCATCCATGCAGGTAAATCAATATGTTGAACAAACTCATGCTACCTTTCTTCATATAGGTAGATAGGAGATGGAGTGCTATAACTGCTCTAACACGTTCCTAACCTTCCCTCAAAGCCATGTAGAGGGTCTCCTTCAGATTGGGGTAGACTTAGACTCGATTTTGGGGGAGTTCTCTTGCAATTTGATTATTGCCTATACATGTAGGTGTGGGTTGCTAGCACTATGCTTATAATTTCTGGCTTCAGTAGACAGATTAGCCAGTTCAAGAAAGTAGGATAAGTGCAGGACTTAGGCAGGCCAAATCCTATCCCAGGTTTCATGGTATTTTGATTTCTTTAGTCTCCTGCCAGACCAATATACACATTTGCAGGAATCCCTCTTCTTCCAGTTTCACCCAGGCTTACAAATGCCAAAATTAACAAATCAAGATTGCGTTTAATTCCAGATGAGCACATCTGGATTTCTCCATCTTATGATAATATTTTGCATCTTAATCAGAAGAAATGCTTGCATACTTAAACAACTAAGCAAAACATTTAAAAATCAGCTTCTAGCTCACATCTCTGTTCCTGAATCCCAGAATGTGTATGAGTCCTCCCACTCTCTCCAGTCAGTGTTGTCTGGTGCCAGGGGGAATTAAGGAAATGGGCTCCAGCAGTGTCAAGAAGTGGAAGAAAGCGATTGCAGGTCACACATGGGTGAGACGCAGGCATCATGGTGATGCCAGGACTAGGACCCTTCCAAATGTTTCCAGCTGTAGGAGCCAGTTTCTGGCTGTGGGGAATGGTGGAAGTGCAGTGGGGAAAGCTGGGATGCTAGGAGATGTTCAGCACCTCAATCCTGAGCACTGGGGCTGGTGATCCCATTAAGTCATAGGGTCTCCTGTTGTCCTGAAGGCTTGGCCACAGCTGCACAGGAAGACTGCAGCAGGGAAGGTTATTGCACATGCAGAGCCTGTGCTCAAGGATGATTTCCTAACCATTGTAGCCTCTTTTATTGTTTTCAGTGCTTCTTCACCATGCAGATCTTCATTTGCAAAGGCAGGTGCAGCATGGCAGGGTCTCCCAGAGGGTAACACAGGACAACTCTTGCTGCAGCTCAGACCTGACCCACATCAGCTGTAAACCATTTCAGATGGATCTGAAAGAAGACTTGGCAGTAGTTCAAGAGGTTTGAGTTTCACGTTGTGGAGTCCACTGAGTCTGTAAAACCATCCCTGGACATTTTGTTTAAATGCCTGTCGCCCACTCCAGCCTTCTCTCTTCAAGCACTGTAAAGGAATAGCACAGCCAAAACTGCAGAGTTTCTTAAAAATAGTTCCTTTGTATACGGGACTATGAGAAATACTAGGCAAATCACCAAATGATGAAGACTTAAATCCCTAAAAGCTTATACACATGCATTAAAAAGAGTGGTTTGAATGTCTAAATAAATAAATACAAAGCTGATTTTACACTACAGGATTATGCTTGGGAGGGAAGGTTTTCCTCCTGTCTTACACAACCAAACTTCAAAAGAAAACTCCCTGTGAAACACTACTGGGTTTCTGCAGTCCTGTGGACAACTTTGTTGGGCAGGGCAAAGCTTTTTTCTGTTTGAGGGAAAAGCTCCATTTGGAAGGTTTGGAAGCAATTTCTGCTCTCAGTTAACAAAGTGCAAATCAGGACAGTTTGTAACAACACAGAGCTATTGAGATGCAGGGAACTATTTACATAAGTAAGGTAAGCAGGATTTGACCCAGCTCCGTGAGCCCTGCAGATAGCATTGTGCTGTCAATTTTCACTCCCTACAGCAATGAAGCCAGATAAATGGCTTCCTGCCATATGGCATCACCTTTTTACAGGAGATTGTGTGGACATTGCCACTAGCCTCTGGATTCTTTGAATGGAAGATCTCACTTTGCTTCACAAAGTAAATTCCATAGTATTTTCCAAATCTGCAATGGACTATGAGTTCTCTGTTGAAATATGTAAGATGTCCCAGGTAAAGGTACCAGGAAAAATAAGACTCGTGTGTGCTAGCTGTGAGGTTCAGTCTCTTCAGCACCTCACCACTTGGCAGGTTGGAGGTCTCCATGTGATTTATGTGATCACTCAGGTTCACCATTGCCTCTTTTTGCTGGGCATGATTTTCTATTTTGAGCCATTTGTGATGCCTTCAGTGAGAGCAGATACTAGTCTGAGTTTTGAACAGCAGCTTTTATCAGAAGGATTAGACTGTCACATGACCAAAATTTAATAGCAGAGTTTAAGTTGTTAGTTGGAGAAGGTCTTCCTCAGTATTTCCAGGCTGTGCTTTACCCATATATGCTTCCTCTCATCCTCTACTGCCCATCAGCTATAGACTAGTTAGTTGTGATGTTTCGTGATTATGTTACATCAAAGAAGGTCAGAGAAAATAAACGATGTTATTCAAACTTGACTCCAGTAAAGAGCAAATCTCTCAGGAAAGTACTCCTCCCATTTTATTTATGATATAAAACTCTAGAGTCTCATGCCTCAGGGAGGGATTGCTTTATACTCTCACCATGTAAAATCTACCCTGCCAAGAAGCAGATAAACCCAAATCTCTCCTCACAGCACGAGTTTCTTAATGCTTCTCCCTCATTTGTTCATCAGCACTTTATGAGAAAATAAACAAAAACACTGTCTGTTTGCCCATTGTCATCAAGGGCATCTGAACACTTCCTGCTGGGAGAGGTGGTTGTACCACCCTTGGAGCAGAGGCGATCGCATCTTTCTTCTGCCTCTGCATTTACAATGGCCAATCTACAAAGCTGGAATCCCAGGGAGCTTAATCAAAAGCCAGAAGACACCCCAGGGTACATGTTATTGTCTAATAAGAGTAAGCAGTGCACACTGTTAGCACCAGCTTCAGGCTAACATCAGCATCTCTGCATACTTGGGCATCCCTTGGAGGAATCCTACTGCTCTTATGGAGCAGAAATTGTTAGAGATGTAAAAAGCAGTCGTACAAAGGCAGTCATACAATGATTTTTAACAAGGTAAAAAATAAAAATAAATCCTCAGTGTTCCCCTCTGGAAACGGTTTTCTCTCACACATCAGTTTGGAAAGGGCTTTTATGCTTTTTTGCAGTTCAGCCTACCAGCTACCACAGCAAATCAGTGCAATGCTGTCCCAAAATATCCAGGACCACAGGTCTCACAGATTTCATCACAAGCCCACTAGCCAACATTTTAATGTATTTTTAAAGTGCTCTTCTGTGAGAGGCTCAATGCAGCTCCTACCATCTATCCTTAAACTAGGCAGCAGCAAAAGTGCAATTTCTAAATTATTAGCACAGTGGATTTCTCTCCTGCTTTTTTATTTTTCTGCAGTCCTGGCATATTTTTGCAGCCATTCCTCCTGAAATCTCTTTTCGTTCCCCGCTCCCCCCCGCCCCTTCTAACAGTATTTCTCTTCTTTGTTTTTAGCTTCTTAACGGGCTAGTTGTGGATTATTTGACCCCACTGCTGAGCCCCCCGTGTGCACATGTCTGAGAAGTGAGGGGCAGCAGATGTGCAGCTGGGGGGCACATCGTTTGTGTGTGCTTTGCTCATCTAGTGTCTCTCTGAAGACATGGAGGGAACTGGTTTATATGAAAGGCAGCTAATAGCACTCATCTCCCTCCAACCTTCATGTGAGGTGCAGCATGGAAAAGGTGCTTGGGAGGGAATTCACAGTCCATGGGGGGATCCTGTGCCCAGAGACACAAAGAAGGACCTTCTTCCAGCCCTGCTCACTTTACCCTAAAAGTGAGAGAATGTCTATGTGCTATAATCAGGAGGAATACTCTATTATAAAGTTCTATTTATACCATTCTTAGGCAAATGGAGAGTTAAGGATCTTTGCATCTTTCCTTTTCATCAATTAAATGGCTAATAAGGCAAAGAGGGGCCGAAGCAGAAGTGTCCTGGACAGACCTATAGCCACGCTGCCATTTACAACAGCAGAGTGCCAGTGCTGAGATGTGTGTTCAGTTAAATGTGCTGTCCCATGACACTGACACCACAGTGCTCCTCCTCCTCCATAGCATGGGAGGATTTATCTGCAGCCTATGCACTGGCCTACACCACCATGTCTATACAGTGTATATGTGTGCAGCTGCAGGCTAAGGTGTGACAGCCTCTCAGAACTGGTGGAAAACATGATGCTGAGAGCACTCTTCACAGCAGAAGTACCCTCTGTAGAGGGTTTGAAGTCAATTCTAAATTGATTTTTTCAAGGGTTTTGCAGTCTGCTTCAGCGGGGAACTGGGACTCCTAGACAGGTTTCAAATCTTCCCCTTTTAAAGTGTTTATAATCTGGTACCAAGTGTTTTTCACATGAGATTTTTGCATTTTAACGTTAAAAATGTCATAAATATACCCAGATACACACATATACACAAAGATACAGATCTATTAAAAAAAAAAATAGAGCACTAAGAAAACTAACAATAGCCAGGAATATCTCAGCAATTCTCACTGACTTGGTTTCTTACACTTCAGAGACTTTAAAAAGATTTTAAAAGGCAAATTCTCATCAGATATTGGGGAGGGAGGGAAGGGAAGGAAATTCATGACAGATTGTGCTGTGAATTCCTAAGACTGGAGTTTTGTTTGTGATTTATCATTGCTAAGCCTTATCAACCACTGATTGAGTCTTTCCTCTCTCAGCCCTCGAGGGTGCAGTCTCTGGTCTCCCGCGGTTCCCTCCCAGATGACCAGCTTCTCTAAATGCTAATCAGATGATACGGACCCTTCTGTGATCTTGTGAAGGGCTCTATCAGCAGTTTGGTAGAAACACCGTCATGTAAAAATGATACTCCCTTGTCATCTCTGAGAGGTGTCTGCCAGGAAGCAGGGTTAGAAACACAACATCAAATGGCTTGTATATCGTCAGCTCCTACAGTCCACCCTGTGATGTGTCGAAGTGTGGACAAATACTTACCTGACATGGCTTGTTACAGAATTGGAGCTTTTGCAAAGAAAATACATGTTTTATAACTCATTCCTTTTTTTTTGTTTATTTGCTAAACTGAATTAAATTCAGACAAAGAAACTATGCTGTTTCCAAATAGGATAAATTTGGGGTCAAGGTTCCTAGCAACTTCAGTTTTCTCATGGAATATATTGTAAACATCTACAAGCAACAGGGCCAGCACTCTCTTAACACATAAGCAAACAAGGAAATGGTGTCTCCCAACACATAAGCAAGAAGACAGTTACACAGCCAAACAGCTATTCCTCAGCACAAACTGCCATGCTAAGGGCAGAGGAGGAATCTTGCTTTTCTTCTTGAAAGCAAAGCTCCTTGTTATAGGGATCTGGCTGGTACAACAGATATAAATGTGATCCTTCCATCACCAGCTGCTGGCTGAGTGGTCCTTGGATCAACGGGTGGCCAAAGGCTGCCTCAAGAACTCTGTGTCTGTCCAGCACCTCCAGTATGTCACATCCACCAAGGATGTGGTGTGTCATGGACAGACTTGTCCAGGTATTACCTGCGATGCAGACCCTCCAAGGACTTCTTATACAGAGCTTGTGGGGCATTTCTCAGGTGCTCCCTTAAGCTCAGAGGGTTGCAGCTCCCAGTCATGGGCAAGTGCTCTGACCATATCAATGTAACATCCATTTACCAATAACCAAAATGCAATATATGTATATAAGATAATACAAATGCTGGGCACTGCCTTTCCCTTTCAGATGCCCTTCCCCATTCCACAAGGTGCCCAGCCTCCATGAAGGGGTCAATGGTCTAATCCTCTCCAACCTCAGAGGAGAGTCTGGATTGCCCTCTTTGGACAACTGGGTTCCCGGGAGAGTCCAGGAAGAGAGGAAGGCTCCTTTTCAGGACTGGATCTCCCTCCAGAAACATGCAGAGGCACGCCTTTGCCTAAAGGGCTACAAGGGGAGTGTCTCTCCAGCTGTGCAACATTATTCTGTTATCCAAATACAAAAACCTCACAGAATTTAATTAATTTTTTCCTTTTTGCTACTACCATTCAGGTTAAAGCTAACTCAGCTTGTGTCATTGAATATGCCAAAAAGTTTCAACCTGGATCAGCTGAAAATCATTTATTGATTTCAGTTTGCTCAGTTAGCAAACAGAAACTATTCCACCCTACATTTGAAAGCATCATGAGGGCCTTTGAGTAAAAAGTCAACCACTGGTGTGACAATGTGCCGTCAACCAAGTCTACTGAATTTAAGCAATCCAAAGAGATACTGTCTTCTGGCTAATAAAATGTGTCTTAGGAACATGGAGGCAGCCCTTAACCCCAGGCCATGAGCAACCCATTCCCCAGCCCAAGAATTGCTCATGTGATGCTTTTCAGAGCAGATGTGCTACCTGGCTCTCAGCACACACAGCCCACCTGCAGACCTCACACAGATCCACAGTTCATTTCTTCTTTTCAGCCATCTGCCTGCCCTGAACCATCTCACCATCAGACTGGAGGTAGCTACAGTCTCCAGGTAAGAAAAGCCACCAGGGACTTCAGGGGCAATGCAGTGGCCCCAAGCTACCCATGGTCACCAACATTATTGGAGCAGAGGGTTAAACTCACTGCAGGGCTGGTTTGCTTCCTTAGCTGCAAAGCATTTTCAGATATTAATTACCACTGGCACTGCAGGGCCAAGTTCAGTTCCCCAAGCTTTATCCAGAAGTGTAGGAGACTATGGAGATACAACCTGATATGTTTATCTTTGTGAAGCACGCTCTCTGCCTCAGTCGTGTGCCAGATGTAGCCACAGCTGCAGGAAGTTGTTTATCTGCCCTTGTGACCTTGCAGAAGTGTTGGGTGATGGTAAAATCATGCTTTTATTCAGCATCTCTTTTCTTCAACTGAAAACCCTTCACCATCAGTTAAAATGTATTTTAAATTCTATAAGGAAGCTAAGCACTGATAGTGCAGAGCTCTGTAATTCAAATATATATTTTACTGTGCACTTGTTGAAAGAATTTATTTTGGTGAGCTAGCTTGAAAATGGTCACCTTAGTGAAAAAAAATTGACTGTTTGAACACCTGTGGTAGCTACTATTACTAGCACACTTCCTAGATCTCATAAGTCTGTATATTTATTGCTTTTTACATCTCCATATTTTATAGACACTTAATCTACAATGTTAACTGCACTGTGACATTATTCTGGAGCATAAGGAAGATCACAGCCTTTGGCTGTGTTGACCAGAACTACTGGGGCATGCAGGCACTTGGTGTCCCTAGGATTTCACTAAGAGCAAGACACCAAATTCTACTAGGGTCCTCTAAAAATTTTAGTCTTTAGGGTTCTCCAAAGGAAAAAAGGATACTGTGTGACAGATAATTCTGTCAAAATAAATTTATGGCTGCAAATGACAGAGCAAGAGCATTTGTCAACAGAGCTAGATACTAATACACATTGATTGATCAACACTATGGTGTAAGTGATAGTCCTAAGCATGAGAGAAAAAGGATTAAGCAAAATACAAATGGTATGTATCCATCAACCTTATCACTCAGGAGAAAAAATAACAGTGTCATTAGCTAAGTTTCCAAAATAGCCCAGTTTCCTGCTTGAAAGTCAATCCTTCAGAAACAGGTTAAGCCTTCATTTTGTTATGACATGCTGGTAAAGTCACAAGAGTGCCTTTGGTCTTTTTCTGTCAACATTAACGTGCTAAGTGAAAATAATTGTTGCAATGGAAAATATTCACTTGGCTCATGATCCATTATAATTATCAATGGGTTTTTCTCAATTTAACAGAAAGATCTTGTTTACCAAAAAAAGTGACTAAAAGGATTTGGTAATGTTTTGTTTTCATTTTTCACTCTACTTTAATCACTTCATTTGAGTTGAATTAATGTAAAAATTTTAGTAATTGTTTATATTTTGCATTTTTTAAATAAGCAATGCAATTAGTAGTAATGTAGTCACTTGAATATTAAATCTTCCACATAACATTAAAATCAAGGCACATTTATTATGCCTGCTGGTACTGTATTCAATTAGCTGGTGACTTCCAGACATTCACAGTAGCTGTGTTTAGACACATTTACTATGTGCTCATGACAAGACCACAGAGCCATAGATGCTTTAAAGCTTAGAGGAGATCCCCATAAAGATGAGGCTGCTCTTGAAGGTTTGCATTGACTGGAGGTCAAACTTGGGAATTGCATAACTCTTGACTGCAATCTCATTTGTTAGGGCCCAGAGATAATCTGTTTACATTTGAATTTTTTTTAAAGTTAATTTTTTAATGTGATTTTTTTTAAAGTTAATTTAGTGTTCTCGAAAGAGTTGGGAGCAAATATCTTATTTAGCCCCAGGGAAATGACAACTGGGGTAGGAGTAGCATAAATTCCCCACCTGTTCCTATTGAGGTGCCTCATTTCTTTTTCTGAGAAGTATCCTGATGGGGCTGAATGGGTAGGTCTGTCTCTACAGTCATTTTGGCCTTGGAACACTGACCTAATCTTTGGAAAAGGTGCCTGCTAAGAACATCCATGGTGACATTACCATGTGGTTGTAAGACTAAATATTTCCTTTCACATGGGACACCCTGTAACCGTTAAAGGTAAGTAACTCTCACTTACCAGTGATATGAGGACAGACTAAAGCTAAAATTAAGTTCCTCATCCAGGATCTTCTAATTTCCCAGCAGAAAGTAAATCTTTATTTGTTTATCTGGTCAATTAGATAACTGAAATACATAGAGTACACATTTTTCCAAAAACATTAGCTTGAGTCTATGCCTTAAATGAATTTCTACTTCCTAAAATTCCCTTTTCCAAACACAAAGGTCTCCACTCTAGGCAAAATCACCCTCAATAAAACCCTAAAAGTGAACCTAAGACATAATACAATTATTTGTGAACACAGTAGAAACCCACTGACTTTACAAAATTATCCTCATACGGCACTTTCAGTGTTGACATGCAAAGTCTTTGAGGTTTCAAAACAGACAGCTAGGTGGACCAAATGAATACACTGTCTTATTCAAACTCACCTGTATTCAGGTATTAATGAAGTACCGGTTGATAATCATTTAAACATGAACTCATATTACCATAGGATAGCTAGTACAATTCTTGGTCATATAATATAAACTGAGTAGGAAGGTTTGATTTCTTCTTTATGTGGCATGGATGAAATTGCTGCCAGAACAGTGAGATTCATTCTGGTGCTGGCAATCGAGTGACTCTGCTTGACTGAAAGAGGTTCAAATAACAGCCATAAGGGATGTATGTTTTTCATGGACAGATACCACTGGTATTACCAAATCAGAACACAGATGATTTGATCATAGGTGCTTGCACTTGTGTTCAGTCTAAATACCAGATATTTTAATCTATAGGAGACCAAGGTATAATTAGTCCACAGAGTGAGAAGTTGAAGCCACACAAATTTAGATTAGAAATAAAGTGCAAGATCTTTGGCTGTGAGGATAACTAATCACTAATTAGGATAACTAATTACCAAAGGTTGTGGGAAATATCCACCACTGAAAATTGGTAAGTCCATAGTAAACGTCCTTTTTTTCCTCTAAAATATGTTCTACTTTCATGGAAGTCTCACATCTCTGCTAGAGAGAAAGGGCAAGTTAACGCACAGAGGCTTCGGAGTTTGTGGCACTGTCAAAACTGAAGTCACAAAGATTCATTTTTCTTAAAATTATTTACAATATCATATCAATAAAAAGAGAAACAGAAATTATCTATTTGTTCTTTTCTTAATTAAATACCATGGTAATATACACATTTTCACAAAATATTCCATCTGAAAAAAATCAAAAAAAAGTGCTCTTAAATACACTATTGCGAAATTTTGGCCATCTCTGGTTTCAAAATACAGCATGAACTCTCTGTGCTTGCTGGTCCTTTTTCTGTACAAACCTCCATCTGAGAGCAATGCAAACTATGATGCTCAGGGCTGGACTCTATAGGCAATTTCAAGTCAGGCATAAAACAACAGGGGTGATATTTTACATATGGCATCACTAATGTTCAACAGCTTCTTTAAACATTAACATTTTAAAAAATTAGTGTTCCGATCTTTTTTGTTTTTCTGTTTCATTAAGAAACAGTTTAAAAGTTGAACAAACCCTCTTATGTCTCCTCCTGAAATTTATCTTTTCATGGTTCTATGGTGATATTTCTTTTGTTCACACCATAAATCTAGGTTCCAAGCCAGATATTTGTAATAAGTCTATAAAGAAAACAGAAAGAGGTGTGGTAAGTTTATCAGCTTGAACCACACATTTAAGTTTCTGGTGTACATAAAAATTCCAGACTTAAGTCTCTTGACTCTCCCTTCCAAAACATTTCCTGCATTGTTTGAAAAAAAAAAAAGAGACAGGGAGAAAACAGGGAGAAAGAGAGAGGGAGATTGTTGCACAGGAAGGACACAAAATACAGTTCAATTTTTTTTTATAAAAGCTATAGTAGCAGAATTATTGCATCCTCAGCAGTGGCATGTTCAGACTAGCCCCACTGTCCTCCCATGCAGACCAGGCTGACTGCAGGACCCACCAACCACATTTGATTTCCAAAGCAGAGACAGGAGGTAAGTAAGAAGCAGTGGTGTTTCTTCATGAGATTTATGCCTGTTCTTTATTTCCAATTAGACAAGAAGAAAAAATCCCCCTGTGTTTTTCTAGAAGCATACAGGAGTTTTGGTACAGATGAGACTGGAGCTCCTGCAAGGTGAGAGCCAGGCTCCTCCGTGTGCAAGGGCTCCAGGCTGCTGGTGGGCAGCGGTGGGATAGCTCCGCATCAGCCCCACAAACAGGAATCAGTGGAAAACTTACTGATAGCACTGCACAGAAACCCCTTTGTTTTGCCTTCCCTGGCCTCTCAAAAATCCTGTACCTTAACAGCTTAGTACTAGTCACAGAAAAACTTGAGGAAGCAACAGAACTGCACAGAGTTACTTTCATTTCCTCCTAAGTAGTGTCCTCTAATTCATCAGATCAATTTCCATGTCTCTTTAAATGTAAGTGGAAACAAATGCTGCATGCAGATAAAAGGAAGAACTGACCAGAGAAAAACATCCACTGTCACGGCATTTTTAGGTGTGACGAACACTGGAGCTGCCTCCCCAGCACATCACTCCAGCATGGGTCACTGGGAATTAATCTATGCTTTTCCTGAAGTCCTCAAACAAGATGGAAGCTGTTCACTCCATTAGGAGGTGAACTAGGCAATTCAGTAGGCTATAACTGTCTGGACCGGGATGAAATGAAAAACTAAATGTTAGATGCACATTTCCTCAGCCAGAATGAATTTTCAGCAGAGCTCATGAGCAGGTCAGGAATTGAATTTAACCAAAGGGGTGACCTTGGTAGTAAAAGTTTCCAACAGACCCTCTGCTCACTGGTAACTGGGAGGTAGATGAGATACTGCTAAAACTGATTTTTGCAGAGGTGGAGAGGAAGCAAATGCTCTTGTCCCCTGGACACCTGGTCAGGGCATTGTTTGAAACAAGCAGAGGGACTTTGTACGTCTGTTGCACTGATGGTCCTAACAAAATGCAGGAGTGATGGGCAGCAGACTGGCCATTCAGCGAGTGTTTACAGTTCTTACATAGACTGCTCATGACACACAGACCTCTGACTATCATGGTAACAAATACAAGGAACGTCCTGAGCTTAACTCTATCCTTGTTCATCAAAACCACTGAAGTTTGGGTTTAATCCCTTGCTGAATAGGGAGGGACTCTTAAATAAGACCTAAGTCAGCTGCAAGATAACTGAATTTAAAAGGCCAAGGAGAGTCCCTCTAGCCCAGTCAGAGCTGTGATGTGCCATGGTCTGTCCTCCTGGCCAGCAAAATTCAGGCACCTTGCCAGGCCAGCCCACCAAGCATAGACCCATCATGCAGGATGCTCAGTGTTTCTGTCCCTACATCTCTGTCAATGACAGCAGGAGACAGGACCACCTACACCCCTTTGACATGGTGTAAATGACTGGCAGTGCAGGACAGGTCTTTATCACTTATTGCCCTGTGCTCTGTCTATGCTGAGCACTGGCTCAGACAAGCCAGCCTAGAAGGTTTAGTGGTCCTACCTGGCTGTATTTCTCCTTGCATCTACGGGCTGTGTGGCTGGAAAGAGTAACATAAATTGTTTACATATTGGTCCAAATTGCTGCGGTTTTCACCTCCCTCTCTATTCTTCCTCGAACCGCTCCTAGGACCGGGAGTGATTTCAGTAGGAATACTATTCTGCATGTAAAGCACAGCAGAGCTATAGGTGTAGCAGAGCCAGCGCATTGCTCTATGTTCCTGGCACAAAGAGCAGGGGCTCATGCAAGTAATACATCCCTATTGCTCTGACAGTCATCATGTTGCTCTCATTACAAGGCTTTTGAAGCCTGTCAGGGTAAGATTTCCTTAAAACAGCCGAGAAAACAGCAGTTTGGGGCAGCCCCATGTGACCTTAGCTTTGCTTTGAGTCCAGACAAGAAGAAAGTGTATTACCTGCTGTCTCAACTGCTGAATGGCACACAATGAATCTGGCAAGTTGTGACATTAGCCCAAGCTGCCAGTGAATGCAAGGGCTGAGATTATCTATCACCAGAGACCCCATGCGCCTCAATCGTATCCATCCGCTCAGAGCCGTTTATTTTCCTAGCCCGTAGTTCAGAGAGCAACAGAGCAGCACACGTCAGTGCAAACCTGTACGTAAGGCACTACAAATAATTCACTTGTGGATGACCTTTTATTTGGTTTTATCACTTCCAGACTTCTTTTTTTAATTATTTTGCCCAGCCATACACACCGACATGACAGCATGCTCCTCTAACTGTATCACAGGAAGCACCTCGGCTTCTCACATGTCTACCAAACCCAGAAGACTATTTCCACTGGGAGAAGATGCAGTGTAATTTCAAAAGTGCCTTAAAACCAGTGTCAGCCCCCAGCTTCCCTGGTTTGGCTGCTGCCATTTTAAAGGATTTGCCTCTTAAATCTGTGCCCACAGCTCAGGAGCTAATCCTGTACCATCACGTGTCTGACAGACCTGGTAGGTGAGGAAAGCTCAGCTCTCCTACCTAAAAATCAGCACGTATTTATCACTGATTAGCTGCATCTGAACATGCTTGCAGCATGCAGTGCTCTTCAGGAACTGTTTCCCTCTCAGCTGAAACCAATATTTATCACAATTCTACTGGTATTTGTAATGTTAACTCTCTAATAAACATTTATTGAGAAAATTATTAGTATAACACTTTCTTGATGAATAATTACTAGAGATTTTCAGTCAAGAAGAACACTGTGGGAAAAAAATTTCCTTTAAAAGTCTGTTACTATAAAAAACTAATTAGAAAAGCAAGACAAGATAAAAATTAATCAAACAGCTGGCAAAAAGGAGTACAAAAAGGGAAGAAGTACACAGCAAAGCGTTTGACAGAATAAAAGAAGATGTGTGAGCTAAAGTGGAGCTGATTCCCTTCCTACTCTAAGTTTCATTCAGAGCTAGACTGGGATTTGTAACCAAATGCTACAGATAAGATTAATTTCATTTCAATAAAAATCAAATTCTCTTGCACCTTCACTTGGAAATACTGCAAAGACTAGTTTGTCTTCTTTATTTTAGTCTGAAAGCTTGAGCTCAGGTGTATTTTGGATCAAGTCCTGCTAAGATAACTTAGCAGTTTGAAGTACAAATCTATTAGCACAGACCTTACACCTTTTTTGCCCTTCCTAGCAATGTTGTATTAATAAGAAAATAAAGATGTTAAATTGTCATTGCAATATTAGACTGAGTTAGTCAATCAGGAAGAATTAATTTGCCTAAATTATATCTATACAATAAGGATAAATGAAAAAAAAGAAAAAGAATATTCACAAACAGCTTTCATTTCTCTTGTGACATGTTTAAGTTTAGCAACACAAATTATTTTCTACAGCTGTTTTTACAGCTGTTAACTGTACTTAATAGTTGAAAACCTGAATTTCTTTCTAGTTATAGGTCATAGACAGGGTTCATTGAGTCACTGCATCTTTCCCAAAGCAGGATTGCTGGGTAAGTATAAGCAGATACATGAATTTAGCCTATGTCTTCATGTTCTGGCAGAACACTGATAACATACGGAAGAAATACACATCTGCATTTCAGAAGAGGGCAACAGCCTGGCATTTTCAAACCTAGCGTTTGCCTTTTTGAAGCAGGCAGTATCTCTGGGAGACAGGGACTTTTGTTAGCCTGCCATACAAAGGGAGAGGTACCCACTCTGGATGATGCCCAGTTAAGAAGGTGCCTCTGCTGCTCAGTAATATCATTCTCATAGCCCATGACAAATGTAGGTCATGTTCTTAAAATGTCCTGGTGTACAATTTCCTGTATAGACTGGGTATCTAAAACAAACTCAGATGGATTCACAATTTTCTATGTTCACAACATTACAATGCAAAATGGAGAATCTCTTTTTTCCAAATGGGGCCACATGGATATTTCAGATGTGACCAGATCCACAGTCAGCTCTTGAACCTGCCTTTATCTAGGAACACAAAAGCATGAGGACTTTTTTTCCCTTTTTTTTCCTCTGTGGCAGATGAGATCTCAGAGACAGAAAACAAGTTCTAGATTATAAAGAGTAAATTAAAAGGCTGAGGGAGCTGAGCCTCTAGAAGAGAAGAATGGGGGGGGACCAGCAATCAAATATTTTTCATTCACAGTTCCAGAGGTTGCAGGAAAGGCCCACTAATGTCATCCATTTCCACGGAGCGTATAAAGCAACATGTGTTTCTTTCAAGGAATTTTGACTCTTCCCAATTGTGAGATATAAATGTTGTTATTACCTTTCTCATTGCCTGACAAGTTTACTTAGAGCTTTCCTTCTTCAGTTGATAGCCCTGAGAAAAGTAACTGCCCTTTATGACTTTTATCAGCATCAGTCTTTCTTCTCTAGCAGGCAGTCAGTGCCCCTGAAGTCTCAGCTCTTGTATTTGAGTCTAAAAGTTTCAAAAGGAATTTCACAGAGAAACCTTTACTTTTGAACCCATGCCTGAATGCAGTCTGTCTATTTCAGGAAAATGCAAATCATTTTACAAGCAAATATGTTCTGGCATATTTCTAAAATAACATAAAACGATATACAGAAGATAGAGACAGGTATGTCCTTTGAGGATTTTGGTAGAGTCAGATAATTATTTTCTGCTCTTAAGCTTGCTTGCTCCTGCCAAGCCTTGTGGTTGTAGCATGGACTGGTGCCCTTTGACAAAGAAAGTATAAATGATTCATGACTGAATTTTAAGTCATCTTCCCTGGTCTCATTTTAACCTTACTTTTAATCCTAAGAAAAGGTGTATTTATTTTTCATTAAGCTATTCTGCAAATCAAAATGAGTCAAGTGATAATTATGAGCTTTAAGCAGTTTCCTCCCCTACAAACTTCCTTAGATAATGATAGTTCTTTAAAAATCCAAATGCTGGTTCATATAGCAAACAACAACCTGGCCAGACTTAGCCTTCCCAGCACATTACCAGCCTGAGATCAATACTATATCATACAAGCTGAATAAAGCTGCTTTTATTTCCAGGGTGAAACTCCAAACTGTCTCAGATTCCAAGTTGACTATGTCAGCAAGATACTGGTTAGCTGTGATCAGCGAAAACTCAGCAAATAATACAGCTGAATAGTGAATAAATCATATATCTTAGTATCATGGCTCTAAGAGATGTAGAAGTCACACCTTGGAGTCTACAGATTCATGTGCATGAATTATGCATTAAGATCTATGCAAATATAACAGTGTTTATCCCAGGAGCACAGCACCAATCCTGCACAGGAGCTCTCGTCTTATCAGAGACTAATTCCTGCTTTCTGTCAGCTAGTGGAAACACTCACATTTTATAATTTGAAAGCCAAAGGCACTTAGAGATCCTTGAATGGTGGGAAGTGCGTTTCAGTGTAAGTTTCTCACATCTCTAAGCACTTTTTTTGTGCTCTATGATTTATGTTTTCTTGGCCCCAGTATCTCAGCATTATCTTCCAGTGATTAAAACCAGTAGAGCACAGGCTAGCATTAAAAATGTGGCAATCTGATGGCTTTCTTGGTTTACTTTCCCACAAATCACAGAAATGTATGACTTTACCCCACTGTGTGGATTACGTAAATCAAATAATATTTTGACAATTAAAGTTTCTAGACCTGCTAGTACCAACCAACCTAACATAGAATATTATATCCCATAACCAAGTATCTAGATTTTTAAATCCTCAGCCATACTGGCTTTAGGTGCACACATAAAGGTCTGAAAGACTGTGGCCTCTATTTATACTTTCAGGATTGTCCTTGTGCTAAATTCACATTGAATCCTGTCTCACAGAGATTACCAAGAAACCCACCTGTAACTATTTTGCTCACAAAGTTTTTAGGGGCTTAATTAGCAGATTAAAATATTTGTTGGGGAAAAAAAGTCTAAACAAAGCAACCAGTAAAATGTATCTGAGTAGCTGAATAATTTCCCTATTCTCCTTTATAAATAAATAAATAACTCACCCATCCCCCTCAAATCACTATACAAAATAAGTGGTTAAATATATTAATCTAGGAGTTGCAGTGAAATCTGCTGTGGGCTGGCCAGTAAATGATGCTGATTTTTGTGCCTCATGCAGAGAAATTCCTTAGAATAATATGATGGTTGGAGCTGAAAATCTCCCACCCTCTACCCACATTTCATGAAGCTCTATCAGACATTATAGTCCACAGTGGCCCACACAAGTCCAGCTTTGTGATACATAAATTTGAGCTCTTGTGTTATCTCTCCAGTTTTTCCTATATGGTTAAGCCAAGCCTTGACCCTCCTTCTCTCCCTTTGCACAGCATCTTTCCAGGTTCTCTCTCCATTCTCCTTATACTAAAAACTAACAAGTTTTGTTATAAGTGATGTTTCACAGAAGCCTATAAACTGTCTGGGTAGGTCTTCTTTAACAAGCGGGAAACATAAAGCAGTTACATGTACAGATTACTGTCTTGCATAGCCCAGGCCTTTGTGGAACATGCTTTTTTTTTATTTTAGTGAAAGCCCTCTTTGCATGACACTCATCAAATCAACTCCAGATCCAAGAGCATAAATAATTTATACCCATTTTTATTCTGGAGCCTTTAAGATTCTCCTTCTCTCAGGTGGATCTTCACTGGGAAGGACAATTCAGCTCAACAGCTGAGACATCCATGCTTAGGAAAAAAATTTCACTCGAGGTACCTGTCTCCATCAGTTATATCAGGAACCCACACAAGCAGTTTCATCCAGATACCTAATTTTCAGATGGGCAAAGTTAGGTAAATTGATCTCCACCTATGAAGGAGGAATAAGTGTCACAGAGCTGAGAACAAATATGTGCCATAAGAAGCCAACACATAACCACAAACGTCTGCAATTGTCGAAGTACGAAGCCTACAAAAGCAAAAATCAGCTGTTGCAAACAAGTAACCGCGGGAGGGGCTGCGAGGTGGGAGCTCCGCAGAGCTGCTGCTGGGAGGATGCTCGGGGCCCTCCCGGGCAGCAGGAGCCGGAGCGCAGCGCAGAGAGAGCCGAGCTTCGGGAGAACCAAAGGGTGCTGGTGCCACCTAGAGGGAACTGTTCGCCTAAAACGTGGGAAAGTCGTTATCGCACATGGAGTCTCCATAATGTGCCACAGATGTACCTCACTGGGGAAAAAAATCCTAGAAAGAAGGCCTCTTACTGCTGTGCAAACTGTACACGCAACTATGCGCAGTAGCAGCGTACAACTTACATTTTCTTCTCAGCATAGCTTGAAATTATAAATACAGAAGGTGTATTTAAGACAACCAAATGCCAATTCCTCTCCCCCTTCGAATAATTTCTCAGCCCCACAGCTGTACTCCTTCCCCTCTTCTTTCAATTACCTGAACTCTGAGGAAATAGACGACAAACTGACCACATCTGAAGGTCGGATCCCACTTTCCTGCGCTGCTGTAGCAACAGCCTTGGATGAAGCCAGCTGGCAGCTGGGCTGTGTTGGGCATCCAGACAGTGCAGTCAAGAAAGCCTTGGGAATGCAACTCCACAGCCTGCTGCTGACCATCAGCTTTTCCAAATGAACCACCTGGTGTCTAGCATATTCCTCTGTAACTTAAACCTTCTCTGCACTATAGCAGGAAAAGAACCAGCATCCACAAGCAAAGGAAGGATTCAAGCATAAACATAAGTCACAGTATTTCTCTCATTAAATCTGCCATCGACAAATGATGGTTCACCATGATTTCAGTGGTGACAATAACTTACAGGGACACTATGGAGCTTGGGGAAGTTGCTAATGGGTGGACTCTGCATGTCTTTCATAGTAGGTTAAAGTAATTTCTGAGCAAGTATTGACCAAAACATTGTGGACCACAGTGCCATCCTTAAGCTGCTGCATATGGTCGCTGCCATGGGTTGGTCTGCAGCCACAGCATTTGTGCTGTGGCTCTTACTTGCCCCACAGGAAACCCCATATGGCAGCAGTGCTAGAGCCAATTAATAAGATATTAAAATAGACCTGTTCTATCAGTTACAGCTGTAGTTTTTCTCAGACACGAATTTCTCTACCTTCCTGCCTCTATGTCCTGGTAGAGTGCAGAACAAGTTTTGTGCCTACTAAATCCCTCTTTACCTGGCTTTGCTGCTAGTAACACTGCAGTCAATACATCACATCTGGCGACATGGATGTAGAATTAGTGCCCTGTACACTAATGACCTACACATAGAGGATTCCTGGTCTGTATTCCTTAAATAAAGCTTAATTATTTTAAATATTTGGTAGTTCACTGACCTCTATGAGAGCTATACCTCCAAGGATCTGGATTAGTCAAACTTAGAAGATCCCTGAAGTGCCAAAAAGTTGTGTGCACATCACCCTAGATGGGAGCACATCAAAATGCACTGCATGTCTTTGGGTATGTGGGACTGTCCTGCTGGAGTACTGCTGTCATTCACCGGATCCATCCCCCAGCCACATGCCTGTGGACCCTCTGGCCTCCACTGTCTCATGGGCACTGTAACAGCCAGATTCTTTATCCTTCACTTTACAAACATCCCCAAAGCCCAAAATGCAGAAAAATACAGCTTGAGTATAGTGGAAGCCAAGGACCTGCTCAGAATGCTGCAGGGCCTTGCCATACATCCAGCCAGGAGTCTTCAGACTATAAAGACATTTATGAAAATGGCATCTGCACTGGACACCAAAATGGCTGAGCAAAGCTATTTTAAATTTTAAAAGTTTGCTGTTCAGACAAAGGAAGGACCCTCTTTACGAGTCAGACCATTGTTCCCCCTTGCCTTATCTTTCTTGTGGAAGCCACAAAAGAACCAGCCTGCAGAGTCAAGGCTGCAATGCATCTCCTTCGTATTTCAGAGAGAAGATGAGACTTAAAGAGGTACATCTGCCATGTTCCAGAGAGACATGCTGCAAGAGCAGACAACCTCCAGCTTTGTGGAAAGTGTGAGGACAGTGTGCCTCAAGTCAGGACCTGCAGAAGCACATCACTGCTGTGACACACAGGCTGTCACAGGCAGCTCCTGTTCTGCAGATGTGGCTGCTCTCTGCTTATACACGGCCTGCTCTGCCCAAACCAGTCAGTACAGCAGTGCTTCCAAAACGTGGCTATGTGGGATGCAGAGATAAGCACAGAAGAGCAGCTGCTGAGTGAGTTCCACAGGTGTGGGGCTGGGGAGCAGTGATGGCAACATCCCTCCCTACTCTCCAGCACAGCCTAGACATGCTCTCCTTCCCTATGCCCTTACCAGCTGTGGCATTGCCACGCATGGCCAGCCGCTCCCTCCCACTCCTCAAAAATGGCCACTCACCTGCCTGATATCTTCATCTCCTGCTAATGACCCAAACCAATTTGCCATGAAATCCCTGAACCAGACTTAGGATTCAGTTATACTGAATTAACAAGAGTTAGAGTGAGCTCCAAACATTGACATAAATTATACTGACTTTAACATATTTATTATAACCCATTATGCAGATATAACCAGAGAGCTACCAACATATGTTTTAGTAGAAAATGTGATCTCCAATGATTTTTTCCCAAAGCAATATTATTAATGTCATGAGTGCTTCAGCTGAGTAGGGCCATCCCCCGGGCATCATGTTCCAGTGTGTAATTACCCTTTCTGTAAAGAAATTCTTCCTAATGCCCAACCTAAACATCCCATGCCCCAGCTTAAAACTATGTCCTCTTCTGTCACTAGCTGCCTGAGAGAACACATGGACCCCCAGTAGGCAATGACCTCCTTTCAGGTATTTGTAGAGTGATAAGGTCACCCTCAAGCCTCTTTTCCTCCAGGCCAATCATGCCCAGCTCCCTCAGCCACTCCTCACAGGACTAGTGCTTCAGACCCTTCACATGTTTCATTACCCTTCTCTGGACTTGCTCAAGCACCTCAATGTCATTTCTAAGTAAGGGGCCCAGAACTGGACACAGTACTTGAGGTGTGGCCCCACCAGTGCTGATTACAGTGGGACAATCACTTCCCTGGTCCTGCTGGCTGCACTATGGTCCTTCTAGGCCACCTGGGCACACTGCTGGCTGATGTTCAGCAGCTGTCGACCAGCACCTCCAGGTCCTTTCCAGCCACTTCTCCCAGCCTGTAGTGCTGCATGGGATTGTTGTGACCCAAGCGCAGGACTCGGCACCTGGCCTCATACAACTGGCCTCAGTACATTGATCCAGCCTGTCCTGATCCCTCTGGAAAGCCTTCCTGCTCTCCAGCAGATCAACACTCCTGCACAATCTTGTGTCATCCACCAGTTTATTAAGGGTAGACTCAATCCCCTCATCCAGATAATATGAATTTATTAATAATTTATTAACTAATTATAATGTATT
>WEIV01004741.1:6864-68939 GCA_013390005.1 Calyptomena viridis | reverse complement strand
TTGCGCTTAACTATTGAATACCTTCTCATGATACTGGAGTGAATGATCAGTATGTGTGATACAGCATATGGATGCTGGTATTTCAGCATGTTATCTACTTACATGCATACACTATTTTGTATATAAGAATTTGTATACACTGATGTATATCTTATGAATTGCATAATTAAAAGTTTATAACACTTTCTATTTCCATTTTGTATGATTTTTCAAAATTGAGCTTACATATTTGCAAAACACGAGCAATCACTTTGCACAAAGTGTTGCACCTCTCTTGGCTGTTGCATCCCTCCCTCCATCAACACCACCATGGAACACCAACAGCCCTGTCTTGGGATCACATCTTTCCATATTATTTTTTTAAGTGGTCTCAAGAGGCTCCTTGAGCCTGTCTCCAGACACATCCTGTTTAACTGGTGGTGTCCTGCTCACTGAATTGTTGCTTCAGGAAGCACATTCCTGTTCTTGCCCAGGGGAAAGAGCATTGGGATGCACGGCCCTCCTGTGGTCCTCAGGGACAGCATCATCTGGAATACTGTGTCAAGTTCTGTGCTCCTCAATATAGGAGAGGCATGGAACCCCTGGAGCAGGTCCAGCAGAGGACAACAAAGATGATTAAGGGCTGGAGCCCTTAATGGGGAAAGGCTGAGAGAGCAGAGCCTGTTCAGCCTTGACAAGAGACGACCTCATCAATACATGAGTATCTAAAAGGGGAAGGGGGTGCCAAGCAATACGACAAGAAACTGACGCACAGGAAGTTCCACCTGAGTATGAGGAAGAACTGTGCAGGTGATCGAGCACTGAACAGATTGCCTGGAGAGGTTGTGGAGTCTCCTTCACTGGAAGTATTCCAGAACTATGTGGACACAATCCCGTGCAGTGTGCTCTAGCATGGCCCTGCTTGAGCAAGGAGGTTGGAACAGATAACCCTCTCTACTCCCTTCCAGCCTGGCGGATTCCGTGCTCGGGGAAAGTTGCCGCGCTGGGGTCACACGTACCCGCGGCGCTGCTGTGCACTTGGCCATTTACGAAACCAGGACTTGCCCAGTCCGTTTCTACGCGGGTTTTTCGCCGCCTTACGCAGCCGCTCGCTNCGGGCCGGGCACCCCCGCGGCAGCGCTCGGCCCGCCGGGCACCGCGCCATCCGGAGGCCGTCGGGCTCCGAAATTCTCCGCGTTCGGCGGCAAAAGGGAGGGCTGCGGGGCCACTGCATCCTTCCCTTTTCTGCTAAAAGAGGGACATCTGGGTCCGACCTGGAAAAGGGGTTAGTGCTCTCTTTCCGCCGCAGAAGCGGCTGACGGCAAGTTTTGTTGCTACTCCAAACCTGCCAGGTTTTTTTCCCCCTCAACATTAAATGTCAGTTCTTTTGAGTTAAAACTTGTTAAACTGTGTTCTCGGTGAGGAGGTTCTAGTGCCGGCTGATCGCCCAGAGGGATGGAAAAATGATTGACATACGGTTTGGTGTAGCACGTCGAGCACGCCAGGTGTCACATACCCAAACCAGAAACTGGAAAAGGTGAAGGAGTTCTGGGAAGTCAGTGTGTCACACTGAGCGTGGGAGCTTCTACATACCAACACCAGAAAACTTGGAGCAATGCTGAAGTGGAATGCTGGGAAGCCGCCGTGTCAAAACACGCTGCAGGCTGTCGTAGATGTGCTGGAACACGCTTTCTTAGCCATCCCTGGTCAAGAGTGAACATCGGCTTAACAGATCTTGAACCTTGCTTTTGATCATAGATATGTTGTGTACAAGTAAACACTTTGGTGAGTGAGTGGGAACCAGAGTGTGCTGGTCCGGTTTCACTGCTGGAAAGTCTGGAAGTTAGTTTTCAACAACTAGAAGAGCAAGTGCAGAAAAAGTTGATGAAAACTTGCACAAAATTTGGCTTGTCTTCAAACTGAAAGAGGGATAAAGTTAGCTATTAGGAAGAAATTATTTTATATGAGGGTGGTGAGGCAGTGAAAGAAGTTACGCAGAGAAATTGTGGGTGCCCCATCCCTGGAAGTGCTAAAGGCCAGGTTGGATGGTGCTCTGAGCAACCTGGTCTAGTGAAAGGTGTCCCTGCTCATGGCAGGGTGTTGGAAGAGACCTTAAAGATCATCCCTGAGCTAAAGCAGCTTTCCCCATGTTTTCTTGTAATGGTGGTTCTTGTGTTCTGGTAATAGTGTCCATGGTGAAGTAATATTTTAATAATCAGAGCACAATCTGATCCTCTTGCTAAGTGCCTAACTGGAAATTTTAGGTAGGTGGTGACCAGAAACTAGTTAACAATCATTAATGAGCATGAGAGGTGTATATACTTAAAATGTCACTCAACACAGTACAGTATGACAGGAGTATTAGGAGTACAAGGAGGAGTACAAGGTGCAGTATTTCTGCATACTAACTGTTCAAGCCTAATTAACTAGTGTTTGGGTTTGGTTTTTTTTCCCCCCTCTCCTTCCGTTCTCATTTCAGAAAGGATCCTCACCAGTTGCTCCAGTTCACATTGTCAATGAAGACTCAGCTGACAAGACTAATTTGGGCTTTATTCATGCATTTGTGGCTGCCATATCAGTCATCATTGTATCAGAACTGGGGGATAAGACCTTCTTCATTGCAGCCATCATGGCAATGCGGTACAACCGTCTGACTGTACTGGCTGGTGCGATGCTCGCCTTGGGACTGATGACGTGTTTGTCAGGTTAGCACTGTTTTCTTTTTTGTTGTATCTCTTAAAATGTTTTGTCTCTCAAAACATCTTAATTGAAATTGGAATGCAGGTAGCACATACATGTAATTTTCTGTTTTGAGGAGGACATGAATTTTTTCCTGGGGATCACGACTTGGATTGAATATAGGCTCTTGCCTCTAATGAGGTCTCTGCACTCCCTGGGCCTCAGTATGAGTTCAAGAATGAGGAATGGGATTGAGAGCCTAAGCAATTCCTTTGATTTTGGGGCCACTGGTTTCTTTTTTGTTTTTAGCTCCTATTAAATTAGTGTGCCTAAAGGGAATGTGGGAGTGGCTTCTGTTTTTCTTCCTAAGGCGAAAGATTGTTTATATGATGACAGATTTCCCTCATTTGACTTGTATTCCTGTACGTGTAGCTGTTTGGATTTGTGCTTGGAGCTGCGGAAGTGGAAGATAGAGGGGTGAGGGGCGGGAAGTGAGATATCGGGTGGCACTTGAACCTGTAGCTGTGGGTGCTTACGTAGCTGTGACTGTAAAACGGAGCAGCATTCAGGTATGTCAGATGCAGCATACAGTTTGTCTGTGTGCTCATTTCTAACTGTGTCCATTTCAGAAATATTTGAAGTAGTGTTTGTTGGTTTTTACACACTGGAAACAGCCGATTCACTGGCTTCAGGCTGCTTGGCAAGTGTTTCTGTGGATGGTTTGTGGGTGTGTTGCTATTGCTGTGTACACTGCTGCAATTACTGCCATCTTTCTTAGAGCAATTTCCATTTGCGTTGTGTGTAATTTCTCCTGCCTGTTGTGGCTCTCTTTTTCTCTACTAAGTCTTTCTTCAAATCTTTCTTGATGCTTTTTCATAAAAGCTTTCCTTTCTCGTTCTATTCTCCAGTTTAGAGGTTCCCAACTATTTCTTCCTTTTCAAAAAGGAGCCTGTTTTGTTGTTGCCTTCTCCCTCCTCTGCCCCTCTTCCTTCTCCCCTTTCTCCACTGCTCTTTTTTTTATACAAGCTGAGTTTGGGATTTCATGAAGATATGCTCACTTAAACTCACTAGCTCCAAGTAATCACCATTTGGGGTGTTTTTACAAGCTGTGCTTGACAAACTAAGGTGGCTTTATTGTTCTGATTATTTAATTATGTTTGTGCTTATGTATGTAAGCAATGCTAAAAAAAAATAGAGCTTTTTGTATAGTTTCTTGCATTGCTTTACTGTAGTATTTTCAGTTTTTTAAAAAGTTTAGTTTAACTCCTTCTGCTTTTTAGCTGTGCAACTAATACTGTTGCTGTTCATGTATGTATGTGTTGTGCTTCCTAGTAATAAGCCTGATTAATTTTGGTCTTAAATTCTTACTTTCCATAGTGGCAGTGCAGATTAATTTCCAGATTATGTAGTAACTTGTGAGTATATTTTTTAACTAAGATAATGTGTGCAAAAAAGCACACATGGTAATATGCTTCCATTTAGCTAATTGCATGTGGAGTAAAGCAACAGAAACAGTTGTGACTGCATGGTCCAAGCAACCCTGAATGTTAGCTGGAGAGTTTTAATTTCTTCTCATTTATACAGTTCCTTTTTGTCAAAAAAATGCTAAGGGATCTTACTTTATGAATAATTACTTTGTCCTGGATACATGTTTCTTGTGTTTAAGAACTAGTTTTGTCAGTTTGATCACCTTCAATACCTGTAAGAGATGTGCCATGGAGGTCACTTTTTGGTCTGTGAGTGCAATCAGTGTCTTTGAAATAAAAAAAGATCACAGTTGGTCACACTTGCATGTCTGTGGGGAATGTGGGAGACAGGGAAATAGTAATGTCAAGGTATTTGCACTTGGCAAAGGAAGACAGGCATGAATTCACCCAGATGGGTGATTTGTAGATTTGCCTGGTAGATCTAACCTGTAGAAAATCTTAATTCTAACTTTACTTGTTAAGAGATGCTGTCCCACATGTAAATGGAATTAACTGGTATACACTGTGGCTAAACTAACGTAATTAGATGGTAGTTCCATGGCATGCTTGTAGAAAGGCAGTACTTGCATAGACCTTGATGGAAAAGATAATGTTGTTTGGACTGGCTCTTGGGAATAGCAGCACCTCAACTTTGGCTGGTGTGCATTGTCTGTGTGTTAGTGGACTTCAGTCTCTGGCATGACCAGTAATGGTTGTAGTTTCTAAAAAACCCTAACAGAAGATACAATATTTATCAGTGGATATTTGGATCGCAAATTTTGCTAGAAAGCATTTCTTAGATGTGGGAAAAACAATTATGATCCTCATACTTTTTCTTTTATAATGATGCATTTGTTTTCTCTTCAGTTTTGTTTGGCTATGCCACCACAGTTATCCCTCGTGTGTACACATACTATGTGTCAACCGCACTGTTCGCGATCTTCGGCGTCCGAATGCTTCGGGAAGGCTTGAAAATGAGTCCAGATGAGGGTCAGGAAGAGCTGGAGGAAGTTCAAGCAGAAATTAAAAAAAAAGATGAAGAAGTAAGTCATAAACTTTCTGTAAATTATAGCTGGTGGAATAGTTACAGCCATAAAGCTGCAGGACAGCACTGTCATGTTTGGGGTGTTCAAGTGTCTTGATAATCTGACACAGGAAACCTGTGTTAAATGGGACAGAGGTGGCCCCTGGAGGCTCTTTCAGCAAGTTATTCTAGTTCTGTGGCAAGCCTGGCTTCTTAAGAGAGAACGGACTTTATTCATAGAGTGGGTGCTTTTTGGGGTATTTTTAATGCATTACTAGGCAGAGGGGACATCAACAGTTTGCTCTTGTCTACTTGTGTTTCTTTTTATGGTCGGGCACTTTATTTGCAAGCAGTACAAGATGGACAATGACCAGAGGTCAGAGCTGATTACAACTATATATATGTGTGTGTATATTTACAATCACGTATATATGTAAATATACATAGCTTTTTTTAATGGTGACTTTATACAAATAATATATTGATAATGCAGCAGTCAGTGGCCAATAACACTCTAGAAACTAAATGTTTAGTTTTACTATTAAGTGTTTCACTTGAGCAGTTTAGATGATGTTTCTAATCTTACAGTTATTTCTTTGTTTTTTTTCCCTTATCCTCCACAGCTTCAGAGGACTAAACTGTTAAATGGGCCAGGAGACGTGGAATCAGGGCCAGGCACCACCACACCTCAGAAGAAATGGCTACATTTTATTTCTCCAATCTTTGTTCAAGCTTTTACTTTAACATTTCTAGCAGAATGGGGTGATCGTTCCCAATTAACAACCATAGTCTTGGCTGCCAGAGAGGTGAGTGTTTGCAGAAGGCCTGCTGTTCTTTAGCCCTCTGGGTTGCCCATAGAGAGGTGAGAAAGACAAATACTCTTGGAGGGAGTACCAGATTTGCACTTGCTGGCTTGGTGTGCTTTTCTTAGTGTTACAGTTGGGCCAACACCTGAAAACAAATGCATTGAAGCTCTGTGTAGCATTAAAACTATTGTTACAACAGGTGTTTCTGGAAATAGTTGCTTTATGTTGTGCTGAAATCAGTTGGGTTTTGTTAGAGTGTTGAGAGATGTTGGAAAACAGATACTTCTTTCTTCTGTGGTCATACAGTTTTAACTCAGTAACTAAAAAGATATTTTCATTCCATCAAACTTTCCTGCTAGAAAGATACCTCTTGTTAATAATCTGAATTAATCTGGTACAGTGTATAGAAAGAAAGTCCTACAGTCAGCCTTTCAATAAACCTAAGTAGCTTGCCTGTGCAACTACATGCATTGAGATAATTTACATTTTTTTCCCTAGGACTTATTCTTCCTTCAGGTGCACTTTCAGACATTCCCTGGGGATAAATTAGGGCTATGTAATGAAGGAGGCTGTAAACAGTAGGAACCTCTTGTCTCAGTTACAATGTAGGGAAGGTGTTTAGAGCTAACAGCAGGAGAGGATGATCTCATTGTTCAGGCAGTTACATGCTGTCTTGGAAAAAAGGAACCACTATAGCCTCTGCCCAGTTTGTTAGGCAAGTTGCTAAAACCCATCTTTTCACAAGGGGTTGTTGACTTCTGGTTTGCATTTTCTGAGTGACAAATTAGGAAGTGTCCCCTTAGGAAGAGTCTGTCAGACTCTTTGGTCTGGTTTGTGAAGTGTTTAAAGGCTGTGGACTGTTGTATCTGTAGAATATGAAGTGTTCATAAGACTGCTACCAAAACAAATACTACAAAAAATGAATTGATTTCTTGATAGTGGCTTTCAAAATCAGTGAATGATTATTATCTGCTTTGTCTGTGGGAATATTTTATAGCCATTTTTTTCATAATATGTTTGGATAAATCCTTGTCTGTGAAATACTAAGACGCATTACAGAAATGCTTATGAGGAAAGAAATTACCTATGTGGAGATTTGAGCAGTGTGTAAGTCAGCTGTGCCCATACATTCTTTAGTGAAAAGAAAACAAAATACCCTGTGACTGTTAATTGAGTAGTGTTCATCCTGTCACAGCAAACAATCAGAGTGCATTTAGAAGGGGGGGAGAACAATAATTAGGCTCACTTAACTCATTCCCTTGGTGTATGCACTAAGTCTGCTTTCATGAGTGTAATCCTGACAACAGTTCCCGAGAACTAGATTTTACACCTTAATAGCTTACTGTATAAAAACTGTTCATTTGCTTAAGGAGACTGAAAAGAAAACTCTGTTTTGTCCTACTAGAATGGCTTTGCCTCAGCTGCTGTGTCAGAGTCCTTCTGCTCCTGGAGACACTGTGCTGAAGGAAGCCATCATAACTTACTGCCTTCTAGGGAGTGGAATGGGGAGTGAAATTCACTTTCTGCCAGTGAGGGCTGTATAGGTAATTGCTGACTGCAGGGAAACGGGGGTTTCCAGGAACTGAGTCCTGATCCTGGAGGAAAGCTGCTGGCACAGCTCTGCTTCTGACCTGCACTTCTTTTTGGTTTCCTGCTTGTCTGCTTGGTGCTTGCCACCTCCTCTTACTGGCCTGTGGTTTTGGGTTTTGAGGCAGTCAGTCAGGGTTGTCTTTTCTTCAAACCATGTAATGTCTTAGATAGTTTTGCTGTTTGCCTGTTTGAGATTCCATGCATTCCTCAGGTTATGACAGCAATTTTTTTTTTCTTCTTGGAGCTAAAAGTGTCACTTAGAGATGAGCAGGAGACTCAGCTCACTTTCCCTCGTTTGCCTTTGTATAGCAGGAAGTCATACTCCTACCTTGCCTTCATTGCCGGTCATTAAAAGATTGTTTTCTGTTTCTAATGCTCAGGTCTTCTGTTTGAGGTGTCCTTAACTGTGTAATTTCTAAGGAGATCTGAGAAACCTCTTTATGTAGTACAGTTGTTCACATATTGAGTAGCTGATTGTTATGCAGTGATGTGAAAAACTGGTGTTGACAGTAAACTTTGAAAATAGTTTATCCTCTAGACTTAAGATCTTTCATGCTTCCCTCTTTGGAGGGCGGAGTGGGGCAGAGTGTAGAGCACAAGTATATGAAGCTGGGCAAAGGACTTGTAAAATTTTAGCTGCTGAAAGGTCTAATTTGCATTTCAAGGATTTATTTTTCTCTTTTTTTATGTTTAAGTTGGTGTTCTTCCAGCCGATGCATACTGTGTTTCTCAATAGCTGCCAATTTCCCTTTAGAGGTTGCTTAATTGTTTTAACTACAGCAGAGTGATTTTTGGATCTATATTTAATGACTTGAAGATGCTGCTTTGATGAAACATGCCATACACTCCTACCTTAGTCAGGTTTAGATTTAAGTCTGGCTCACTAGCTGTTAGTGGTCTTTAAGGCAGTGCTGGATAGCAAAGCAGAGCAATCACTAGAGTGTTCTCTATGCTTGGCAGTCAGCAACCAGGGAATCCAGGTTCAGGATCCTGGCAGGAGGTTGTTGTAGGACTAGTGGGTTTTCAAGAGTGCTGATTTACCCCTCGGTGTTTTTTTCCCCCCTCAGGACCCCTATGGTGTGGCAGTGGGAGGAACAGTGGGACATTGCTTATGCACTGGTTTAGCAGTTATTGGAGGAAGAATGATAGCACAAAAAATTTCTGTTAGGACTGGTAAGTGAAAACTCACTCCAACCAAAGAAATGTGTTAATGCTGATAATGTTTGTGGTGTGAGTAAGTACATGCTTGGCAACAGAATTTCTCAAAACTTTTGGAAAACCCATACAAACTGGTTTGGGTTTGGGTTTTTTTTTGAGTCTGTCTTCCATCTCACCTTGTTTTGCTTCACTATTAGGTAGCTTGTAGGAGACCAGAGGAACAAAATACTTTATTTTAAATAGTTGGTATTTATTGTTTGACAGTGAATAGTAGAAATTTTGTTGCAATTCTGAGTCCAGACCTTCTGGTGAGCAAGAGAAATGCATGCTTAAAAGTTATACAAGCCTTAAAAGCTATTCTGTGTGTGGCATAAATATTTTTTTTATCATACTGATTAACTGCAACAGGCAGGACCAGTAAGGCTACATTGGGTTGTTTGTTTTTCCTTAGCTGAGGTTGCAGATTGCTTCCACTGTCAGTGTTCTGAATGTGGTGAGATGTCTTGCTCCCAGGAATTATTCTGTGAATGAGCACTTATAGGAAGTAGCTTCAGAGTAATTGTTCTGTAGTTGCAGAGGTGGTAAAAAACCAACTTCACTGCTAAAAGTGAAATGTTCGTTCTGTTGTGTTTGTTTGCCAAGGAAATTGGTGACAAAATGCTAATCTAATGATGGTTTAATATGCTCCAAGCACAACGTGGATCTTTAGCTGCAGGAATAGCTTTAGGTTAAACCAAAGATCTTTTTAGCCTGTTAGTTTGTTAATAGGAGCACATGGTGGTGCTTTCTCAGAAAACTGTTCCAGCCTCTAGCAGACTGTGGCCATTGGAAGCATTTTAATGTTTTTGATACTGTTTCTTTCAATATAGTTATCTAAACTGTGGAAAGTATGCTAATGATATGTCTCTCTTAACTGATGGCTTGCTATGGCATGAGAATATTGTATCTTGCTTTCTGCCATACAGCCAAATACTCAACATCAAGTGTCAACCTCAGTTTTATCCTAGCTCAAGTAATAAAAGTAAAACAAAGCTTCCTTCTAAGGGCCACAATATGTTCTTGGAGATGCAGTTAGACAGTGAGTTGGCATGTGGGCATCCTGACACTGAGCTAGAAACAGCATCCACTGTTTGCAGCATAAATTTTAAAATAAGGTTATTTGGAAATCAGACATTTTAAAAAAAAATCTGTAATGTGTCATGGAAGATAATTACCTTTTGGTATCTAATTTTTTCTTTGCTTGTGTTTTCTTTTCAGTGACAATCATAGGAGGCATCGTCTTCTTAGCATTTGCATTTTCTGCACTATTTATAAGTCCAGACTCTGGTTTTTAGATTTTTTCATTGCTGTGAAAGAATAAGGATGAGAAGCATCAAGCAGCTATCCTTGTGCATTTTTGTATATAATGTACAGAATTCTAGTTAAACAAGAGCTGAAGATGAGACACTGAATTTTTTATAGCGGATGATTCATGGGACTGACGCATTTCTGGACAGCTTCTGCAGTGGAGATCTGCTTATTGCCTGGTTTGTTTACGCTGTGGTGCCTGCTCCCACGGTGGGATTTGAGTGGTTTTCTCACTTGCTGGACCTGGCTCAGCTGAGTTTGAGGATCTACTCTCTTAAGTATTGGGAATTCCTCTTTTGTTCCTCTGTTACACACTACCTTTCCTGTTTCTTCCAAAAGCTGATTCTTAAGACCTCTTGAAGCAGACTGTGTCTTGTTCCATGTTGCTCAACAGAAGGTGTTAAGGAGAAAACCGCAGGCTCCCACCTCCAAAGATGCTGGTTCCGTGGTGTGCCTGAGATGGGATAATCTAAGCAACAAGAAAACTGGGAGCATTTCCTATACATGCAGTGGCTGAGCCAATCAACATGGAATTTTATAAGCTTAATTTAGAGGGAAAACTTCTTAATCAGGGATTTTTATCAGGAAGTTGATGTGTGGTGATTAACAACCTACTGTGTTCCATATGCAATCTGGCTGGGGCTAGTATTATTTGACTTCTTTAAATTTTGAAATATTAGGGTATATGGAAAGTCATAAAGTGGTCCAACTTAACCATGTTCCATTCCCAGGACTGAACAGTAATGGAATTCTTAGGTCTAGATGTGTGCCTCTTTTTTTCTTTTTAGGAATAGAAATGTAATCTGGAAGAGTATTAATAAAACCTAGTGTCTCCATTTGTGTTATTTGCAGTATTGTTTTTGATGGCTCCCATAATTCTTGCCATAAAGGTTTACCTGGTGATGATGTGCTTGAGGTGAGGAAAGTTTACTAAATCTATCTTGGATACTGATAAATGCCTGTGTTATAAAGACTTTGAAAATGTTGAGCACTGAAGATAGTGGTTTGCAGATATACATGCTTTTCTCTGCTCTTCAGTGCTGAGTAGGATTCTGAGCCTAAAGGCTTATATAAGTCACTAAGATGTACTCTGTAGTGGTCTTGTGAAACAGAAGACATGGTTTCTAGTGTTACCTTTTGTTGAAGGTGAAGTACTATGGAGCATTACAGATTTGACCATGCCATTTGTAGATGACAAACAGAGCAGCCCCTAATCCTTCTCTTACGTTTCTCTACCCAGAAAACCCTTTAATGCCACATTTCTCTAAAACTACAGCAGTGCAATGCTGGGCATGCACAGTGGTGTGAAAACAGGCTGCCATTCTAGTCCCTGGGTCCAAATGTTCATGCCTTGGCCCGAAGGAACTGCATTGGTATGGTGGTGGGATTTTTTGTGTACTTTGGGGTTTTTTTTCTTTTAAACCAAACATTGTAGCCAAAACCTGTAGCCTCTTCTTTCCCACAACCTGAAAACTCACATGGTCTGTCCATGGTGAATTTCTTCTGTGTGGAGTGCATTTGTAGCAGAAGTCAGGAACAGAAAAGCCTAAACTTTTGACTGTTCATGGGACAACTGCTTGTTCTATCAATCAGAAGTGGTGCTGCTGGTCATTCATACAAGTGTGTCTCAGGTAGAGTTAACTGTTGTGTCACTGTTCATCCTGAAAATTCTTTCTCAAAATCCAAAAAGCCAAACCAGTTGGCCACAGTCTAATTGTAGAAGCTTCCCAAACTTTATATGCACTTAATGCTATTTTGATATAAAAACAGGATCATCAGAAAAGTGAAACTCTTTAACATGTGGGTTGTAGAGGCAAGTGTGAAGTTGCAGAACAAATCTCTGCAACTGTATTTTACTCTCTGCACTTATATTTTGCTATTACAAACTTACACAGGGGCCAAGTACTGCTTTTGCCCAGTCACAGCGATGTATTTGGCTTCTCTAAAGGTATCTAGGCAGGTAACAGTTAGCTTTAATAGTAATCTTAGCTTTGGGGTTTTTTAAAAAGTACAAACATTGACTTATCATTGGAAATCTAGTATAATATTAGATAGCTCATGAAATTTTAGTAAAATCTTTGAAAGGTGCTTTAGTATTTGCCTGTTGGAATTTTTCACAATTTAAAGAATCTAGTCTGGAGGTAATGGAAGCCTGTTGAAGGTGATGGAAGGATTTGCTGACATGTTCTTAGTAGTAGTGCTGTCTGCTGTGCAGTTTCCAGCACAGACAGTGGCCTTGCCCCCCTCCATGGTGTCTCAAAGCACTTGCACCTCAGTCATGTCTTGCCTGTTGGCTGGTTTGGGGGGCTGGGATTTTAGCAGCTTCCATCTTCCAAAGACTTCATGTCTTTGTAGCACATTGCCATCAGAGACACGTGGTGATGGTGTCTGTCGGAATACCTGGATACTTGAGATACAGGCAATGTCTTAAGGGGTGTTGTGTGTACATTTATATATGTATACTTATATATATGTGAAAGGGAAAAGACTCAGGTCAGCTGGAGGAGCTGTTTGCAGGACTAGGAATTCCAAGATCTCGAGGTTCAAAACAACAAAGTGGGCTGTACTGGTGGGGCAATGTGTCCAGATGGCTTTTTTCTCACTAAGAGGTGGTTAGACATTGGAACAGGCTGCCCTGCAAAGCAGTCGAATCCCTGGAAGTGGGGGAAAAAAACCCAAACATGGATGTGGTTTAGTGGTGAACATGACAGTGCTGGGTTAAATGTTTGGACTCAGTCATCTTATGGGTCTTTTCCAACTTTAATGATACTGATTAAATGTAAATACTTCCAAGATGCTGGTACTTTGAGGAAGGAGCTAGTTGGTATATGAGACAGCAAAGGCCTGGCTTTTTGGGAAGAAAATAGTAAAAAAGTTTAAATAATAGTGCTCTTTCACTTGTAAAGGGAGGTAAGTTTGGGAGTTGCCTTGAATTTTAGAGTATGACAGAAACAAGGTAACCAGCTGAAGTTTTGAATGCCACAGTTGTATACAATTTCTTGTTCTTTTGTAGCTGGAGAAATGTGAAATACAGTGAGAGGTCAAGTGTTGAAGGAAGAGTCTGCAAACCATTGTATCTGCAACCTGGGCAGCTGCCCACCCCAGGTTTCCCATTCATCCTGCAGCTCTCCTTACTGGGGTGAGATGCAGCCTATTTCAGTTGCTGCCAGAGAATCCTCTAAAGCAGGAATGTACATCTATGACTGGATGTTGCACACAGTAGAGGTTTGCAAGTGCACACTGCCTGCAACTCCTCATTTCTAGGCAGCAGAAACAAAATGGAGATGGTCAGTTCTACAGGGATGGAAAACACCTCACATCCACTGAGATGTTTAAAATTAGAAAAGCATGTACTTATTTTCAAAGGTGCCTATTCCCAATCCTTAGGTAAAACCTGTCTCACTGCTCTGTATATGGCAAAGTGCAATTAGTAAAGGTTAAGGTAAACTACTCTTTGATCCTGCAAGGACAAAGCACAGGCCCAGGTCACAAGCAAACCTGCTCTTCCAGGGAAATACCACCAGGGGTTTGTGTGTGCCCGGCTGGTGCTCACTGTTCTGAGATCTGTGAGTCAGACACCAAGTTGCAAATGTGAAGTGAGAGAGGGGCTGCTGCCCTACAGGCTGTCCCTCACCTCAGCTGCCCCTCCAGCTCAGACTGGCAGTGCAGCAGCTGGAATGCTGTGACAGGATTCATGTGAGTGGTTTTACCTACTTGAAGAAAGAGGTTGGTAGTTTACTTTATTTACATGTTTGTCCTAGGTAGCTTATATTTAAAAAAAAAAAAATCGTTATCTCAAATTAAGATTATTAGACTGTTTGTCATATTTAGGTTATCCTTACTTTCCAGAGGCATGGAACTAATGACACTTGCTGTACTGACATGGCATTTTTGCAGGGATGACCTCATATGGCCTCTGAAGATATCACCCTTGGCAAGTTACGGCTACAGGCTTCTCCTGACATAGACACGGGTTACGTTTAACCCGTAACATTTCCCACTGACATGTGGCAGGTATTACAGCCGTGCATTTCTTCAGGATTACTTAAATTTACTTCCCAAGTGAGAATAAAGTTGCGAAAGGGTCTGACCATGACAGAGACCAGGTGCTACAAAGAATGCTAGTAACTCTGTTAATAGTTGTTGCCCTCAAACAGTTGAAATCTTCTGGAATTTATATCACTAATGCCTGAGACTCAGAAGTACAACTAACCTTTGGATTGCTAATCTTTACAAGTACTTAACAGCTTCATTCTCATATAAACATGAGTTTTGTTTTCAGTGGCATTTTGCTGTCGTGCAAACTTGAACAGCATTGCCTCAGGTGTGGCAGCAGTTGTAATTACCACTCTTCTTTGTGATAAGTTCATGGAAAAATATATTGATACTTCCAAAGTTCAATTTAAAGAAAACTGATAATCTCTTGGCCTTGTTGCTGGTGGGTGTTGACAGTTCTCTACAGCTACAGCACTTATACAGTTGATTTTGTTTCACCCCAGGGGCACAGAAGCCCTACAGCATATAGAAGTAATGTACAACTTACACAAGATTTATTTAATTCCCAACAGCAAAAGATCAGTATCTTCATCTGGACATCCACTGTGATATGGAAAAAAAAGTACTGCACACTGTAAAAATGGCTAAGTGTATTTATCATTTTCTCCAGGCATTCAGCTTCAATTATTTCTTTCCCTGTTCCTTGCCTTGAACACTTACTTGATTTGAAATTATTGATGTATAAATTTTGATCAGTGAAGGAGGGTTAGACCACCCTGATAGGTTACATGTCATCACATAGCCCTTCCAGGCAAGAGCCATATGCTCTCATCAAGCTGTGATTGCAGCTAAATGCAAGTCTCTGCTTCCTTGTTTGGTGGCACAACCAACTTTCAGGCCATCTCTACTCCTTTAAAAATACTATTCTTTGACACTTCACCAGAAATATCTAGGGATTTTTTTCCCACAACAGAAAGTGAGGGAGGGGCTATGCCCATCCAAACACTCTGCAGTGCTGCTCCATCCTTTGGCAACAACAGCGACTGTACACATGAAGCTACAAAAGCAGTTTTAAGTTGTGGATGTTCAAACAAGTGCTGCATGAGTAAAGTCCAAGGTAGTAATGTAAAGATACAAATCAGAGGTCTCTAGCCTTTAGAGTGGGGCATCAGTTTATAAAGAGATACAGAGAGAAGACAAGGAAAAAATACAGTATGCGTTTTTACTGAAATCTCACAAGTCATTTGTCTGGGTAGGGGAGAGAGGATAAAAGTGACATCAAGCAACTTCTCACAAGTCATTTCTGTGAGTGGGGGAGAGTGAGTGCCTTTGGTACAATCGTGGGAAGGGTAAGAGCGCTTCACTGTGAAACTTGGGTAAAACTGACAGCAAGCAACTGAGAAAAAAAACCTAGAACCTTAGAAGCTACAGAAAGCAAAATTTTAAATGAGTTACATTTATTCAGTTAAAAAATTGACAGTTAGTAATGGTCACATGAACACCAGGGAACTGTATCTACATTTCCTGACGTCAATATGAACGGCACTAGGGTTTTTCTGTTTGTTTTCTTTTACGTATACAAATCTAATGCCAGTTAAAAAAATACAAAACAAAACTGAAACCCAAGACACTGTGAAATCAACACTGCTTAAAAACTCAAAATTCAATCTGATATATTTGAAAATAAATATTTTTTTACCTTTCTTGTTAGAAAAAGACAACTCACCAACTGCTTTCAAAGCAGTTACGTCTTTAAGACCATTCCCAAAAGTGTTTCATAAATAATTACCCATTGATTGTCTATTAATGCAGCATCTTTCAGTCATAGCTGGGGTCTCTGTATTAGGCCATACAGTATTTTTTTCAGACACAGTGTTTTGTCCCCCCCCACTTTCTTTTTATTTAGGTACACTTTCTTTGAATATAGCATATCATGCTGGCAAAATTCATGCAGATGGCATAGCATGAAGTATCGCAGTGCTTAAAATCACCTGCTTTAAAAAGAGAAAAAAAAAAAGACAAGGAATGTAGTGTTAAACATCATGATAGTGAAGAAGCAACTATGCGGTCTCATGGACAACCAAGACAATTTCAAATGTTCTCTCAAAGTTGTCTCATCTACTATGATTTGTTTAAATATGTCTTTTTTTAATCCAAATTAATTTGATTCTCTTCAACTTCTTCCACCAGGGATAAGTAAAAAAATAAAAGGTTAATTATTAAAACTAGTCTCTTTTCCCTTTTAATCAAAATAACCATTTTCCAGCCCTCTGACTGTACACCTTATTTTAATAATTGTTTGAAATAGAGAAGCTTATGAATCTGACATGTTTGACATCTCCTGATGCCATGACATTTAAAACACTCATAACGATACTTGGGTTAAATCTCTGAAAATATAAATGGTTCTTGAATTGACTTTAACATCTGAAAAAGGCCACATCTTTAAAACCTTCAGAACATTTTCACACAAATTATAATCCCAAGGGACACTTAGAATTATTGAGCAGGCAAATGAGCCTCCAGATGATTCTTTCTCATAAGCAACTGTGCAACTTAAAAAGCCTCCTTCCAAGGAAACTATCACCCTTCCCCTGGCCATATAAAACACAAAGGCAACCTGTTTTAGAAGCCTTTTTAATCCTGCACTTTAAGCCTCAAAGGATCACCATATTAAGAAACATTTTCCAGAAATGTCTCTCTTGACAGTTCTATGTGTTATTCCTTGATGCCCCACACTTTTTAACAGTTTCACTGACTAAAGAAATAAACTGTTTTTCAAATATTCTTTTCAGTAAAGTGCTTGTTATTAGTAAAAAAAAAAAACCAAAAAAAAAAAAGAGAAAGTGCAATATTTGAGTCTTAAGAGAATTTCTTTTTCCTGTGAAAAACTGCCTGATATATCTTTATTCATTTTTACATAAAGCTGAAATGAAACCTATTTCTTGTAAGGATAATGGGTTACCAATTTTGGTGTTTGGCAGTAGGCAAGATGCCCACAGAAGGTGGTGACACACTGGAACCATAGTGCAGAAGGTAAACCTTCTAGATGAAGAGGAAGGCATATGGAGAGCTCCTACTAGAATCCTTTCATATTTATATACAAATATAATATATATTAAATATAATATAAAAATAGCTATATTCTTTTTCCTCTGAAGTTATCCTAAGCACTTTTCTTCAAATCCTCACCCAATGCAGGCAAACAATGTCTGTCTCCTAAACTCCATGCAAATATGCCATCCTTTTCACTCCATTATGTACCACCAGCCCAGTTCTTCATAAATACAATCCTCCTCTTAACAGACTCCTTCTGTCAGAGACGTTCTGAAACATTTCTGCTCCAGAACCTGCAGCATCACAGCATTCATTACCGTGCTATTTATCAGGATGTTGAAAGTTAAGTCTACGACTGTAGTAAATGAGATGGGCAGTAGCAAAAGGCTGATTAAGAAAGAGGCAATAGCCTGGTCCTCTTCTTACTAAAGGGCAGTTCAGCAATTGATTCAGCAATGGGGGAAGCTGCAGACCTGTTAAATATACGCTTTTTAGTCACTATCTGTGAAACAAAGAATTTGCATACTTGCACACAATCTGGACCAAGTTTTAAACACTTGCTTTTGTAAAATATTTGCCTGATTCCTGTCAGGAGTTTTTAAAATGTGTGCTATATTTTTCCAGTTTCTTCAAATTTCCCCTTCAATTTCTATCCTTTCTCTACTAGCTGGTAGTTCTCTAACTGAATGACCTCTCTCTGAGGTTACATAAAGTTTCTTGATCAAAGCATGTATTTCTATAGTTCACTTTAAGCAGCCACGCTATCCTATGATCTAATTTCTCTCTCCCCTAGGTTAACCTTTTTACCAACAGACCTGTAGCAGCACACCAGAGTATCTAGGAAGGGGAAAATGGGAAGAAAAGTTTAAAGGAAGCTTTATAAAAAGCTGCATCATTAACTGTCTGGCTGCTATCTCTAATTTCTGTAATTCTCAGTATAGTAGCTTAATACACCTATTTTATCACTGCTCAGTAGTTCTAACAGTACTATTAAAGCTCTCTCAAGTTTTCTTTTTTAGTGCTGTATTTTTATTGTAATTGGTTAAAAAAAATTGTATCTAATCTATTTTCCATTAGGCAAAGAACTGATAGCACAGGCCTCTAGTCAACGCAGCTTCATACAGAAACAGGTGGAATGGAGTGGTAGGGATAGCAGATCAAGGCAGGATCTCTTTACACAGAACTTTACAGAAACAGGTCTCAGACAATTTGGCAATCGAATGCCAGAAATCCCTTTAAAGAAGGGGAACTGTTCCTTGCTAAGTTTGGTATTGGCATCTGTTCCTTGCTCCAGGTTGCAATAGGCTTCTTGGAGCAGAGAGCAATCTGATTCTCTTTGGTACTGTGCTTCTCACACTTGTTCTCACCTTGTTCATTATTTGGCTTTTTGGTGCCAAATGTTTGCTCTATGACTGGGCAATAACAAAGATCTAATGCTGGGACACGTGCAGAGGCAAAGTGTAGCCCCAAAACATAACCAATGGCATCAAAGGCTTGGCTAAACTGGTGTAACCTCCTGCGGGCTTGGTTCATCCAGTAATACAATCAGACTGTTCCACAGTACAAAACAGACCATCACTATTTGGTTACATTCATTCAACTCCTCTTCAGTATTCAAGATTAATCCAGCTTTCTCTCCCTAGTACTAATTTTAACTGCTTTTACAGTTTTTTGTTTTTAATTATCAGATCTATCAGCATTTATTCCTTTTCCTCTGAAGTTCTGGTTTCCACAAACTAGTACCATAAAAACCTGCCAACATTTACTTAAATAGCATGTCATATCTGTTGGAACTTTTTATTTTCTTTATAAAGTGAAATTGCCTTCTGAAGTCTTAGTTCAGTGATATCTCTTAAATTAATAGCGTGGTAGTGTTAAATGCAATCATGTTCTCCCCCAAAACACACTTCAAATNGGTGGTGGTGTTTATTTTTTAAGAGTATTACCTTAAATGTCTGAGATTTTTGTGACTCCTCTGTTTCTGGCTACTGTCTGAGGGGGAGTACCAGTCAAAAATATTCATGGTCTCAACTCAGACCATTGTTAAAATTAACACAATACAGAAATATCTATGAAGTAGATACACAAGTTTGGTTGACAATGTGCTAAGACTTCAAAATTGAAAATGGTTACAGATTCAAGACATTGTAGTTCAAGATGTTCAACATTATCACCTGAATTAAAATCAAGGCACTATGGGTTTTGTTGTTGTTGTTAAAATGACCCTGAATTAGTTCTGACTAATTTTTGAAGGAGAATAAAAAGATTCCAACATGTTTTAATAAGTTACAATTCTCACCACAGAGAAAGTGGTTAAAAAGTGCCCAAAAGGTTATTAAATGCAAATATATTTTTGTGCAAATTACTCCTATAACTGAAACATTCTTGAAAATTACTGTCATTTTTTTAAACCTTTTACATAAATATTTCCAACTATGAACTATATCAAAAGATAGCTTTGGGGAATAAAATTCCAAACCATCCGCAAGAAAGCAGTGCAAATTCCTATTTTTCAAATAAAACAATGAATTCGTTATGAAATTATGGATGATATTCATGAATCTGAATGTCCTGAACCCTGATGCATGATCACCAGTTCAAACAGCTTCATCAATAATTTAACTTCAAGAAGTCAACTAACCAACACACTATATATACCTCACCGAACAAACCTTGACATCACAGACAAAGCACAAACAAGAGACTTGTGCCCACATTAAGGGTGAAAATAATGATGCATCATGTTGTAAACAAAAGGGTAGAACAGAGGAAAACATTAGTCTGAGTATGGCGTGAGAATTTAGGGAAACATATTCAAACCTACAAATAACAGATTACATTTTCATGCATCATATAAAATATTTTGCTCTTTCTCCTTTTATGCAGACATATACACAATATTTTACAGCATCTGTACAACAGAGAACTGGATTTCACACAACATTTTCAAAATATTTACTGTCCCATATTCATCTGAAAAAAAATTAGATGGTTTTTGGACTATATTCCTGGCATTTTTTTCCTGCTGATTTAAACAATTGCTCCATGTCCATTTTAATACTTTAAAAATGTATAAGATTGATAAAAATACCAATATTTTCAGCATCACTCTCATTTCAGTCACATTTGGAGATTTCACCTGGACAAATTAAAACATGGCAGCAAATCCTTTAGAACGCAGAAACTGGGGCAACTCTCAAAGTTGGCCATGTCCCCATCATTATCGTGTGGCTTTTCTTAACAGATTCCAAAGTCAGAAGTAGATCTCAACACCGTGGTGTTAGAAAGCCTTTGAATTGCTACCTCAGTAGCTTCAGTGCAACTCTTTGGGGAGCAGCCCCTCCTGGCAGTTTGCTTCAAAAAGAGGCAGAGCTCCACACTACTGTGGCTGAACTTTGGAAGGATCAGTCATCTTGTCAGTTCTGTGTCGTGACAGTTGCTGCTGTTGAGACTGATGCTGCTGGTGGTGGGACTGAGTGAAAGTGCTTTGTTGTAGTGGGAAAGCAGCAGAGAGGATAAGCTGAGCTGACTGATTTCCATGAAGTAACCTGGATGTCTAAAACATGGAAACAGAAACAGATTATTTTTCCTGCTGCACTTAGAAACACAGGCCTAGTTGCTTTTTAACTTTTCATAAGGGTTCAATCAAAATAAGCTTTGGATTTGGTCAGTTAAGCTGAGCAAACAAGGCAAAGATTGGTTCATACTAATACATTTAATCAGAGCATCTGACCAATTAATAAAGCAGCTGTAACTGGTCTTTGTAATTTCTTGTGACAATGGGTAGGAACACACAAGAGCATAGCAGGGCTTAAGGAATCTATTTGGATAGATACAGGTAGCTGTCATTGCAGTCAAATGAAAAAACAGTGCATGTCTTAGCACAGATCACATTTATTCCCCACACACAAAATACACAGTCAAAAAAAAATGCCATGTTTGCAGACCCAAACATACCCTTTGAAGGAGATTTATTACTACTGAAAATGGTACCTAGTTTTAACATTGCTCTTCTCAGAACAAAAAAAAAAATTGTGGTTCCTGAAGAAAAGCAATGAAGGAAGGGTACGAATGCATTACAACATCTCAATCCTGAAACATTCTGCAGCACAAAGTAAACTACAAGAACCACCTGCAGAATCAGACTGTTAGAAGCCCCAGTGAGCAGAAGCAGAAAAGGCACTTTATGGAGCATTTGGCTTCACTTCAAATTCTAGCACTTTAATATTTTGTACTTAAGATACTAAACTCTTGCCTAGAATGAAATTCTAGGGTAGGAACAGACCTTTTGCAAATCTGTTTCACCAGAATTAAGTCAAAATTATACAAACTTTGGAATTTAGAGACAAATGCAGAAGATACCAGCCTACTAAACAGCACTATTGTTACAGTATTTATCTGAGTTGTCAGAGAGCACATTCAAAACTGCACTCTGGTATGATTCAGTTCAAGAGTCTCCCACTAAATAAATGAGTGCTGAAGTTCAAATCACTAGGCATTCTTCAGATCTCTTGTTAAGAGTCAGCTTGCAGCTGAAAAACATTTGCCTAATGCTCTAAGTGTAACTGAAATTGGTGTATTCCCAGGAAAGATTTTTTCAGCAAGTCAGTATTTTCTGTCAGTGATCTAGTGAAAGAAAATTTTACTTAGTCCTAATCTGGACTGTATCCATTCCTTGTGCATATAAATGTAGGTTAAGCCTCCAATTACTTACTGCATTTGTATATTTTCCACCTATGCCCAGTATCCCAAATATAGTGCAAATAGGAGACCACACCCAGTAAGGAATACTTAGAAAAAATAAGACTTTTAAATTATTTATACTCTTAAAGACGAAAAAAGAGAAAATAATTTCACCTTCCCAGAGTAGTTAAAAGAACACTAACAATGTGCACAAGCTACATTTACACAGACTCTACCTTCCTTTGGAGAAAGCAACATCAGATGCAAAATTAAGATTTTTGAACCCACGTCTTCTTGGAGGCACTTCCCCTCTAGCATTCTAGCCACCACTACACATCTCCTTCACCATCACCAGCTGCTAGATGGGCTATGTGTCAGCAGTTAATTGATATCAGCAAATGGCAGCAAATTTCCCCATCAATTCCTTCTACTTTTTGTTTTTTTTCCTTTTCTTTTTGAGATTTCCTATTTCTAGACTGCTTGTATTTTGCCTTCCTTCTCTTTTGATTCAATCTCTCTTCTTTCTCCACTAAAACAAGCTTCTTACCTACTCTCTTGCTTACAAAGTTACTTGCTGCTCAGCCTCCCATGTAGCCTAAACAGATGTTCATGCCTCACGTTACTGGGACATGTCTTGCTTTGAGCTGTGTGCTGCTTTCCAGACCATAATCTCTTATACCTTATTGCATTAATATGTGAATGAAAAGAAAATGCAAGCTGTTTTAAAGGGAAACATCTGTTTTTTCATCCCATGCTCAATTAAGAGCAGCAATTCAAAGGGGCAAAGACAGAACACAGGACAATGCATGGAGTGAAACCGCAGGAAAGACCATCTCTTCTTCGAGTAACAAGATTTCAGAGAATAGCTACAGAATAAACTTACCTCATTCATCAAGCTTGTTCACAGGTTACTATTTTAAGTGTTCTGTTTTCAGGTAAAGCACCCCTAGGATAACCTAGCAATGCTGAAAGTGTCAGGATTTGGAAACATTTGTAAAGAACTCTGTATTCATTACCTGCAGGAACTGCTGGGGGTGCTGGGTCAGCTGAGACTGAGCTGGTTGTTGAACTGTGGTGAGCTGCTGCTGATGGTCTTGCTGACTTTGCTGCTGCTGTTGTGCTATTGACAAAGTCTGTGTCTGCTGCTGTTGGGCAGCAAACGTGGGATAAGCTGTCACCACCTGTCCCATAAACATAGTACTTGGTACCATTACTGCTCCACATGCTACCGGGGCAGTGACAAGTTTTGTTACAAGTTGCTGACCTTGAGAAAATCTGTTAATAGAAAAAGACATTTGGAATCCCTTTAGGAAAAGAAAAAATATATGAAGCATCACATACACTCAAGAAAGGCAGATTTCTCAGTCATACTTTGCTATAACAAAATGGGAAAATGGGTTTTGAAAAGCCTGCAAATGTTATTTTGGACAAAATTTAGTTTCAGAGTTGTATCCATATAGCTAAAATATAAATCACATTATTTTTTAATGCTACTTTAGTTTCTTTTGTATATGATATAGCTAAACATACATACTATATAAGCATATCATTATAGCAAGTCATCTTGAATATTGATCTGGAAGATTTACCTGATTTGTCTGTCCTGTGTAAAAGTGGTTACAGCAGCAGCGTTCTGGTTGTTGTTCTGTGGTAAGCTAGATGGAACCTGGACCACATTTCCTGTTGTTGGCTGAGAAATCACCATAGTGTTATACAAAGGTGCTGAGACTGTGTTCTGTGACTGACTGGCAACAGAAGACTGTTGATTGTGTCCACTAAGTACATTTTGTTGATTATGCTGGAAAGAAATTTTGGGATACTAAGTTGAAAATAGCCAGGTACTACAGCTGTCCTCCTCACTGTCACTGGCCATACTTCGTGATTGCCAGTGTATTTTTCTATTCAAACTAATTCTTAATTTAAAGTATACAGGTACTGACAAAGGATTTGAAGGTAGGACTGGACCTTGAACACTCTCTTACATTAACCTCTTCACTTGGTTTTTTTCTTTTGCCCTGATTTTTTGGCTACTTGCATACTGTTTATTCACAGAATATGCTGAGTTGGAAGGAACCCACAAGGATCATCAAGTCCAGCTCCTGGCCTTGCACAGGACCATCAAGATGATCTTTTCACTCCTTTAGCATCTCTGTGTCTGTCCAAAACATGCACATCATGTCAAACAATTTCTTGCTTCAAAAATTTGGAACTAGCTTACTGTTGAGATGATAATACTGTCCACTACTAGTCTGCCTGTTCACTAATCTCAAAAAGAAAGTATACAATGTGGTAAGGGTACAGAGGAAGGTGACCACACAAATCAGATGTATAAGGAGTTTCCATAACAGTCAAACCCATTACAAATGTTCAGCATGAAGAACAGGCTTCTGTGGGGCTATCTCTGACAGAGGAAAATCATGTATGACTGAGAAGATGAAAAGTGATGAACTGCTCAATATGTTTCCCAGGATATGAGATGGGTGACACGTTTAAAAAAGCAAACAATCACATTTCATTGAAAGTAAAGCTGTAGAACTCACTACAAGATACTGCAATTTCAAAAGTTTACACGGAACTGAAAAAAAAAAATTAACAAACTCATAGAAGAAAAAGGCTATCACATTACAGATATCATACACCTATCACATCAGATGGAAAATGGTGAAAACTAGAATATACAACTGCAGAAGCAGCAGTATACACTCGTCCCATTCCTATGCTTTTCTAGTTATTTGCTACCACGACAGCGGGTTTCAAGTTCAACTAGTACAAATCTCATGTCATGTGTTCTGTCCTAAAAAAATTCATAGACATTCAAAAAAAGGCAACCTAGGAGTTTTCTTGATACTGGTCTTTCAGAAAAGCTACTTGTTAGTAATTATTTACATACCTAAGTCTAGAAATAAAAACAAGATGTGAAATTGCATTATCAAGAACATAAATGCATTTCATTTGTAAAGCTTGGCATATGAAGAAATTAATGACTCAACAGATATTGTTCAAAAGTAATTTGAGAGGGGAATGTCAGGGTTGTGTTTCAGCTGTGGTTTTGAGATATATTCTATGTGGCAAAATCAATGATGAAAGTTTTACCTGTGTTGCAGTACTCTGCAAAGGCTGCTGTTGTATCATGTGTGGAGTACTTATATGGCCTGCGTTCATCCCACTTTGAGTCTGGTTAGTCTGAACAACTTGACTTTGCATGTTTATTGGCGTAAGCTGCTGAAGAGTTGAAGAATTCCCAGAAGGAAGCTGCACAGAACCAAAGTTGAGTCCAGAAGCTGATTGCTGCAAGAACATCTTAAAAATTCCACAAGTTATTGGGTCAGTATTCAGAGACTCTAACTGCCAAGACTCAGAACCCTGATTTCTAGAGTTCTAAGCATTAAGGTTCAATATTTGTTCTCAAAGAAAAAGCATTATTTCGAGACTGACTGGCAATGTAGTCTACAACTATCTAAAGGCAAAACATATTTGAGATCACATTTGTATTTGTAGGACCTTCAGCAGTGACACTAATTCAAATGAAGAAAATCTCTGAACCAATAGATCCAGGCATAGCATCGAGAACAGAATCTTTCTTGACAATCAGGAAATCATAATGACTGTACTGAACTTTCCAACATAGTTATAAATAAACCGAATTCAGCACAAAAATATTTGGTTCTTTACAAAAAGTTAGGCCCAATGCTACAAGTAGACAGAATGTACAGCACTTAAGTATTTTTTCTAGTTTCCACATTCCTGAACAAGGTTCCTCCACACTGCACGGGCAGAGCTGTGAATCTCTCCTTTTGAGACATCAATAAGGCAGTCTACTGTTGGCAGGCTTATGCTAGACATCATAGTACACTGAAAATGGCACATGCCAGAAACTCCTACTCTTCCAACAGAATTTAAGCAACATACTCAGTACTTCCAGGAAGTATTTTTTTCTAGTCTTTATTCACAGTCCACACTGAAAATATTTAGATTTATTTCCTTAAAATGCATCTTAGTTTGGGGTGATCATTTTTTGGTTTGGGTTTTCTTTTAACTAGAAAAACCCAATAGGGTCATTCTTTTCTTCCAAACATAGCTGCTGAAAAGAGAATGATAGATTTAGAAAAATATATACTGGTTAAAAAAAAATTGGAAATCAGGTAGTCAGCTGCTAGACTGAGTAATGAATCCTCTAGAATTCATGTTTTTCTGGCTCAGTAACTACTTCAAGTTTACCATGCAAGGTAGAACCACTCAGCCCAATAGTTTAAGAGACAAAAGGCATGAATTTGACATCCTCCAGCTAAAAGAGGAAATAGACACTTATCTTGCAAATTCTGTGTTAATATTCTAATGGCTGCCAAACCTTGCAAGAATTAACCACCACCTCACCTTTTTACATTTAGGTTAAGGCATAAGTTAGGCTTGAGCTGCTCAACATTGAGAAGATACACTGGGGCATTTCCAGATATATTCAGAAGCAAAACATCAGGTACCTCTGGAACAGCAGCTTCAGATGCTACGGATTTTAGGCATATTAAGCCCAGATGGCAGCTGACAGGGGATACAGAGGACCCCCCTTGTGGAATTAAGCACCCAAGTCTCACTTTAGATGCCTAAATTTTCTATAGATGGAACATGTAAGTGTTACACTAACTCACCTGGAGTCCTTGACCATGAACAATCTGAAGCTGCTCCTGAATCTTGCGCAACTCTTCCTGCTGCCGATGAATATTTGCCTCTATCATGCGTGTTCTTTGCTCTAGCTGGTCCTTTAGATGTTGCATAGCTCCTAACTGAGCTGAAAACTGAAACACAGGCTGTAGTGCAATGAATAAATTAAAAGCTGAGCAAAAATGACATTTTGTTTACAAGAGGTAAATACAGTAGCAAAGAAATCAGGCACTACTTTTTAAACTAGTAGTAACCATAATCTAAGGACCAATTCATTACCATGAAAATGTCACAGAATTAACACTTAATTGATGCATCAGAATTTGTAAACTATAAATCCATAGCACAAGAAATTGATTGGTGTCCAAATTACACTTGATTTTTTACATATATATAGATATATATATATGGATGAAGCCTTTGTAATTTACCTGGTACTGCGGATGTTAAAGCTCTAGAATTGTGCCAGTTTTGGGCAAAAAAAAATCACCCAGAGGTAAAACACATACAAATAACTTAGGAATACCATCAGTCATAAAATGCTGAAGGCTGAGCCCACAGAGAAACTGTTTGCCACTTCTATTCTTCCCTAGATATCTGCTACAGGTCACAAGTCAATATAACCTTTTGATACTTGTATCTTATTTACAGAAGTAGATCTTCAGTTGGACTTGATACCACTACTCTTACTACACACGAATGTTTCACAGACCAAGTAGCCTTGTGTTACAAGCATGTGTACAAAGTTACTAGCAGGCTGATGGAATTTTAAATTCATGCCCTAAAGTATTTTATCTTTAACTGTGTTTATATGTATGTTGCTAATGGCCAAGCCTGAGAACTATATCCATACAAATAACAGGAGAAAAAAAATAAAGGCAAAGTGTCAAATTGAGGAATTTGCTCATTTCAAAAGAATAATTTTGAAGGTGAATTTGTCACCAAAGAACTCAATTTCTGGAAGAGAAATTCACCTTATATTCAGAATATAGAGGCAGAGAATATTTTAGGTTGGAAAAGGCCTTTGACATCATTAAGTCCAACCATTAACCCAGCACTGCCAAATCCAGCACTAAATCATGTCCCTAAGTGCCATATCTATGTGACTTTTAAATACTTCCAGGGATGGTGACTCCACCAATTCCCTGGGCAGCCTGTTCCAATGACTGGCAACCCTCTCCATTAAGAAATTTTTCCTAATACACAATCTAAATCTCCCTTGCTGCAACTCAAAGCCATTTCCTCTCATCCTGGCCCTTCTTAACTTGGAGAAGAGACCAACACTCATCTCACTACTACCTCTTACTGTTGAGAGTGTAATGAGGTCTCCCCTCAGATTTCTTTTCTCCAGGTTAAACAACCCCAGCTCCCTCAGCCGTAACTTGTAGGATTTACATTCCAGCCCCTTCACCAGCCCCATTGCCCTTTTCTGGACATGATCCAGCACCAAAATGTCTTTTTTGCAGTGATGGGCCCATGACTCAACAAGTATTCAAGATGCAGCCTCACCAGTACCAAGCACATGGGAACAATCACTGCCCTGGTCCTGCTGGCCACACTATTCCCGATACAGGCCAGGATGGCATTGGCCTCCTTGGCCACCTGGGCACACTGCTGGCTCATGTTCAATCAGCCATTAGCCAACACCTCCAGACCCTTTTCTGCCGGGCAGCTTTCCAGCCACTTTTCCAACAGCCTGCAGCACTGCATGGCATTTTTGACACTCACATGCAGGACCTGGCACTCGGCCCATCTACCCAGCCTGTCCAGATCCTTCTGCAGAGCCTTCCTACCCTCCAGTAGATCAACACTTCTGCCCAACTTGGTATCATCTGCAAACTCATTGATGGTGCCCTTGATCCCTTCATCCAGATCATCAGTAAAGATGCTAAACAGGACTGGGCCCAATACTGAGCCCTGGGAACACCACTAGTGACCGACTGGCTGACAGCTGGATTTAACAGCGTTCATCACTATGCTCTGGGCCTGGCCATCCAGCTAATGTTTTACCCAGTGAAGACTGCATGCATCCAAATCACAAGCAGCCAGTTTCTCCAGCAGAATACTGCTCTCTAGGAGAACAAGACTGTTTAAAAAACAATAAACAACAAACCAAGTTAATCCTTACCTGGGTCATGCCAGACTGGAGCTGTAAATTTGGAGGCTGAGATATTGCTGGCTGTGTTACTGGTTGTCCAACAGACTGTGAGCTTAAAGACTAGGATTAAAAAAATGTTCCATAATCATAATGAACTTCATACTTGACATGAAGTATTTCTTTACATAAAGTGTCAAATCCAAAATAGCATTATATGAACACATCATAAAAACTAGCAAATTGTTTCCTGAAATATCTAACCTTAAATATTAAAGAATTAAGAAAACAAGAGCAACTGATCATCTACATCATATACATATATATATAATTTTTCCACTGCTAAAAGCATATAAAGAGCAGTAGGTATAAGAGAAATTACAATTACAAATGTTTTCAAAGTCTTAATTGCAGTAAGGGAAAAACTTTTCCAACAAGTTTGGAAGTTGACGCCTTTGATTTATTCTTACATTAAGAATTTTTAAAAATACGTATTTTAATAAGCATTCTATTTTGGAAGTGAATGTATTAGTTCAACAGGAAAATGAGCACCAAGTACATGAAGCATGACATTTTCTCATGCTAGCAAGATTTCAGAAAGTATATTAATGTATTCACCAATATTTTTAAGTCAAAAATTTTTATGAATTCTCTATATGGACACACATGCCATTAGGCTGGAAATTTTACATATATATACACATGTGTGTGTATATTAAAAATGCTGAATTGTAGAAAGAAGTTATGTGTGAGTGAAAGCAGAGATTCATACACAATCTGACAAACCCTGATGCCAAAACATGCTTAATTATTGTATTCCCTTAAATCTAGTGTATCAAAGTTGTATACTGGTAATGCTATTCTGAGAGTCGTATATTCCAAGTGAAACTCTTACAGTTTAAAATGTGTTTAGAACAACAGCTTTTAAAGGTGTTTTAAAGGTACACTCTAAGTATAAAATTTTTCTTTGAAGTTACCTGACTGCTCAGAGATGATCTTCTTTGTGCAGTTTTTTCATGACCAGATAAGCTTTGCCTTGGAGGAGTGCTAGTGTCCACTGTCATTTTAGTTGGTGTTGCTGACAATGTTAAGAGTTAGAACAGAAAGAGACATGTTAATCTCAAATCTGTAATGCAATAATCACATCACATATCTCATTAATTAAAAATAAACCCTTAAGGCTTGTTGGCCTCTTTTTTTACCCTGACTATCCAACAATAGTGGAATCTCATGGACTGGAATAGGGTGTTCCAGTGTCTGATATTGTACTTTTAGACATAGAAGTCTTTTTCAGAGTAGTCTGAACCATCAAAAGGACATTTTCACTTGCTCACATTCCATAAAATGATTATCAACTGCTAGTTATGCATTTAATTAAGTAGAGAAAGCCTTCACTAGCAAGGCAATTCTATTTTCAACAGTTGGTGCTTACATGAATGATCTGATACTGCAGTGTGTGAAGATTTTCTCGAACTCCTGGAGGAAGCAGAAGGTGTGGGGCTTGTATCAAACCTTTCCAGTGCTTCTTTGAGACTCACTGTGTTTATGTGATTGTCAGACCCAGAATCCTGACTCTGAAGAGACACATACAAACAACAATTATTTATCTGATTTGGTACACAATGTATATTTCTGTGGGAGAATATCAAAGACCATGCTGTTTGAATTAACCTCCTTACACAGGTGACTCTGCAGAAGTATTGGCCTCTTTGATGGCTCTAAGCTTACTTTCCATTTGTGGCTTTTATCCATGGAAACCAAAGCCATGTAAGCCTAGAAATCAAAATGCATGCAGACATAGGCCACAAACTGACTACTGAGCTGGCCTCCTTCTCTAGCAACTCAGTTCTCTCTGAACAATAGTGTAATGAGTGAACTGCTTATTCTTTTGAGAAAGGATGACTTCATTCTGCTGGAAGGAGCACTGACAGGTGAAACTTGCTACTCTGCCAAGGGAAAACATTTCCGAACTGTCACAGTAAAACATAACAGAGCATCTGCACACGTTGGCTTATCTAAGACTCACTGAGCTTTCAAGGACATTAATTCAAAATGACTTTTGTATACTTCTATGAAGTGGGACAGTCACACAATAGAACAGCTCCTGCTTTCCTCTTGTGAATTCCTTTAAGCCATCTTTGTGTGTTGAGCTCAGTTTTTCAGATTATGGGTACTTCCAGTAAGGGAGAACATTTATTAATTAATCTAACTCTGCAGAAATCAGATCCTAATAAGAACTTATGGGTGTTGCCATGTTGTAACTACATGCACATCAACTCCTGAAAAGAGGGTTAAGTCTTACAGGCTTACTTAGTGCAGTTAAACAAACACCCTTTCTAGACTTCTTCAGTCATTTTAAATAGTCATATTATTTAGAGATCAAATAATTACTTTATTTGGGGACAAATGGGACAAAACATTTTGTTGCTGTATATTTGCTTACATATTATTTTTGGTATGAATAAAGTAAAATAAAATTATATAAAACACTCACTTTATCTGCCGTTATCTCTGGAAGAGACTCCTCAATACCAAGTTCTCGTCGTCTTTCTGCTCTAACTTCTGCATAACTAGAAGAACAAAACAAGTATGACCACTATATTGTTGGGTGATTTAAAAAAGCATACATCAAAAAACCAACTTCTCAATACAACTCCCATGCCAGTAGAATTTCTCTAATACAGATTTTTTAAAATTAAATTACCTTACAACAGTGTGCGTACAGACAATAAACTCTGGCCTGGAATTCCACTGGTGATACGTAATATAGTAATGTGTTTGCAGCCAAATCCATTGTTGCCCCTTTGTAAGGAATCTGTAGTAACATGACTTCCCTTTTCCATATTGCATTACTATAAAAATGAAGAATAAAGTTCACTGTCTTTCCAGGCTGTAAATATTCCAATTACATAAAGAAAACATTATTTCCCAGGTTCATATGGCCCAAACCCATGACTAAATCCAGTATAATCACAATGACTAACAGGAGGTTTAAAATTTTCTACCAAAAAAAAAAAGTAAGCTGCATTTGTCAGAGAATTACTGAATTCAAACTTTCACTTTTGTGGAGTTTTTTACATATTGTGAAAAATTTATGTGCAAAGAATTTAAATACAGCTTTATAAAGAAAAACATAGCTGAGCAAAAAAGCTTATACTATTAAATGTTTAAACAATTTTTGTACTTAATAAACATTATAGACCCTTTTAAATACTACTGGAAGAACTGAAGAAGTAGTCATAGAACTGTGCACTCCAATTTATCACAACAAAACCCCAGAATGATAAGATAAAGTTAAATGTTTTGTAGTTCTGTATCAAAAGAAAAAATATCAATAAAGGTCATCAGTACAATAACATCAGATAAATGTGAGTAAAGACACTTCACTCAAATATATAAAAAAAAATTCACCAGAACAGTTGTACAATTTAACAAACTTGCTTGTTTTAGTGACTTAATTTTACTCACAATGTTCATGACATTTTGCCAGATTATCTAGATCATCCACATGATAGTAATCATAACCTGATGTTCCCAAAACTTCAAATGGAAGATAACCTATTATGGGAGGTGCCCTAAATAATAAAAAAAAAAAGTCATTTCATTTTCACACACACACACACAAAATCCCAACCAAAACAGAATTATTTAATTAAGTATTTAATAAGCTGTCTTGTTTATAATATATGCTCTAAAAAAATTAAAAATTAAACCCAACACAAGCTATGAGTAGATGAGCAGTTAGTGCTGACTAATGAACTCTAAATAATACAGACACTACTGTGATTCAGCTACTATTGCTGCTATACATAGAAGGAATTGCACCTGTGATCCAAGAATAGGAACTTCCATTCTAAGCTATGTCTAGATGTGAACTCTTCATTGGGTTCTTCAACAGTGCACATTTCCTAAAACGTAAAAAAAACAGAAATCACTTTCAAAACTGCTCTATTCATAAGCTCTTTCAATATTCAGTCTTACCTAAAGTTAGTAGATAACTCTACAACAGTTATAATGTTATTTTTTAACAGTTTCATTGGTTTTGCTTGTTTGGATGCACAGTATTGAGGCTGAATCTAATCTCAGCTGTGCCAGGCTGACACTCAGTTGATTTAAATGGACTAACCATGGCATGAGATTAAACTCAAACTCAGTATCTACAAACACAGTATAAAAGCAGACACCAATAGTTCCTGCAGTTATGCTTTTAAATTGTAACACACAAAAGATATGAAACACTTCCACCAGAAAACCCAGCATTAGTGAGATGGTCACATTATTCTGAGTTTAAGAAAAGGACTCTTCCATTTTTAGTGAATACACAGTACTCTAAATCTCTTTCAGGGCACAGACATGTACTACAAACAACACACTATTCTTATGTTTAGAACTCATGAGAAGTAAGCGAACAATTGCATTTCCGCTGTTACAACAAAACCTCAAGGCAGTCTGCACATGGTTCTAAATGTATTCCACTCAAACATATCAGTGCATGTCAATTTCTACTGTCCCTGTCTAGACAGGTGAAGATGTCCCTCCAAATACTGTGCCTCATGCAGAGACAGGAGCAAAACCACACACCGCCAGCTACTCGATTCTTTAGCAAACTCCTCTAGTACTGCCTTACAAGAAGGATGATGGATGATAGAATACGTGCATACATACAAATACAACTCTCAAAGTATTACAATAAAATTAGGTATCAGTAAATCTTTCTTTTTTGGACACCTGCATATGTTTGTCATTTGTAGGAGCTTGCAATGGTATTCCCAGTACCAGGAACACAGTAGAATCTACTGATGATCAGATACCGCAGGAGTTTCCCAAAGACTGTAATATGGAGGCTGCTGGTGCACTGACATAATATTCACAACTGTTTTTTTAAATAGATATTTCTAAGTTTTTTTCTATGAAAGGAAGAAGTGGACATATCTAGGCAATGTGGGGTTTTTTTCACCCTCATCACTGTAAAATCTTAAGACAATGACTTAGAAAGTGATGGAGTGATGATGAATTAAATGGAGGCAATGAACAAAACCACTGTGGGCACAAATTTATGACTCTCGATGTGAATTCCAGTTAGCAAGACTTAACTTTCGAACCCGAAACTACACCTAAAACCCAAGGCTCACCTACCTTCCTAAAATTACAGCATTTAATAAAGCACCGCTCACAATAAAGCAGGAAAAATGACAGAACAAGAGTATATCCTCAAAATATACTTTCCATTTGTTGTTTCTTTTAATCTAATTATTTTGGCACAAGTCAAAACAGAAGTAAAAATCACTGAAGTGCAGGCAGTAAAATCACAGTAAAACCCATCATTGCTAGAGAGGAAGTGGCAGCAGGTCCGTATCCAATTACTCAATGCATTTATGTTAATGATTTGCAGATATTCCACTGTAAAATAGCCCTGGGCAGAGGACAGCTTGTTCAACAAGACATCTTGTTGAAGTTGTCAACAAGGCATCCAGAAAAGACTTCCATTTGTAACAAAAAGTATTCTGGTAGAATCCTTTCAGCATGATTAATCCTATGTTCCTGACAAGATTCAATCAAGCAGCCAAAATGTAAGAAATATTTTAAGGAATGCTTATAACCAAATGCCCTCACTGAGGAACAATATTTGTGGGGCCATAAACATAAAAATGTGAACTCTAAAGGTGCAAAAAGCACTGTATATCCTTGAGGGGAAAAAAAAAAAAAGAATCCAGGACCACATACCATCTGAAATAAAGAGAGTGACAGATGAGCTAGAAGGCTCTACTTAAGTAAGTACTGAAATACACACCTCATTACTGGCCACATCATGCATCTGTTAGTGAAGTTACCGGCATGATAAAGTTCCTGACATACACTTATTTCCTAGAGTCTAGTCTATGCTACCTCAATAATAACAGAAGGTTTCAGAAAACTATAAACAGGTACTGCCAGATTAAGTCTTCACTCTCTTGTTAGTCTTCTTCACAAGATTTCCCAGATGAACAGCACTGAAAGCTTCCTTAGGCACCAAGGGGCTCAGAGGTTCAGACACAGGAATCAAAGTTTGGCCAGAGTATAATCTGTAAGACTTCAGCCCACAAGAGACTGAGACCTGAAGATCATAAATGGATGTTTCTCCACTTCCAGAATTAGGAAACATGGAAGTTTTACTATAAACTGACAGACTTTAGAAGACAAAAGTATTTGCAAATGTCAGGTTGGTCTTTTTTCCCCCAAGTATTTCATGAAGCAAAAGTCCCACATTTAAAATCTCTACCAACCGTAGGCATAATAGAGTAACATTATTTAGACCTGCATGGGAAGGACAGCATCACATCAAAGACTTCCATAGCTTCAGGAAAAATAAACAAACTTTCTCTGGCATAGTGCCTGGATAAACACAATTCCTATTTGGCCTAACAGAACTGCAGAAGTTTATATGATTTCTCCACAGGGTCCCTACTATGCTTTTGAAGTGCAAAGTATATAAACCATGTCTTCAGAAGCTCCCACTGACAGTTTTCAGCTTAAGACATCAGTACTCTAAACTTAAAAGAAGAATTTTTAAATGTTCAGAGTTCTTGTACTACAGAAAACAGCTTAACAATGGCCACATACATCTCATGGCATTACTTTGCAACTGAATTGCAAGAACAAATGTTAGGTAGTAGACTATCCTGTAGCTTGATTCATATATTTTTATAAAACATATAATCTGAATCGCCATCACAGACTATACTCTGCTGTATCCCAAGATTTTTGAGGAATGGGATTATACTTGGTGATCTACGAATTTCATATGCATCCAATTCTAAACTTGGAAAGATTGTAGCTTAGCAGTTAAACAGCATTCTGTTTGAACAAACGAGTTATTGAATAACGGCATTGAAATAAAAGATTTCTATTACCTCAAATCCAGCTCTTCTTTACTGACAAGTAATGTAATCTTTCATTAAGCCCTCCCAGATTTACTTCTGTCAAACTGCAGTAAGACCATCAGCAACATAAAATTCACATCCAAGTTTCCATTTAAATTAATATTTCTTCAGACAAAGTGGAATCTCAATGTAATCTTTCATTTTAAATTAATCTTGCTAAATTATATGCCCATGGACTTCTTAAAGATTTATTCCTTGCATATTACTATTCTATATGACTATTTAGAATTAGCATTCATCTTAACAACTTTGTTTGATACTTTGCATAACCCTTAGCCTATGTGAAGTAAGAAACAGACACACTCAGTTTCATGTAATAAAATTACCCATGGTTTTCATTGATATTTTAAATGTTGTCTGCATTCTCTCTAAAGTTTTTCCATTTAGGTTCCATTTAAAAATTATATCAAAGTGATTTCATTTGTACATACCTTGATAAATTGAGGTGTAGCTAGTCTAACTGTGGCTACAAAGCAAACTTTCTCTTCATATGAAGGCCTGTGTGATCTCTGAATAGTTCCTTCAAAACCATTGTGCGCCGAGTTGGGAACTGAGGGAAGACAGAGAAGAGGTCAGCACAGAAGACAACACAAGCATGGAGGAAAAATGGCAGTTCTATCACAAGACAAACACCCCAATATTTATCTAATGTGTTTTGCTTGTAACTTAACATGCATTAAGAAAAATGCTACTTATCTATACCTACATGCACAAGAATAGTAATTATACAGTAGTACTGGTAACACAACCATCAAGTAATTTTCCCAAAGAACTAAAATTACAGTTAATATGATATTATCTGACAAGGCAGTTTTAAGAGAATAATAATAATCCTTAGAAACTACTAAAACTGACTGGATTACACTTTCTTCAAAAATATCTTTACAATTTATCTTTTGTACGAGATTTTGCAAACTTTTTCATTTTGAACTCCGAGGTAAGTATTTATTTTCTAGACTTCTATCACATTTAAGCGACACATGCTGAAGACATACTGAGTAACACAACAACTGAAGGCATAATTATGCATGTAAAAGAAACAGTACATGGAGTGAACAAATTCCACATACTGAAACACAGAGATGAAATCATGAGGCAAAGGATGGCCTAGACCTCAAAACAGATTAACCTTATCTTTAATTTCCAGCAGTTATCAATTTAGTTTATCTTCACTAAACTCTAATGACGGTGACTTCAAAACACTATCAGGCTTTTTGAAGCCTGACTTGTTTTAATTTAACTCTAGATTAGAACTCCTGCTGAAGTTTCTTCATGCAATTTAAGGTTACAGCTCCTTACTTTTTCCATCAGAAAGAGAATAGGTAACTTCCTTCCTCTTTATGTTAGCCCTTGTCCTTTGTTCTTCAGAGTTTATCTTGACTTTTAAGTTAGATTTTTAAACTTGTGCTTGCTTTCATTACTGTACTCTGAACTCTCCCCAACTGCTTTACTTCTGACATGTCAAAAACTGGATGAGGACATGAGTGTTAACAAGTGCAATGGGATTATTTCACATGGTTTAGACTGTATTTTAAAAGGGCTTTTACGTTTTCAAAATTCGGTGATTGGTCATGGTGATTGAGGCATGTTCAGTTTACATTCCACAGTAACTCCTTTTCCTAAAGGACTGCTATCTAGCTGACTGTAACCATCCCTGTTCACATAGTTCAATATTCCTAAATGTAGTAACTTGCATCTGGTTTTAGTCAATTTTTCTGGATTTTCAGGCCAAAATAATTCCTTTTCTAAATTTGGGGCTGAATTTGGCCTTGTTTTTAGTGTTCTTGGATCATTTCAAGACTGCATTATTCATAACATTAATGAAAATACTGATCAAATCCAGAAGTCGTCCATTAAAATTCCATTTTGAGGCTGAACATTGGTGACCCTTCCAACCAGTTTCTGCAACTACTCTCTAGCAATTCCAATTAACATATGCTTCCATGTTTGTGAGAACAGAATATGGTAACTGACATATACATAATTAAAGAGTCCATCATTTACTTGTGTTTTAGCCTCTTATCCACACTGTTACTCTTCAGTAGAGGAAGCTGAATTGATTTGATGCTATTTCTACCTGAAAAATCCACAGGGTTGTCATTCAATTCCCTGCTAGCTTCCTGAAAAACATATATAGTTTATTTATTTGTTCTGGAATATTTGCCAATATTGAATTGTAACTGATAGGTCTGCAGTTTCCCAACTCCTCCTTCCAAGACTAGCATCATAGCAAGCCTTTTCAGGACTGTTTCTTGTCTTTCCTATATAACTGCATTTGGCACTAAGACTCAACCTCTCCCCATTCTGTGAGAAAAATACTGGTATCACATCAAAACCTCATAGATTTATTTACAAAATACTGATACTGGTTTTGATATTTTGGGGGTGATCTTGATAAAGATCTACTACTGACCGTACTGTCCAACCCATTTTTCTGGGCAAAAAACAAGCCATACCTCTCAAGTAGCAACACAGCCTGGCCACACAGATTAGAGATACAGTAAAGAGGAAAAACAGTACATAACTAAGAAAAATGATTACAATGGAAGGCAATAGGAACTTGGTGCATAAAACTGTACTGGCCCATTTGCTCAACTGAGTGGTAACTCCTGTCAAGTGAAAGCACAAAAATGAAATGGGGCGGGGTAAACCTATATTTTACTTCCCAATTGTCTGTGTAATGAGAACTGCAGGTACTCAGTACCACTGATCTGCAAGTTAGTCACCTGCTTAAATATGGATTATGCTAAATCCAGAGTCTTTATTTTAAAGCATTTGCTTAAATTTCTCTTACATTTTTTAAAAAATCTTTTACAAGATACTAGTTTTCTTTAGTTGAAAGCATTAAGCATAATTACTACATTTTGCATTCAAACGCACAGACCTACAATACCTGATAAAAACTGTAACATCGGTTCTTCTTCTTTATTAAACCAATATAGAAGCAATGTAAATCTGCTTCAAGTTCTTATGAAAGACTGATTTTAGGTCATCATGACATTTTGCACAATGGTCTCAAGCCAGTTTAGTTGTGAACCTGCCTAAGTATTCCATTCTAATATCAGTGAAATTACTTACCATGATTCAAACACTTGAAATTTCCTATGAATTTTACATATTCATATGTAGGTTGCTCTTTTGGATCTATTGTCCCTCGCAGCATATGGCAACAGAACTCTAGTTGATTTTTTGCTGAGGAAAAAAACCCAAATAAATAGCCCACACTGAGAACATGAAATGGAAAGCAGGAATAATTAAGCTGCATACATATTGCAATACTGTAAGTGTTGGGATTACAGCTGGCTACAGCCTCTGTCTTTAACCAGCACATTAACTAACCTAAATAAAACAAGAACTCCCGTAGAATTCACGCGTGTTGGGCCTGAATGTTAACAACAAAAACCTCTCAGTACTAGAGCTATATTAAAGATGAAGATGCCTTAAACTTAAGTAGACTAAAGCATGTGCTTCCAAACCCCATTAAGCTGCAATGTTTTTATTCTTGCCAACTGCTACGATTGTCTAAATAGAGGCTCTATACACAAGATCAACATTTCTTATAAACAGGAAAGTCAGAGAGTGAAAGGCAATGCAATGTTTAAAATTCTGCCCTTAGGGAGGGGACACAAAACAGTGCCTCTGTTCTTCAGGGCTCTGAAGCATATGCTTCTGCTTAAGTAACACTGGAAAAACTGATCACATATGATTCAAAGTAGATAATTTTTTAACACAACTACCATACTGGTTTCATCAGGATAGACTTTTCTCCATAGCAGCTCACATGGTTCTGTGTTTTGGATTTGTGACTAAAACAGTGTTGGTAACACAGGGATGGTTTAGTTATTGCTGAGTAGCACTTAGTGCAAAGGCCTTCTCATTTCCTCACACCACCTGCTAGTGAGGAGGCTGGGGGTGCACAAGAAGCTAGGAGGGGACACAGCCAGGAGAGCTGGCCTAAGAGATATCCTGTACTATGTGACACTGTGCTGAGCAGTAAAAGCGGAGGAAAGGAGGAGGAGGGGAGACATTTGTGGTTATGGCTTTTGTCTTCCCAATTATCATCACACATAATGGAGACTTGCTTTCCTGAAGATGGCTGAACAACTACCTAACAAACGTGAAGTATCAAATTAATTCCTTATTTTGCTTCTTTGCGCACACAGCTTTTGCTTAATCTGTCTTTGTCTCAAACCCACAACTTTGCTCACTTTTACCCTTCTAATTCTTTGCCCATCCCACCGGGCGGCATAAAGGAGCAGCTGTGTGGGGCTCAGCTGCCTACAGGGGCTAACCTGAAATAATTACTTACATTTTAAGTATTCCGGTGTCAATGAATCACTCTCCAGCAGATGAGAAGACAGTATTTTATAAATTTCTGAATGTTCCCCCTCTGGGATAAAATTAAATACACTCTGATCCACAAGATCAGACTGAAAGAAAAAGATTTAATAAGCATTAAACTAATGCAAGATGTACTGTGCCACAAAACCTACAATATTAATGTAAAATAATTCCACATTTCATTACTGACTCGACAAAGCCACCTACTGGAATGCACACCAATATTTTGCGAGAAAAAAATCTCCCTCTGATCTGCCTTAATTTTGACACTGCACACCATTTGTTGAAAACTACTTATGAACACAGCAGATATACACACATGTTAAAGAGCAACAGAGCTTGTGTTAATCTCCCTGCAACAATTTCAAGTAAAGAAGCATTTTAAGTAGAAATTACAGTGTGTTGTTCCAGGGCACCTTAACCTATTGGTGGCATCCAGTACCTTGAAATGATACCTTGGAACAAGAAAAAACCCTCCATACCTTACACAGATTATTATGTAAGCAACAACTATATCCAATTGCAACTGACTTTATAAATGTACTTGTGCTGGTTTTGGCTGGAGTAGAGTTAATTTCCTTCAGAGTAGTTGGTAGGGGCTATGTTTTGGACATGAGCTGGAAACAGTGCTGATAATTCAGAGGCGTTTTACTTATTTCTGAGCAGCACTTAGAGAGAGGGCAAGGCCTTGTCTGCTCCTCACCTTCCCCCACACACAACCCACCAGCGAGGAGGCTGGGGGAGCACAAGGAGTTGGGAGGGGATACAGCCAAGACAGGTGACCCAAACTGACCAAAGGGATATTCCACACCAGATGGCATCATGTCCAGCATGTAAAGCTGGTGGAAGAAAAAAGAAAAGGGAGAACGTTCGGAATGATGGTATTCCCAAGCCATCATTACTTATATCCTATTTTCCTGGGGATGGCTGAACACCTGCCTACACAATGGGGAGTGGTGAATGAATTACTTATTTTGTTTTGGTTGCACACATGGCTTTTTCTTTACCTTTTAAACTGACTTTATCTCAACCCACGAGTTATTTCACTTTCACCCTTCCAATTTCCTCATCCCATTCCACCGAGGGAAGATGAATGTGGGGATACCACAGTAACCACATTTTATAATCAGTTCTGCAACTATGTACAGAAAACTGGGAACAGAGACAATTGCAGCAAAACTGAACAACTGATTACGTGCATAAATGCATTTGGTTAAGTATCCAAAAAAAGAGGGATCATAAAATGTATGTTTAGAATATATAAATCACACCTAAACACAAAGAACAAACGTGCCTCTGGGAACTTGGGAAATTTTACTAAAAAAAAAAAACACCAGCAAAAAAACCCCAAAAAACCACACACACACAAAAAAATCACAATTACCTTAACATGTTTAAAAATTATCACATTACCATACATACCTTAGGGGAATTTATTTATCTCTTATCAGTAAGACAACTAGCCTTTAACAGTAACTTTGCATTTCTCATCTAGAAAACAATTCAGTTTCACCCATCAACTGTTTGCACTTTTAAGAACTAATTTGCCCCACTTCAGAATAACATCATTCAACAGTAACTTTAAAAACTAGAACATGAAATTTACCAGTGAGTAATGTCACTAAGACTAAAATGAGTGAATGTGATAAACCCAAAAGTATGTATGTAACTTAAATACCAGAGCCAGCTGCAATGTATTTCTTATCAGAGTGCTTAGTCAAGAAAGAAGTAAAAAAGTAGTTTAAGAAAATTTCAGTGATACAGATCTTTATCTGTATCTACACACTTCTGACTCAGGTAGAGGCTGTGATAGATGTGAACTCTAAAGGGTCTCCTGCAGTCAACTGTGTTACTTCAGTTATAATGAATAGAAACTGATGCTAGTCTAGCACTTGATAATCCTGCCTAATGGAGTGCCAACTGCATTCTGCATTTCCAAAGAAAATGTTTAATATAGGAGATAGACAAGTAGAAAGGAGCTGTGCTGTAGAAAAAGTAGAAACATTAAAACAAAGCACACATTTGTCCTATAATGCCAAAAGGGCAACAATTAATTAGTACTCATAGCAGAACACCAACCACAGACAAACTGATACGTTACTAAAAACAATTTGTACTTACTGGCAAATGTTCAAGTAAGGGAGTTATACTTTCAGACACATATATTATATTTCCATCTGTCATAATTGCTAAAAAAAAACCATCAAGAGCCTGAAATTAAACATAATGGGCAGTTAAATAAAAAGAAACAGAAGATACTAAAAATGTTAAGCTATATTCAACACAGAAAATAATGTAGACCAATTTTAGTTTAGTTTATTACAAAAATGGGAATGCCTTTCCCTACTAAAAATTCTTAGTCTTGTTTTTACACTATAAGCATTACAATTCCCATACTGTTCTGTTGCTAAATAATCTGTGGTTTCAGAAGTACATATATAGCTAGCCAGTTTTCCCAACTCCCACTCTGCCTGTTTTTTTTTAATTCAATCACCATTTTAAATCTCAGAAAAAATGAGCTTATTTCTAGTAGTTTTGTAACTATTCATGTAATCTTCTTCAGCAAAGTAATGCTTTTACATCAGTTCTGGAAAGTGTAGCAAGTAAAGAAATTAAATATTTACTGCTCACAAGTTACACGGATATGTCGAGCCCTTTTCATAACTAGGAGTTTAATTTATGCATAATAATTCTTTATTTATCTAGTACCTTCCTTATGTTGATAATTTAAAATATCCACTTTGACAGTAAACATGTTCATTTATGGACTTGCTCTGTTATTATGTTTTATGTAATTGAAAATGCAGTTAAAAGAAAATCTGCTCTAATTTTCTGAAACATTGTGATTTTTTGAAACACTGCACACATAGGATTTTGACTATTTTCATGAAAACAGGTAGTTACAATTAAAATGTGAAAGTAAAAAAATATGTCAAACTGAAAAATTTCATAATGCAATGACTCCCAGTGAGGAACTAATCTACTCCCAGAAAAAACAGAAATAATATACCTCTAACATTAACTGTGTGAACTCTTCATTACTAAGGAATGTTGGTTTCCAGTCCTGTCGAATTTCACTGGCATCTGACTGTGCAGTAATTTCTACAATGAAACATATATATATGAGTAAGGATTCATACTTCCAAAAGCCATTATTTTCCCACTAAGCTACATATACACACTTCAGAAATAGTGTAAAGTTCTCCAGTCTCCTCTATTGTTCATTCATTACATATAGACGTTGTTCTTTAAAAAGAAATAAATGTCTTCTCTGCCATGTCTTAATTAATTTCTCTTCCCTTTCTTTCAACCAGTTTTGTGCTACAGTCTTACCAGACTTCAATGTAATACTGAAGTTAATAACAGTAAGTACGGGACTTTGATAATAGAGAAATACTCTTTCTTCTGAAAGAATATATAATAAAATGTTTTATTAAGAGCACTGTTTACAAAGACTTAGAAAGCCAAAATTCCTGAGTTTAGGCCATTAAAATGGCTAATCCTCAAGTATCTTGGCCAATTCTTGTCATTCTAACCCTTGCACTAAAAATGGTCACTGTCGTTTCTCCTCTTCCCACTCTTTTCTGGTTACATTTAAAATAGACTGTTAAGCAAAGACTGTTAAGAGCTGTATGACAGACTCCACTCTAGAATTCCTTTTACATACACATAGATGGATTTTGACATAGATGAATTTTGAGCAGAAATTCCTGTAGGAGTTGAGAATGAGAGAAACAACAGCTGCTAAGCAAAACCTAATCCCAGATTCTGAAACTGATGCTTCATATTAAATGATAACTGAAATGAGAAGCAGGAACATCACACAGTGCTTTCAGTCTGGATGAGTAACAAGGGCATCACAGAAGCACTGGTTGTAAGAACAAACCTGAAAAAGCAATCAAGTATTTAGACAAACTGAAAGAACCAAACCATGTCTGTAAGGCTTTTGATTTCTAAAGGACAGGTCTGTACAAAGACCATAAGCTAGAGAGTTAGTTCGGATGGATACAAGCGCCAGAAAACCTGGAATTGAGTTAAATATGCAAAGGGCTGGAACAGTTCATAATTTTATTTCCCACATAAAAGGAGGAAAATTTTACAAAAGAGCTTTAGACTTAACTAAAAGAACAGCAAATAACAGCAATGTCATGCAAGAAATTGGCTAGAAGTGGAAAGCTGCAACAGGTGAAAAAAGTATCAACAAGTAAGACTTTCCAATTACCAGATCTCCCAAAAGATGCAAATTGATCACGTTTTTGCTATTTGTTTTGAAATGGTATCACAAAGAAGGAAGATAGGGCTGGAGAATAAAGAAAATCTAAGCATAACCCCAAATCTAACTTTTCAGTTGGAACAAAGATACTAAACACTGAGGGGCAAGTCAAAGGGCATGGAAATGAAAAGTTCTACCACCAAAATGGAGGCAAAATTCAAGGAACTTAAGGCATTCCAGTCCACAGATCACAAATAATCTTCACTTTAGAACTAGAAAAGTCTGATTCATCGGCTCATTATGGCCTTTATAACCATCATTCTTCAGAATTAAAAAAAAAACAAAAACACAGTCTTCTACAGTAGAATGGATTTATGCTTAACAAAAGTTGAAGTTTGTGCCTTTAACAAACCATTCTGAAATATCACAAGTACAGGTGTTCTTTTATGTTTCCCATAATTAGAACAAGTATGATACTGGAAAAGAGAGCCAAAGTATCACAGAAAGAACTTGTTTCACTTGGTAACTTCAGAGAAATGCCTAAAAATTCTGGCAGAAGATTGCACTCAAAGACAAATGGCAGTAAGGTCACATTCCTGAGCTAGATACCAGACAGAGAACCATAACCAAACTTGCACATTAAACTCCAGTCTTCAAGTCCTGAGTCTGAAGTAACTCTGCATCAGCACTGCAAACTCTCAAAACAAACTGCCAGCTGGGCCAAGATCTGTACCATCTATCTGGGTGTTGTAGGAGTGTCAGTCTATTACTAGTGATTGGAAGCAGTTATTCTTTAGTATTTACTAACTTCTTGTTTACAAATTCAGAGAAAGATGCTGGGTGGTATTACTCCAGAACAAGCTCCCAGTAACGTAATTTCAGTGTTTAGCTTGATGTATTTTCCCAGTGAGAAAGAGAATCCACGCTGGTCAATAACGAGCTCAGATCATTCATCTAGAGCTGCTGCCAGAGTAACAAGCTTGGCTGACAAGGAAACGGTCCGGAAAGAACCAGAAGCAATGCAGTTAATCAAACCCTAGTGGCTGAACACAGTAGGATTTCAACAAAGCTACTCAGTGCTGAACAATTCACTTATTGCTAGGTCACTCTGTGTTATTTTAATATCTGTAAGCACCTCAGGAGACAAAATATTCTTCTCAATTTTGTCAACATTTTGTCCAAAACCTTTTAATGTAAACCAGTGCAGAGCAATGCTAGTAAGCACTGGCAGCCAGAGCTTTAGGGACCTTAATATGGTATGTGCAATCATACAGAGCTGCACCCTGTCACACCACATGAAGGACAAAAACACCGTGCCCTAAAAGGCATCCATCTCCAGAGCTGCTTTTTGCCACTATATCCTAAAAATAATAATTTTTAAAAAAGACTTCTCAGAAAGCACTTAGAAGAAAAAAGGGTGACTGGTGCTCCAGGCTGGCTGACACACATGTTCAGTTTGCATGCTTATATCAGAAATCATCAATACAAGACAAAGTGACTTTGAAACAATCAATTTTCACAAAGGCCTTAGAACCTAAAGAACTGAGTTTTACACAAAAGGAGCCTTCATTCTATTTTTCTTTTTGTTATGAGACAAACACATCTCAGAAAATACAGCATAATCAATATTTAATTGGCAAAAAAATCCCCAAACCTATGAAGTCAACTACAAATTATATCCCCCTCCCTTTTCATTTAAATGATTATGTTTAAAATTTTAACGGCAATTTTCAGTACACATCTGGTGGTACTGGAACCACAACACTAATGGAAGAGACATGCTAGAGCATGGAAAAACATTTCGCATACCTTAAACTGACACACATACTGTTGATAAATACATAACTATTTATCCACTTAATAGCTTCACTTATTTTACTTATTTTACTTATTATAGTTACTTCTTTTGACCCTATACTTTCTAGTTAATATGCAAGCTCAGAAATTATCCAAAGAAATGGGTTAACTAGCAAAAGAGTTCATTTTCTTCAATTTTTAATCTTGTTTTTGGCAGTGTGAACCACAAGGTACCATATTAAGAACAAGTGTAGGAGCAGTAACAGGACTTTTTTTTATGAACATAATATCTAACAGCCATAAATAAGTGTACGCGCTGTGGAAGAATTTTTTTCGTGACAGAAATAACGACTTTCAGTACAACAAACTTCAGTACAACATATCTAGGTATAGCCCACCATGAGCTGATGCAAACAACCAGAGGAACAAAATATAGCAAAGATGTTCAAAGAAATTGATCATTTTGACATTTCACATGACCTCTAAAGAACAACACACAACACACTCACTGGCTTATACATCAATGAGTGTGTCTTGAAACTTAAAAGTTTCAAATAAAAAGATAAAAGTATAGATTTTCTGGGAGTTGCAAAATTGTTAATATTTTATGTACTAATTCAATACCATTTAAAATTTAAGAATGTACAAATATTTGTTATTGTTACAAATAATTACCTTTGTGCTTCCGTAAAAAGTCAATGCTCTTCTGCAGCACAGTGGACTTATCCATCTTCCGAGCATTACCTGGAAGCATGGAACCCAGCTCTTTGATAAGCACATTAAACTGATCTCGACGCTTCTTTTCAGACTTGTTCCTAGAAACTCTGAAAAACAAAGCAGAAAACGTTGAAACTTACAAGCTGCATACTGCTGCCCAGTTCCTGATGCAAACAGCCCCTTAAGGATTTCTGCTGTGAGAACTGTCACGTAAACACCTACTCAGTATCTCAGACACTACTGTTGAATTATGGAGGGGTGCATCAAAGTTTTTGGACAAAGCATCCCTTTACAATACACAAATAATTGAACCAGAATTATACACAATGTATCTGAAAAATAACAGTAAAAGAAATGCTGTTGAGTAATAAGGTTATTTATCAAAGAATCACATTTTTACTGTTTAGAAATCACACTGGTAAGTTAAAACATACAATTATAGGACATTTCTTATCTTTAATTAACTTGAAAAACTTACCTTTTTGCTTTATCCTTGTCATCTTCCTCCACCAGCCCATCGAAAATGCTTCCATCATTTCTGAAAGAAGCAAAAAGAAATAAATGTTGGACTGAAAATTCCTCTCCTTTAAAGTCCAATCACAACGAAGGGGGGAAGAAGAAGAGCTCATCATTCGTCATCTCCATTACATGAAGAAACCAAGGCACAGTTTCACTCTGACACCTCACAAGGATCATCATCAGTAACCTGAAGCAAAGTCTGTTGTGTCCTGCTCGCAAGACCTTGCATTTCTGACACAACTCAAAGGATTTTCAGGCTATTTCTAATGACAACTTACAATCCCCTACACACACTTAACTGAACACCGCTTAATTTTGTTCTTCCAGCTTCTTGATTATTTGCATTACCTTACCCTTTTGAAAGCATGGGAGAGGACATATGTAATTTCTTTTTACTTAGTGGCAACTTCTATTCCAATTATTGAAAATATTTATAATAAGAAAATATGTTTTTCTTAAATTCTGAAATATTATTAGTGGAAGAGAGCAAAGGAATATGCTATACTTCATCCACACATGTAATTTCATGAATACACAATACCAATGTTAAACAGTAACTATTAATTATATTTGCCTCCTCAACAAGCATGCTCAAACAAACTTTTCTTCAGCTTGACAACTGTTCANGGAAGTAATTATTCTGTATGCTACTACATAAACATCAAGCTTTTAAAGAAATTCATATATTCAAAAGGCTGAAGTTTCAGTGAGATGCCACAAAACTTTGACAAGTCAGACAAGCATTTTAAAAGTTTTACCTTTTGCTTTTATTGTTATTTATTTAGCCATGTTTAATGTGCAGTAAATTTGGTGCAAGTTTCATTTCTTGAAGTCTCAAAAATGGTAATACACAGAATATTAAGGATAGATGTTCACATATGCTGCTAAGAAAGTCCAGCTCAAGGAATCAAGCAGAAAACATGCCTCAGCTATTACTTTTCCCTTGAAATAGGTTAGCAGGTCACTTTACTATCATCTACAGCAACACTAATCATTTAAATGTATTTGCTTTCCTTAATCAAATACTGAAGTACTAAAAAAACTAAAAATTCAAGTCAACATTAAAAATCAGCTCAACTTGCATAGATGTTGTTCCATGGTTGAAAACAAGTAATGAGTTCTAAGATTAACCTCAAACAATTGAAGTCACTATTTCCAATGACTACAAAATGATACATCTAACAACTACCAAACTAAATTTGTTAGAAATAGCCAAAACCTCACTCTAATGTTTTTTCATAAATTAGCATCTAAATATATTAACCATAAGAAAAAGACTATTAAAGAAAGCATTGAACAGTAATTCTTCCAAAACTCTCTGCACCTATTAACATACCTGTCTGCAATGGAGCTCATTTTATGGGTGCTTATGGTAAAAAACATAACATATCACACTTTAGTCTTGTGGTAGACATTTGTACGTTTGCCTATAAGAGAAGAAAAAATATCAAAATGTGACTGGGTTATTCTTCATCAGAGCATACTGAAGTTTTTATTTGCTCTATGAGCTGCTTAATCTTACCCCTCTTTTCCAACCTTCTGCTCTGCCCTCCTACCTTCTCTAATGCAGTCTCCATTACCATCATAACGGACTTTAATATCTCATCTTACATGACTACATTAAAAAGAACATTATTAAATGCCACAATAAATAAGCCTGGACTAAACCAATACAAACTTTTTATGACTCTGAATTCAGATACAGTTTTTCATTTTTATTTTAACTTTTATCTAAAAGCTGCTAATAATTTTGAAGGCTGAACTGATGTGAAATACACCTAGTAATACATTCTGTTTAGGAACTGCACAAACAGAAAGCATTTGGGACACAGCATTTTACAGCTATAATTTATTTCTTACTGTATCTTTTGCTTGAGCATATTGCTATAATAGACATGTGAAGTTGATGACAAGAAGATACTGATTATAATGTGATCTCCATACTGTGATAAAGTCAGTTACTCTGATCATTTCCTAAAGCAGTCTTATTCATTACAGAGTTTCAGCAGGAAGTTTTTGGTTTTCCAGATGTGCATATGGTTTTGAATAAAGAATGTGAACAAAATATTAACAGTGAAAGAACGAATACAAAATTACAATGAGTATTTAATTCAACAAGTTCCTACTTTTAGGTACCCAAAATTTACAAAATTGCATGGGTTATGAAAAGGCCAAAGTCAAACTAATACGATTAAACCTTTTTCTTTCATATGGAAAAGTCAGTTGTCAGAGGCTGCTCAAATGGAGCAGAAAGATTGTAACATTGGCTGGGATTTGGGAACAACTGCATGTAGCAAGTTTTGTATGAGCTGAACTTGCAGATCTCCAGGAATTTTTAGTAGGCTTCAAACGTAATAGTAAAAGGCACTGCATTTATTTCAAAGGAGGTAATTTCAGCCCCTTTAGTGACTCATCATTTCTGAGAAGGATTTGTTTGTTTCTGAGAGTACCAAACCCAGTGGAACTTGCAGTGTTCATATCACAAGAAATAAGGCAGCAACTGCATGATAGGGAAACTGAGGAAGAAAGCCTATGATTCAACCAAACTGACTTCAAGTCTACAAGTCACATACTCTGCAGTTTGCTTCACAAGACTAGTATTTCTCCCCACAAATTTTCATAACTTGAGTGCAGCAGCCAAATAAACAGGAGAGCTGTGCTGCAGCACAATCCCTTTCAAGGCACAACACATGGCGTGCTGGCGTTTTTGCCCAAGTGCTGCACTTCTTCAATTAGTATGGCCCAACTTTGTCTTTACTCTCCAAAATCTAGTCCTCTGAAGACACACTGGTAGCAAACCACTGCTTCACTCCAATTCTTCAAAATAACAACTGCGTCAGCCATACTGACAAATTAAATTCCTCAAATGAGTTGGCCAAGTAACAGAATTGTACCATTTAAAAACCAGTCAGAAATGGCAGAAGGAAAGTAAATTATGAAGAAGTGTTAATTTGAGTTTTTGTCAAAAGCACACAACAGACAGGTTCTCCAGCAGCAAGAGGTAACTATTATGACTGGCACAGAATTAAGTTTAAAATGAAGACAAAAACTATAAACTTGTTTTCTTTTAGCTTACATAGTAAACACTAATACAGCTATGCACTAATTACACTTTTATCCCTGTGTTAATTTTTATACAAAACTAATACCTAAAATTTTTGGGATCAAGAGTAACATGAAACACTGCAGGAAAAAGTAGATGCTTTCCTTAATCTGCAAAAGAAAAATACCTGTACATGCAGAAAACTTTCATCTGCAACACAACAGGCATCTTCATTATGCAGAATTAGAATTTAAAAGTCAGCATTTTCAGCATTTAACAGAGCACTCAACTTCTAGAATTTGACAAAATCATTTGTTACAATATACAGATCCTATGTCAGAACTGGCAATTTAGATCTAATATCCAAGACAAACAGTTAAAAGTACTGAAAGACTACAGGAAATGCACCTGTAGCACACTTGTTTCTCATTTTTGAAGGTCTGACCCTTCTGTCTTCGCATTCAAATTTGCAAGACATTGAACATTCTCAGTGCTTATACACGCCAATGGTAAGTATGCAGAGATAATTCCAACAAAACCAGTCAAGTTGAAAGTAAATACTAGATAAATAAAGGAATACATCTGTTTCTAACATTCAAATTCAGTCATGTTCTGGAGAACAAAAGACACTACTTGACACTGCTACTCAGCCCTTCAGTGTTGATAACTGAAAGCCATGGGGACCTTATTAATTATAAGAACTCTGTTTTACCTTTTACAGTTTGGGACTTGTTAAAGTGTGATGTTTAGGGATGAAACCTGGTTCTTATGAAGAACAGTGTGTCGTTAGATGTATCCTCTTCTGTACAAATTAAATTCTGAACTGTCAAAAAAATAACAAAGAATAGCTTTAAAATCAGTGTTTTATCACATTTTTATTTTTAAAAAAGACAAGTAATTGTATTAACAAGAATAATATATAAATGCAATATTATGCTTATTAAAAATATCTCAAGTATTCAACTATCTGAACAGACCTTGCCTTAAAGCTCTTCTCCTTGATAAGCACAATATTCTGACAGAGTCTCATCTCAGCTTTAAGCTATCCCTTTATGCCTATTTTTAGTCTTTATGTTCTTTTCACTTTTGAATTTGGTATCACCTCTACCATTTACATCTTCACTTCCACTTGCTACCTTTAAAGTGTATCTTTATACCATTGCTTAAACACCTTTTCACTGAAGCTCTTATTAGGGCCTCTTCTGGCTTTCTCAGTTACATCTTCTCCTCTCCAAGTCTCCAAAATTGTCACTCTTGGGACCAGAATGTGTAGAATGCTGCTGCTGAAAACTAGCAAAGTTGCCCAGCTGCATTATTGCTACTCCCTCAAACACAGCCATTAACTCTTTCTTTCAAAACCCACTTCAAAATCAATTCCAACAACGTATCCCAAACATAATGCACTTCTTTCTACAAAAAAAACTCAGCATTAACACAAGTGATGGCCTACGTCCAGTTTCTTTATACCACAACATTTCATTTACAGTTACTACCCCTGAACCATGCTACTTTCCACATTTTTAAGCTACATGAAATCAGTTTTTTTTCTCTCATCTTTATCCTGTTTCTATCTGTCTTGCTTACTGGTCTTAAAATAAGATTAATTCATTATACAAGGTACTTGTTCTACTTAAGAAAAAATTTATTTTAAAGCATATTTAATTCTCAATTGTTCTAAATTCCTAAAAAGGAAGCTGGACTCTAAAAATCAAGGTAATACTACTCTTAAATTCATTGATGACCAGAATTATCACTTACTTGATTTGAAAAGTTAAAATTCTTCTTTTCCTGCACCTAACAGAGGCCCTTAAGTGGTTAAAATACAGATGCAAATATTAACATAGGAAGTTAAAGCACACCAGAACAATCAGCCAACAGGAGAAAAACAATTACAGCGTGATTCAATGAAGCCACTCGTTCTTGTCTGGCCAAATAACCTGCTGGCCCATTGACCTACTTTTTTAGGTGCTTACAGCCTCCTCTCCTATTCTGTTTTGTTCCATTTGACAAGTGCAAACATTAATAGTGACAAAGAGTCCCATGGAAGTCTGCAACATGAAACCCGTGTTTTTAAACTGCTTGGAGTGGAACAACTCTGCCAACTCTCACCCAGCTCCTAACAGAGTTCTAGTGAGGAAAATTTTAGACCTGATCTCTACTCCTGTATGTAGATGTGTATTTTTTTTTAAATCAAAACTAAGCACTTAAGATAAACACCACAGGACCTAAGCACAGAGCCATATCTGACATGTCTAAAAAAGGAAGCTTTTACAGATATTTCAAAAAGTGATTTTAAGATGATCAGGAAAGGAATATATTTATGTCATAAACGACCATAAGCAAGCTTAAACCAGACCAAAAGAGAAGCTAAGAGTGGAAAAGCTTTTGTAACCAAAACCACATAGATCTCTAACTCAGTAGAAATGGCATGTGTGTGAAAGCCAGCAGAAAGGTTAAGACGCCTACACGCCAGCATTGGCAGCCACAAATGTTCAAAGGTCACAGTTCTGTCTCCACAACTCAAAGATTTTTTTAAAAAATTAATTATGTATATCTGTCTCTTGATACTGTGTCTTTTGTCCACATTCAGTGCACATTTTCAAACTCTTCTGCAACCAAAAAGGCTAGAAATTTACTATTTTAAAGAAAGTTGAGGTTCTCAATCAAAAATCTTAGCTGTTGTCATGGATATGCAAACTATTACTACACGACATTGTTCAATCGAGCAAAATCACAAAAAATAGCATTACTGCAACTTCTGCACTAGCTGACCTATCACTCATGGAGAGGCAGTAAGTTACTGGGTGCCAAGTCATTGCTTGGCCAAAGAAAAAAGATTTTGAGTAAGTTATAGGGTAAAAAGTCACAATCCAATCTAAGGTAATAGGGAAAAGTTCACACCATCTGACAAAAAATTCCATGGCATGCACACTGGTGGTATTAAATCCTGGAGTGAAATTCAAAGATTGAACAAACTGTGAAATTACAGTACAATCCTGCTCATGACAGAGGTTCTGTCAGGACTGGACTAAAAAATGGATGGGACAATGGTCAATGCATTGCCTGTACTTAATTTTGTATATAACCAGTGACTGAAATCCCAACGTCTCCAGCACTTTACCTTAATGGTAACATTCCTAAATATTTTTGAGGAAGAACTGGTATTGTCTTTATACTGTAAAAAATATTTTTATACAAAAGTCTTGACTTACACAAAGATTTATATCAAAATACAATACAATACTTACATAACTTTGAAGATTACAGCCCTCACAATTAATGTGAGGTAGCTTGTATTTTTAAGACACATAATTTCATATAGGGAACATGACAGGAAAAAGATCTGAAGCAACACAGTTTTCCAACACTACAGTTTCTTCAAACAGAAACAGAATAACTTCTTCAATACAACCTGATCTCCGTGCCATAATCGTATTTTGCCGGTGGAGCAAACTAGTCACTATAATCAGTCATTATAGTCACTGAGGATTAGCTTTAGAGAAGATGTTGTTTAAAGACTCAAAATCACAGCACACCAGTCTGTGCTTCCACTACACCTGATGCTCAACAAAGCTCAAACACTAGTTACACATCAGGGTAAGGAAGACTTCTACAAGAAACATCACACTGAGCAAACAGCTGAGCCAGACTCTGACTTCCAATGTAAACACAGCATCAAAAGTCCTATTCATTACAGAGATTCTGAGGATAATTATTCTTGATACTCCTTTCAATGAGCTTCTGATAATTCGGATTACGAATTTCTGGGGTTTTACTCTACTAGGACATTACACCATAATTAGGGCAAGCAGAGATCCAGCCATTATCTCATACCCAGAACAGCACATCACTATCACTCAAATTTTCCACTTTGCTCTTTACTTCATTGGTTTCCCTCCAGCCCAGCCATTTTTCTCTTTAGCTTTTTCCTTCTTGGGGTTGGGGTAGAGGGGAGGAGAAGGGGAAGAATGTGCTCTAGTTTAGTTCCTCTCCAGTAACCACAGACTTCTGTAGAGAGCAAGAGATCTTTAGACAGGCAAACCATAACCTGCTCTCTAATCAAATAGTTTGGTCTAATAGAACAAGCTAGCAGGTTTCAAGATACTTGCAGCCTAGAAGGCTAATTGTATCCTGGGCTGCATCCAAAGCAGTGTGGCCAGCAGGTCGAAGGAGGTGATTCTGCCCCTCTACTCTGCTCTGGTGAGACCTCACCTGGGGTCTGGGGTCCCCAGCTCAGGAAGGAGACAGACCTGTTGGAATGAGTCCAGAAGCAGGCACAAAGATGATTCAAGGCATTGATAGAGGGATGGATGGGAGAGATGGGAGGGATGGAACATCTCTCCTATGAGGAAAGGCTGATAAGAGTTGGGGTTGTTGATTCTAGAGAAGGAAGGGCTCCAGGGAGAGACCCTAGAGCACCTTCAAGTACCTGTCTACAAGAAAGCTGGACTTCTTAAAACAGCATGTACTGACAGGACAAGTGGAATGGTTTTAAACTGAAGGAGGGTAGATTTAAATAAGATATTAGGAAGAGATTCTTTACTGTGAAGGTGACGAGGCACTGAAATAAGTTGTCCAGAAAAGTTGTGGATGCCCCGCCCTTGGAAGTGTTCAAGGCAAGGTCGGGTAAGGCTCTGAGTGGCCCTGCCCATGGCAGAGGAGCTGGAACAAGATGATTTTTAAACTCCCTTCCAACCTAAACCATTTTACGATACAGTGGAGCCTGGCCTACGCTTGGCCATGTACCCCCACTGATCTGGTCTCTGACTCGCTGATATGACTTCTCAACACATCCTCAGACCTGATATCTCAACAGGAATTTGCTATCCATCTGGGCTCTTTGTCCAAGCCTGGCTTCCCTTCATCTCGCTGGAGGTGAGCAGAAAAGTGCTCAGCAGGTTGCAAGCCTTCTAATAGCTGCTCATTGGCTGTGGGGTGCTGAAACACTTACCAGGCCTTTTTCCCTCTCCATCTGTTTCCAGGCTGCCTGTATTATCTTTGCCTTCTAGGATCCCAATTAACTACATTTATAGATACCCGAGGTGTTTTTTCTGTGGCTCCACGAAATTACTAACAAAGATACTAAAAAATACTGATTATAATACAAATTTTCAGAGTTGTCGGTGAACATGATCCTCAAAGCAGGAAAACAAAAAGGATAATCAAAAATAGTTCAAACCTAACTAAGTTTATAAAAAATTTGAAAGCCAGCCTGTAATGACTTAGCCATCAGAAACAGCTGCTATTCTTCTGCATTGTAATTTAAAATATTTTCTCAGACATCTGTAGTCACAGTTCCTTAGCAGAGATTCCCTTCCTTCAATAACAAACCCATAAGCGTGGCAGAAATAATGGTTGCAAATCCTAAGCAACTAGCCTGTACAAGAGAAAGATTGTGGCTACATGTTATGATCCCACTTACTCCCATTTTCAGAAGGCTTCACATCTCTGTAAATCTCCATTTTCTTTAATGGGATTCTGGGAAGACACTACCTGCAGTCAATCAGCCAGGTCAAGAACAGATCCTAAAGTAATGCTCACTTTGTTGAGGAAAGAAATACAATAGATAGTGTAAAATCTGCAGTCTGCTATTCTCTCTCAAAGGAAACATCTAAACCTGGTACATTTTACACTGAACAAATAAAACATCAGCTTCCTTCTTCCAGACTCTTAAATGGAACTGAGAAGGTAGACAATTGAGACATTTTTTGAGAGTTCAAAACGAGAAAAAATACCACACATATGTGCACTCAAAAGTTTAAATTCTCACTGAATATTTTAATTATCCCATAAAATTATCTACTACGAACAAATCAATTATTTTCAACAGAATAAAGTGACCAGACAATTAAAAAAACAAATCTTCACTTCATGATTTCTCAATATTAACAGAAATTGAAAGAAAAAACTTCCAAAATCCAAGAAATCTATCCTGGAGATAACACCACCTTGAAATGATTAACCTGATTAAAAATCGAGCATTATGAAATCAAGCATTAGTAATTTTGGACATTTTTTTTAAGAGACAGATGTTAGTTTAAACAACAACTTTTCACCATTGGTTTGTCACATTTTCATCAGAACATAACTACTAACAAAAATACTAATAAATCCAAAACCAGAGGGGGAAAAATGTATTAAACCCTTCATTCTTATACTGAAAAATGTACATGAAAACTTACCAAGAAATGAGACAGCTAAAGAGTTAAACATTGTTTTTCGTCTACTCCAGTAATAAAAGGGAAGAATAATTAGATACAGAAAGTAAACTAATTTTTTAATTTGTCCTGGAGAAAACTCATTATCAAATTCAACAGACATAATCATTACACATTCAAAGCAAGGTAACACCAAGGAAATTCTTCCATTCCATGCAAAATTTCTCTTTGGTATTGATAGAAATGCAAGTTCGAATTTAGAAAATGAGACTTTACAATTATTATTACTGCAACAACGCTCAGCTATTCACAATTTATCTTGCAGAAAAACATGAACCTACATGTCAGGTGAGCACTTCAACTGCCAGACTTTTAGTATGCATATGTGTCTTGTGAGGTGAGAAAGGCGGGCAAAAAGCAGGTTTTGAAACTCACACAAATCTATCTTTCCAAAATCCTATCCCAGACCAGAAAAAAACCACTGAGGCCCCTTCTAGTCATCTCTCCTCAAGACTGAACAGGCTTTCCTCGTAAGAGAGATGCTCCCGTCCCTTACTCATCTTTGTTGCCCTCTGCTGGACCCACCCCAGGAGCTCCATGTCTCTCTTGTCCTGAGGAGCCGAGAACTGGACACAGCAGTCCAGATGTGGCCCCACTAGGGCTGAGTAGAGGGGTGGGATTAACTCCTTCGGCCTGCTGGCAGTGCATCCTAATGCACCCCAGGATATCATTGGCCTTCTTGGCAGCACAAAAAAGACTTATTCCTAACTCACAGTCAGGATACTCACCTAGAATGCAGGAGAAATACATTAAGTACTTCCTCTGAATCAGTTCACAGATGAAGAATTACCACTTGAAAGACGGCAAGGACAAATACATAAAAAGACTACACAGGTAACTACACAGCTACAGATAGGACATGAAGTGCCTGGTAACAGTTACTTATATTTGTAAGCACTTTGATCAAACTCCTTGGTCAAGCCAAAAGTTTTCACAATGTTAGTCTTTGATCATCACTCTGACCACTCATTTCCATGCCCATATTAAATTCCCTCTTTTCTTCTAGCATTAGTATCTGTGATCAGTCAATACAACCTAAAAGAGGTCCAGCACAAAACTAACCCAAATGTTGTTTCATTCAGCTAAATCAACTACATTTGTTTCACCATATGGCTGCTCAAAAGCTGTTTTGGCACCGGGGAAGGGGAAGCAGTGAATCACCAGGTTAGACATCTTTTGGCAACAGTGCCATTTCATGCTGACCTACACCATGTGTTAAATTACAACCTGAGAAAAAAATTACAAAAAATGAGATTCAAATTTGTCCTCAAAGAAATGAGCATTGTAGCTACTACTTGAGAAGTCTCCTTCATACTTATGTGAAACATCTTTACTCTCCCACGCACTGCTGCATCTCATGTTGCAATCCACAACAAGTTAAACTTCTGGACAGAATGAGGCTTATTTTTATACACCAATCCAGACTCATGGATCAGCTTCTGGATATGAAAACAAACCCAAAACTCATCCTTAGAGTCAACGGGAATCTCAAGGTAAATGTAAAGCACAGGAGTATATATAATTGACGTGTTGCTTAGTTATTGACTTGTCTATCAAACAGTATGTTAATTAGCAGGAACTGGGACTGTGGACTGGGATGATCCTCAGTACAGATACTTACACAAGGGTATTCACTTAAATTAATAATATGAAAATAAGAAAATTTGCCGAATGATTTATACCAACAGCAGCTATTTGTAATACTTAGAATTGTCACATTTAAAAGAAATGGTCATATTTAAAAGAAAATTAGGACAATTACTAACAGCAAAATCCAAAAACAAGTGACAGGTGTTTCAGGAAGCTCATATTTGATCTGAAATTTAATTCTCTCTCTCTGTTAGAAATGTAAATACAACACTTTTAGAATACTTAGTGCTAGTCATCTTTTTATTATTTCCAAGTTGATTGCACAATTCTTGATTTGTGCAGCTGTGGAAGTCCTTCTGATGCCCAAATTTCCCAGCATGGGTGACTCATGCACAACTAAATTATTCTGTAAAGCTTTTGTGGAGTGGATTGTGTGCATGCCTGAAGAATGAAGCAGGCAGTGCACTTCACTGGAAAGCATCTTCATAAAGAAAGGAGACTTTACATTTCTATAAAATGAGAGAGTAAGGAAATTTTAAGCAACAACACTGAAGTCCAGTCCAAGCCAAAAATTACCTAATAAGCAGCTCCTCCTCCCTACCTCCATCCACCGTTTCCCCAAAAGTCCTGCACAACATTTTGGAAACCACAAAGCGATAACAAAAGAAAAAAGAATGAGGCAACTCAGAAAAAGAACAAAACAAAACAAGAGAAACACTGTAGGACGGTAATTTCAGTGTACTCCCATTCTATGAAAAGAGCAGGTTCAGGATCATTTGATGAAACTGAATAGCCAGAAGTCTGTGGCATCTGATGAGATACATCCCATAGTCCTGAGGGAACTTATGTCGTTGCCGTGCCACTCTCCATCATATTCAAAAAGTCATGGTGGTCAGGCAAAAACTCTGGTGACTGGAAAAAAAGAAACATTACTTCCATGATTTAAAGAAGAGAGAAATGAAGATCCAGGAAACCAGAGACCAGTGAGCATCTCCTCTGTGCCTGGGAAGATCATGGAAGCAATTTTAAGGCATAAGAAGGTGATCAGAGACACCAAGCACAGCCATACTAAGGGCAAATCGTGTCTGACCAATCTGCTGGCCTTCTAAGATGGAGTGACAGCAACAGCTGACAAAGTAAGACTGACAAATGTTATCTATCTTTTTACATGGTCCCACATGACATCCTTTTCTTCAAATTGGAGAGACACAGGTTTGAATGGTGGACTATTAGACAGATAAGGAACTGGCTGGATGGATGCAACCAGAGAGCTGTCATCAATGGCTCTATGTCCAGGTGGAGGCTGGTGACGAATGGTGTCCCCCATAATTGTTTTGGCACAAGTGCTCCTTAGTACCTTCATCAATGACACAGACAGTGAGATCCAGTGCACCCTCAGGAAGTCTGCAGGTGACATGAAGTGAGCACTGCAGGTGACAACAGAAGGAAAGGATGTCATTCAGGGGTACCTGGACACACCTGAAAAGTGGGCCCATGTTAATCTCGTGAAGTTCAACAAGGACAAGTACAAGGTGCTGTACCAGTATCAATACAGGCTGGGAGATGAGCAGATTGAGACCACACCTGCCAAGAAAGTGCTGGTAGATGAAAAATTGCACATGAGCCTACACTCTGTGCTTACAGCCCAGAAAGACAATTATATCCTGGACTGCATTAGAAGAGGAGTGACCATCAGGTTGACAGAGGTGATTCCACCCCTCTACTCTGCCCTCATGAGACCCCACCTGGAGTGTTGCATCCATGTCCGAGATCCTCAACACTTGAAAGACATGGATCTGTTACAATGGGTCCAGAGGCCACAAAAATGACCAGATGGATGGAGCACCTCTCCTACAAAGAGAGGCTGAGAGAGCTGGGGTTGTTCAACCTGGAGAAGAGAAGCTTCAGAGAGATCTCACTGAGGCCTTTCAGTACTTGAAGGGGGCTTATAAAAAAGAGGGAGAGCAACTTTTTACATGAGCAGATAATTATAAACCAAAGAGGAATGGTTTAAAACTAAAAGAGCAGAGATTTAGACTATATGTTAGGAAGAAATTCTTTTACTCACAGGATGATGAGGCACTGGAAAAGGTTTCCCAGAGAAGCTGTGGATGCCCCATTCCTGAAATGTTCAAGGCCAGGTTGGATGTAACCCTGAGCAACCTGATCTATTGAATGGCATTCTCTACTCATGGTAGGGGGTTGAAACGAGATGCTATTTAACATCTCTTCCAACCCAAGCCTTTCTATGATTCTATGCAAAAAACAGAGGGCAAAAAGCACTTCTGTATTAGCATGCTTACTGTTATGCTCCAAAGATTAACAAGATTTAACAGAAGATTTAATTTTCTAGAATTCTAGTGCCTGCCAGATCCTTCAGTTTTTCCCTCAATAAAACTGTCTTTTATTGAAAAAACAAGTTTATATGGTAAATAAAAACTCAATAATATAGTTAAAGAATTCCAAACCCCTACATTCCATTACTCCTTAATTTCATTAAGCAAAACACCAGAGTTGCTCTTGTCAGAACTTTCAACATAACAGTCCAGGCTCAACTGGAATTACAGTGATTGCAAAACCTGAGATACAGGAGAAGTACTTCGTATCACAAAGACAAGAAGTGCCTTAACAGGAAAAGTTAAAAAAAAAAAAAAGTTTTGCAATTGGTACAGAAAGGAAATGTCTCAACTGTTGTCCTGGCTAAAGAATGGACAAAATCAAGTCACAAAAAGTTCACTTTTCTTGTCCCTGGAAACTTTTTGCAAAACACTTTGTAACCACTTTGGGTATAGATGCTAGTCATCCTTTTGCCACCCCGCTATAAGCAAGAATCCAAAAGAAATGAAACATCAGCCAACATTTAGTCAGTAACTGGACCTGTTCAGGCAGGAAAGATGGTGCAATATTTTAATAGAAGACATAGTACTGCATGAATGAAGCAGAAACAGCAATGCAGCAATAGAAAATGCACATAAAATCAACTCCAAATTTAATTTAATTTTATTGTAGCAATTCTGTATATATTCTTATATGCATAGAAACAAAAAAGGAAGAACGCCTTTATTTAAGAATTCAAACATTAGAGCACAACACAACTGAATTTCTAAACATTCAGGAAACAAAGCTCAAAGAATTATAGCCTGAAGTAGCACTGTAGCATTTAACCAAGTATTTTTTAGCATTACATGTTTCTAAATCATCGTCAACTGATGTATATAAGTTTGCTCACATTTTCTTCATTCTCCTGAGCAGCAGCAGCATGCACTCCTCCTCTGTGGCTTGCTACTAACATGAGCAGAAACTTTCAGAGCTTGTGCTGAGTCCAGCAAACCTACTGCAATCACCTTCTCAGAGTCATCAGAGAAGTAGCAAAAGACAATCAACAAATTCCTTGTTCCCATAGAACGGTATCATCTTCAAAACATTGGGTCCAGTCAATTTAACTGCAAATTAAGTTGATGAATTATGAGAACATTCCTCTTCAGACACTGGGAATTTTCATAATGAAGGCTTTCAGTACCTTGCAGATTAATTCAATGCTCTTAGCAAATTTGTGTCAACTATCCCTCATTCTTTCAAAAATATTTTAAGATCATTATACTGACTGAAAGACAAAACTGAGGGAATTTTATATCAAGCTTTTTTTAAGCTTTGCTGCTATATTTAAGATAAGAATTTTCAAGATTAGGTTATGGTGGAAAAATATCACAAATTCAGTTCCTTTTTGCATTTTTGGAAATGCAGATTCTGTCCTGATACCCCATAAAAACCTTACAAAGTTTCAAATGAGTCCTCAAAGTTATTTATGCAAGTCCTTTTTACCTTCTATAATAACAAAAATCATACCAATTACTTGGAACCATACTCACTGTATTTGTATGACTTTAAACTCACTTCCTCAGCTTTTGTCTTTTTCTCTTTTACCACTTCTCAAGTTTTTCTTTCACACAATGATCAGACGACACTAATTCTATCTACCAAAACATCTTGGAATATTTACTTCTTGCTCCTCAAAGCCTTCTCTGAGCTCTTAAGTTCTCAAANAACATAATAGTGCAGTATTTCTAAAACAAAATTACTTAAAATAATGAGGACTCTTCATAATTTACTGGCTTATAATTCTCACGTTTTGATTCTCAACATTTTTCTTCATTTTAAATTGAGGTTTGTACGTGCATCAA